>CAXAJV010000929.1:710000-1196037 GCA_963969225.1 Xylocopa violacea
AACCTAACCCAACCTAACACCTCGGCGGTAATATTTGACAACATTCCTGGCGAGTTGGCCTCTACGTCTCCGTGGGACTTTTATATACATCAATAACGTAATTTAACCTAACCTAAACCTACGTAACATCCCGGCGGTAATATTTGACAACATTCCTGGCTTGATGGCCTCTACGTCTCCGTGGGACCTTCATATACATCAATAACATAATATTACCTAACCTAACCCAACGTATCATCTCGGCGGTAATACTTGACAACATTCCTGGCGCGTTGGCCTCTACGTCTCCGTGGGACCTTCATATACATCAATAACGTAATATAACCTAACCTAACCCAACCTATCATCTCGGCGGTAATATTTGACAACATTCCTGGCGAGTCGGCCTCTACGTCTCCGTGCGACCTTCATATACATCAATAACGTAATATAACGTAACCTAACCCAACCTATCATCTCGGCGGTAATATTTGACATCATTCCTGGCGAGTGGGCCTCTACGCCTCCGTGGGACTTTTATATACATCAAAACGTAATTTACCCTAACCTAACCCAACGTAACATCTCGGCGATAATATTCCGCAACATTCCTGGAGTGTTGGTCCCTACGTCTCCGTGGGATCTTCATATACATCAATAACGTAATATAACCTAACCTAAACCAACCTATCATCTCGGCGGTAATATTTGACAACATTCCAGGCGAGTTGGCCTCTACCTCTCCGTGAGACCTTCATATACATCAATAACGTAATATAATCTAACCTAACCCAACCTATAATCTCGGCGGTAATATTTGACAACATTCCTGGTCAGTTGGCCTCTGCGTCTCCGTGGAACCTTCATATACATCAATAACGTAATATAACCTAACCTAACCCAACCTATCACCTCGGCGGTAATATTTGACAACATTCCTGGCGAGTTGGCCTCTACGTCTCCGTGGGACTTTTATATACATCAATAACGTAATTTAACCTAACCTAAACCTACGTAACATTACGGCGGTAATATTTGACAACATTCCTGGCTTGATGGCCTCTACGTCTCCGTGGGACCTTCATATACATCAATAACATAATAATACCTAACCTAACCCAACTTATCATCTCGGCAGTAATACTTGACAACATTCCTGGCGCGTTGGCCTCTACGTCTCCGTGGGACCTTCATATACATCAATAACGTAATATAACCTAAGCTAACCCAACCTATCATCTCGGCGGTAATATTTGACAACATTCCTGGCAAGTCGGCCTCTACGTCTCCGTGCGACCTTCATATACATCAATAACGTAATATAGCGTAACCTAACCCAACCTATCATCTCGGCGGTAATATTTGACTACATTCCAGGCGAGTTGGCCTCTACGTCTCCGTGGGAATTTTATATACATCAATAACGTAATATAACCTAACCTAACCCAACCTAACATCTCGGCACTAATATTTGACAACATTCCTGGCTTGATGGCCTCTACGTCTCCGTGGGATCTTCATATACATCAATAACGTAATATAACCTAACCTAAACCAACCTATCATCTCGGCGGTAATATTTGACATCATTCCTGGCGAGTTGGCCTCTACGCCTCCGTGGGACTTTTATATACATCAAAACGTAATTTACCCTAACCTAACCCAACGTAACATCTCGGCGGTAATATTTGACAACATTCCTGGTCAGTTGGCCTCTGCGTCTCCGTGGAACCTTCATATACATCAATAACGTAATATAACCTAACCTAACCCAACCTATCATCTCGGCGGTAATATTTGACATCATTCCTGGCGAGTTGGCCTCTACGCTTCCGTGGGACTTTTATATACATCAAAACGTAATTTACCCTAACCTAACCCAACGTAACATCTCGGCGGTAATATTCGGCAACATTCCTGGAGTGTTGGTCCCTACGTCTCCGTGGGATCTTCATATACATCAATAACGTAATATAACCTAACCTAAACCAACCTATCATCTCGGCGGTAATATTTGACAACATTCCAGGCGAGTTGGCCTCTACGTCTCCGTGGGAATTCTATATACATCAATAACGTAACATAACCTAACCTAATCCAACCTAACATCTCGGCACTAATATTTGACAACATTCCTGGCGAGTTGGCCTCTACCTCTCCGTGAGACCTTCATATACATCAATAACGTAATATAATCTAACCTCACCCAACCTATAATCTCGGCGGTAATATTTGACAACATTCCTGGTCAGTTGGCCTCTGCGTCTCCGTGGAACCTTCATATACATCAATAACGTAATATAACCTAACCTAACCCAACCTATCATCTCGGCGGTAATATTTGACATCATTCCTGGCGAGTTGGCCTCTACGCTTCCGTGGGACTTTTATATACATCAAAACGTAATTTACCATAACCTAACCCAACGTAACATCTCGGCGGTAATATTCGGCAACATTCCTGGAGTGTTGGTCCCTACGTCTCCGTGGGATCTTCATATACATCAATAACGTAATATAACCTAACCTAAACCAACCTATCATCTCGGCGGTAATATTTGACAACATTCCAGGCGAGTTGGCCTCTACGTCTCCGTGGGAATTCTATATACATCAATAACGTAACATAACCTAACCTAATCCAACCTAACATCTCGGCACTAATATTTGACAACATTCCTGGCGAGTTGGCCTCTACCTCTCCGTGAGACCTTCATATACATCAATAACGTAATATAATCTAACCTCACCCAACCTATAATCTCGGCGGTAATATTTGACAACATTCCTGGTCAGTTGGCCTCTGCGTCTCCGTGGAACCTTCATATACATCAATAACGTAATATAACCTAACCTAACCCAACCTAACACCTCGGCGGTAATATTTGACAACATTCCTGGCGAGTTGGCCTCTACGTCTCCGTGGGACTTTTATATACATCAATAACGTAATTTAACCTAACCTAAACCTACGTAACATCTCGGCGGTAATATTTGACAACATTCCTGGCTTGATGGCCTCTACGTCTCCGTGGGACCTTCATATACATCAATAACATAATATTACCTAACCTAACCCAACCTATCATCTCGGCGGTAATACTTGACAACATTCCTGGCGCGTTGGCCTCTACGTCTCCGTGGGACCTTCATATACATCAATAACGTAATATAACCTAACCTAACCCAACCTATCATCTCGGCGGTAATATTTGACAACATTCCTGGAGAGTCGGCCTCTACGTCCCCGTGCGACCTTCATATACATAAATAACGTAATATAACGTAACCTAACCCAACCTATCATCTCGGCACTAATATTTGACAACATTCCAGGCGAGTTGGGCTCTACGTCTCCGTGGGAATTTTATATACATCAATAACGTAATATAACCTAACCTAACCCAACCTAACATCTCGGCACTAATATTTGACAACATTCCTGGCGAGTTGGCCTCTACCTCTCCGTGAGACCTTCATATACATCAATAACGTAATATAATCTAACCTAACCCAACCTATCATCTCGGCGGTAATATTTGACAACATTCCTGGCGAGTTGGCCTCTACGTCTCCGTGGGACTTTTATATACATCAATAACGTAATTTAACCTAACCTAAACCTACGTAACATCTCGGCGGTAATATTTGACAACATTCCTGGCTTGGTGGCCTCTACGTCTCCGTGGGACCTTCATATACATCAATAACGTAATATAACCTAACCTAACCCAACCTATCATCTCGGCGGTAATATTTGACAACATTCCTGGTCAGTTGGCCTCTGCGTCTCCGTGGAACCTCCATATACATCAATAACGTAATATAACCTAACCTAACCCAACCTATCATCTCGGCGGTAATATTTGACATCATTCCTGGCGAGTTGGCCTCTACGCTTCCGTGGAACCTTCATATACATCAATAACGTAATATAACCTAACCTAACCCAACCTATCAACTCGGCGGTAATATTTGACATCATTCCTGGCGAGTTGGCCTCTACGCCTCCGTGGGACTTTTATATACATCAAAACGTAATTTACCCTAACCTAACCCAACGTAACATCTCGGCGGTAATATTCGGCAACATTCCTGGAGTGTTGTTCCCTACGTCTCCGTGGGACCTTCATATACATCAATAACGTAATATAACCTAACCTAAACCAACCTATCATCTCGGCGGTAATATTTGACAACATTCCTGGGAAGTCGGCCTCTACGTCTCCGTGCGACCTTCATATACATCAATAACGTAATATAGCGTAACCTAACCCAACCTATCATCTCGGCGGTAATATTTGACTACATTCCAGGCGAGTTGGCCTCTACGTCTCCGTGGGAATTTTATATACATCAATAACGTAATATAACCTAACCTAACCCAACCTAACATCTCGGCACTAATATTTGACAACATTCCTGGCTTGATGGCCTCTACCTCTCCGTGGGATCTTCATATACATCAATAACGTAATATAACCTAACCTAAACCAACCTATCATCTCGGCGGTAATATTTGACATCATTCCTGGCGAGTTGGCCTCTACGCCTCCGTGGGACTTTTATATACATCAAAACGTAATTTACCCTAACCTAACCCAACGTAACATCTCGGCGGTAATATTTGACAACATTCCTGGTCAGTTGGCCTCTGCGTCTCCGTGGAACCTTCATATACATCAATAACGTAATATAACCTAACCTAACCCAACCTATCATCTCGGCGGTAATATTTGACATCATTCCTGGCGAGTTGGCCTCTACGCTTCCGTGGGACTTTTATATACATCAAAACGTAATTTACCCTAACCTAACCCAACGTAACATCTCGGCGGTAATATTCGGCAACATTCCTGGAGTGTTGGTCCCTACGTCTCCGTGGGATCTTCATATACATCAATAACGTAATATAACCTAACCTAAACCAACCTATCATCTCGGCGGTAATATTTGACAACATTCCAGGCGAGTTGGCCTCTACGTCTCCGTGGGAATTCTATATACATCAATAACGTAACATAACCTAACCTAATCCAACCTAACATCTCGGCACTAATATTTGACAACATTCCTGGCGAGTTGGCCTCTACCTCTCCGTGAGACCTTCATATACATCAATAACGTAATATAATCTAACCTCACCCAACCTATAATCTCGGCGGTAATATTTGACAACATTCCTGGTCAGTTGGCCTCTGCGTCTCCGTGGAACCTTCATATACATCAATAACGTAATATAACCTAACCTAACCCAACCTAACACCTCGGCGGTAATATTTGACAACATTCCTGGCGAGTTGGCCTCTACGTCTCCGTGGGACTTTTATATACATCAATAACGTAATTTAACCTAACCTAAACCTACGTAACATCCCGGCGGTAATATTTGACAACATTCCTGGCTTGATGGCCTCTACGTCTCCGTGGGACCTTCATATACATCAATAACATAATATTACCTAACCTAACCCAACGTATCATCTCGGCGGTAATACTTGACAACATTCCTGGCGCGTTGGCCTCTACGTCTCCGTGGGACCTTCATATACATCAATAACGTAATATAACCTAACCTAACCCAACCTATCATCTCGGCGGTAATATTTGACAACATTCCTGGCGAGTCGGCCTCTACGTCTCCGTGCGACCTTCATATACATCAATAACGTAATATAACGTAACCTAACCCAACCTATCATCTCGGCGGTAATATTTGACATCATTCCTGGCGAGTGGGCCTCTACGCCTCCGTGGGACTTTTATATACATCAAAACGTAATTTACCCTAACCTAACCCAACGTAACATCTCGGCGATAATATTCCGCAACATTCCTGGAGTGTTGGTCCCTACGTCTTCGTGGGATCTTCATATACATCAATAACGTAATATAACCTAACCTAAACCAACCTATCATCTCGGCGGTAATATTTGACAACATTCCAGGCGAGTTGGCCTCTACCTCTCCGTGAGACCTTCATATACATCAATAACGTAATATAATCTAACCTAACCCAACCTATAATCTCGGCGGTAATATTTGACAACATTCCTGGTCAGTTGGCCTCTGCGTCTCCGTGGAACCTTCATATACATCAATAACGTAATATAACCTAACCTAACCCAACCTATCACCTCGGCGGTAATATTTGACAACATTCCTGGCGAGTTGGCCTCTACGTCTCCGTAGGACTTTTATATACATCAATAACGTAATTTAACCTAACCTAAACCTACGTAACAGCTCGGCCGTAATATTTGACAACATTCCTGGCTTGATGGCCTCTACGTCTCCGTGGGACCCTCATATACATCAATAACATAATATTACCTAGCCTAACCCAACCTATCATCTCGGCGGTAATACTTGACAACATTCCTGGCGCGTTGGCCTCTACGTCTCCGTGGGACCTTCATATACATCAATAACGTAATATAACCTAACCTAACCCAACCTATCATCTCGGCGGTAATATTTGACAACATTCCTGGTCAGTTGGCCTCTGCGTCTCCGTGGAACCTCCATATACATCAATAACGTAATATAACCTAACCTAACCCAACCTATCATCTCGGCGGTAATATTTGACAACATTCCTGGCGAGTTGGCCTCTACGTCTCCGTGGGACTTTTATATACATCAATAACGTAATTTAACCTAACCTAAACCTACGTAACATCTCGGCGGTAATATTTGACAACATTCCTGGCTTGATGGCCTCTACGTCTCCGTGGGACCTTCATATACATCAATAACATAATATTACCTAACCTAACCCAACCTATCATCTCGGCGGTAATATTTGACAACATTCCAGGCGAGTTGGCCTCTACCTCTCCGTGAGACCTTCATATACATCAATAACGTAATATAATCTAACCTAACCCAACCTATAATCTCGGCGGTAATATTTGACAACATTCCTGGTCAGTTGGCCTCTGCGTCTCCGTGGAACCTTCATATACATCAATAACGTAATATAACCTAACCTAACCCAACCTATCACCTCGGCGGTAATATTTGACAACATTCCTGGCGAGTTGGCCTCTACGTCTCCGTAGGACTTTTATATACATCAATAACGTAATTTAAACTAACCTAAACCTACGTAACAGCTCGGCCGTAATATTTGACAACATTCCTGGCTTGATGGCCTCTACGTCTCCGTGGGACCCTCATATACATCAATAACATAATATTACCTAACCTAACCCATCCTATCATCTCGGCGGTAATACTTGACAACATTCCTGGCGCGTTGGCCTCTACGTCTCCGTGGGACCTTCATATACATCAATAACGTAATATAACCTAACCTAACCCAACCTATCATCTCGGCGGTAATATTTGACAACATTCCTGGTCAGTTGGCCTCTGCGTCTCCGTGGAACCTCCATATACATCAATAACGTAATATAACCTAACCTAACCCAACCTATCATCTCGGCGGTAATATTTGACAACATTCCTGGCGAGTTGGCCTCTACGTCTCCGTGGGACTTTTATATACATCAATAACGTAATTTAACCTAACCTAAACCTACGTAACATCTCGGCGGTAATATTTGACAACATTCCTGGCTTGATGGCCTCTACGTCTCCGTGGGACCTTCATATACATCAATAACATAATATTACCTAACCTAACCCAACCTATCATCTCGGCGGTAATATTTGACAACATTCCAGGCGAGTTGGCCTCTACCTCTCCGTGAGACCTTCATATACATCAATAACGTAATATAATCTAACCTAACCCAACCTATAATCTCGGCGGTAATATTTGACAACATTCCTGGTCAGTTGGCCTCTGCGTCTCCGTGGAACCTTCATATACATCAATAACGTAATATAACCTAACCTAACCCAACCTATCACCTCGGCGGTAATATTTGACAACATTCCTGGCTTGATGGCCTCTACGTCTCCGTGGGACCCTCATATACATCAATAACATAATATTACCTAACCTAACCCAACCTATCTTCTCGGCGGTAATACTTGACAACATTCCTGGCGCGTTGGCCTCTACGTCTCCGTGGGACCTTCATATACATCAATAACGTAATATAACCTAACCTAACCCAACCTATCATCTCGGCGGTAATATTTGACATCATTCCTGGCGAGTTGGCCTCTACTTCTCCGTGGGACTTTTATATACATCAATAACGTAATTTAACCTAACCTAAACCTACGTAACATCTCGGCGGTAATATTTGACAACATTCCTGGCTTGATGGCCTCTACGTCTCCGTGGGACCTTCATATACATCAATAACATAATATTACCTAACCTAACCCAACCTATCATCTCGGCGGTAATATTTGACAACATTCCAGGCGAGTTGGCCTCTACCTCTCCGTGAGACCTTCATATACATCAATAACGTAATATAATCTAACCTAACCCAACCTATAATCTCGGCGGTAATATTTGACAACATTCCTGGTCAGTTGGCCTCTGCGTCTCCGTGGAACCTTCATATACATCAATAACGTAATATAACCTAACCTAACCCAACCTATCACCTCGGCGGTAATATTTGACAACATTCCTGGCTTGATGGCCTCTACGTCTCCGTGGGACCCTCATATACATCAATAACATAATATTACCTAACCTAACCCAACCTATCTTCTCGGCGGTAATACTTGACAACATTCCTGGCGCGTTGGCCTCTACGTCTCCGTGGGACCTTCATATACATCAATAACGTAATATAACCTAACCTAACCCAACCTATCATCTCGGCGGTAATATTTGACAACATTCCTGGCGAGTCGGCCTCTACGTCTCCGTGTGACTTTTATATACATCAATAACGTAATATAACCTAACCTAACCCAACCTATCATCTCGGCGGTAATATTTGACATCATTCCTGGCGAGTGGGCCTCTACGCCTCCGTGGGACTTTTATATACATCAAAACGTAATTTACCCTAACCTAACCCAACGTAACATCTCGGCGGTAATATTCGGCAACATTCCTGGAGTGTTGGTCCCTACGTCTCCGTGGGATCTTCATATACATCAATAACGTAATATAACCTAACCTAAACCAACCTATCATCTCGGCGGTAATATTTGACAACATTCCTGGCGAGTTGGCCTCTACGTCTCCGTGGGACTTTTATATACATCAATAACGTAATTTAACCTAACCTAAACCTACGTAACATCTCGGCGGTAATATTTGACAACATTCCTGGCTTGATGGCCTCTACGTCTCCGTGGGACCTTCATATACATCAATAACGTAATATAACCTAACCTAACCCAACCTATCATCTCGGCGGTAATATTTGACATCATTCCTGGCGAGTGGGCCTCTACGCCTCCGTGTGACTTTTATATACATCAAAACGTAATTTACCCTAACCTAACCCAACGTAATATCTCGGCGGTAATATTCGGCAACATTCCTGGAGTGTTGGTCCCTACGTCTCCGTGGGATCTTCATATACATCAATAACGTAATATAACCTAACCTAAACCAACCTATCATCTCGGCGGTAATATTTGACAACATTCCAGGCGAGTTGGCCTCTACGTCTCCGTGGGAATTCTATATACATCAATAACGTAACATAACCTAACCTAACCCAACCTATAATCTCGGCGGTAATATTTGACAACATTCCTGGTCAGTTGGCCTCTGCGTCTCCGTGGAACCTTCATATACATCAATAACGTAATATAACCTAACCTAACCCAACCTATCACCTCGGCGGTAATATTTGACAACATTCCTGGCTTGATGGCCTCTACGTCTCCGTGGGACCCTCATATACATCAATAACATAATATTACCTAACCTAACCCAACCTATCTTCTCGGCGGTAATACTTGACAACATTCCTGGCGCGTTGGCCTCTACGTCTCCGTGGGACCTTCATGTACATCAATAACGTAATATAACCTAACCTAACCCAACCTATCATCTCGGCGGTAATATTTGACAACATTCCTGGCGAGTCGGCCTCTACGTCTCCGTGGGACTTTTATATACATCAATAACGTAATATAACCTAACCTAACCCAACCTATCATCTCGGCGGTAATATTTGACATCATTCCTGGCGAGTGGGCCTCTACGCCTCCGTGGGACTTTTATATACATCAAAACGTAGTTTACCCTAACCTAACCCAACGTAACATCTCGGCGGTAATATTCGGCAACATTCCTGGAGTGTTGGTCCCTACGTCTCCGTGGGATCTTCATATACATCAATAACGTAATATAACCTAACCTAAACCAACCTATCATCTCGGCGGTAATATTTGACAACATTCCTGGCGAGTTGGCCTCTACGTCTCCGTGGGACATTTATATACATCAATAACGTAATTTAACCTAACCTAAACCTACGTAACATCTCGGCGGTAATATTTGACAACATTCCTGGCTTGATGGCCTCTACGTCTCCGTGGGACCTTCATATACATCAATAACATAATATTACCTAACCTAACCCAACCTATCATCTCGGCGGTAATACTTGACAACATTCCTGGCGCGTTGGCCTCTACGTCTCCGTGGGACCTTCATATACATCAATAACGTAATATAACCTAACCTAACGCAACCTATCATCTCGGCGGTAATATTTGACAACATTCCTGGCGAGTCGGCCTCTACGTCTCCGTGCGACCTTCATATACATCAATAACGTAATATAACCTAACCTAACCCAACCTATCATCTCGGCACTAATATTTGACAACATTCCAGGCGAGTTGGCCTCTACGTCTCCGTGGGAATTTTATATACATCAATAACGTAATATAACCTAACCTAACCCAACCTAATATCTCGGCACTAATATTTGACAACATTCCTGGCGAGTTGGCCTCTACCTCTCCGTGAGACCTTCATATACATCAATAACGTAATATAATCTAACCTAACCCAACCTATCATCTCGGCGGTAATATTTGACAACATTCCTGGCGAGTTGGCCTCTACGTCTCCGTGGGACTTTTATATACATCAATAACGTAATTTAACCTAACCTAAACCTACGTAACATCTCGGCGGTAATATTTGACAACATTCCTGGCTTGATGGCCTCTACGTCTCCGTGGGACCTTCATATACATCAATAACGTAATATAACCTAACCTAACCCAACCTATCATCTCGGCGGTAATATTTGACATCATTCCTGGCGAGTGGGCCTCTACGCCTCCGTGGGACTTTTATATACATCAAAACGTAATTTACCCTAACCTAACCCAACGTAATATCTCGGCGGTAATATTCGGCAACATTCCTGGAGTGTTGGTCCCTACGTCTCCGTGGGATCTTCATATACATCAATAACGTAATATAACCTAACCTAAACCAACCTATCATCTCGGCGGTAATATTTGACAACATTCCAGGCGAGTTGGCCTCTACGTCTCCGTGGGAATTCTATATACATCAATAACGTAACATAACCTAACCTAACCCAACCTAACATCTCGGCACTAATATTTGACAACATTCCTGGCGAGTTGGCCTCTACCTCTCCGTGAGACCTTCATATACATCAATAACGTAATATAATCTAACCTCACCCAACCTATAATCTCGGCGGTAATATTTGACAACATTCCTGGTCAGTTGGCCTCTGCGTCTCCGTGGAACCTTCATATACATCAATAACGTAATATAACCTAACCTAACCCAACCTATCACCTCGGCGGTAATATTTGACAACATTCCTGGCGAGTTGGCCTCTACGTCTCCGTGGGACTTTTATATACATCAATAACGTAATTTAACCTAACCTAAACCTACGTAACATCTCGGCGGTAATATTTGACAACATTCCTGGCTTGATGGCCTCTACGTCTCCGTGGGACCTTCATATACATCAATAACATAATATTACCTAACCTAACCCAACCTATCATCTCGGCGGTAATATTTGACAACATTCCAGGCGAGTTGGCCTCTACCTCTCCGTGAGACCTTCATATACATCAATAACGTAATATAATCTAACCTAACCCAACCTATAATCTCGGCGGTAATATTTGACAACATTCCTGGTCAGTTGGCCTCTGCGTCTCCGTGGAACCTTCATATACATCAATAACGTAATATAACCTAACCTAACCCAACCTATCACCTCGGCGGTAATATTTGACAACATTCGTGGCTTGATGGCCTCTACGTCTCCGTGGGACCCTCATATACATCAATAACATAATATTACCTAACCTAACCCAACCTATCTTCTCGGCGGTAATACTTGACAACATTCCTGGCGCGTTGGCCTCTACGTCTCCGTGGGACCTTCATATACATCAATAACGTAATATAACCTAACCTAACCCAACCTATCATCTCGGCGGTAATATTTGACAACATTCCTGGCGAGTCGGCCTCTACGTCTCCGTGGGACTTTTATATACATCAATAACGTAATATAACCTAACCTAACCCAACCTATCATCTCGGCGGTAATATTTGACATCATTCCTGGCGAGTGGGCCTCTACGCCTCCGTGGGACTTTTATATACATCAAAACGTAATTTACCCTAACCTAACCCAACGTAACATCTCGGCGGTAATATTCGGCAACATTCCTGGAGTGTTGGTCCCTACGTCTCCGTGGGATCTTCATATACATCAATAACGTAATATAACCTAACCTAAACCAACCTATCATCTCGGCGGTAATATTTGACAACATTCCTGGCGAGTTGGCCTCTACGTCTCCGTGGGACTTTTATATACATCAATAACGTAATTTAACCTAACCTAAACCTACGTAACATCTCGGCGGTAATATTTGACAACATTCCTGGCTTGATGGCCTCTACGTCTCCGTGGGACCTTCATATACATCAATAACATAATATTACCTAACCTAACCCAACCTATCATCTCGGCGGTAATACTTGACAACATTCCTGGCGCGTTGGCCTCTACGTCTCCGTGGGACCTTCATATACATCAATAACGTAATATAACCTAGCCTAACCCAACCTATCATCTCGGCGGTAATATTTGACAACATTCCTGGCGAGTCGGCCTCTACGTCTCCGTGCGACCTTCA
The DNA here is from genome assembly GCA_963969225.1 of Xylocopa violacea. Taxonomy (NCBI): domain Eukaryota; kingdom Metazoa; phylum Arthropoda; class Insecta; order Hymenoptera; family Apidae; genus Xylocopa; species Xylocopa violacea. The sequence continues at coordinate 723,042 of CAXAJV010000929.1, forward strand.
TATACATCAATAACGTAATATAACCTAACCTAAACCAACCTATCATCTCGGCGGTAATATTTGACAACATTCCAGGCGAGTTGGCCTCTACGTCTCCGTGGGAATTCTATATACATCAATAACGTAACATAACCTAACCTAATCCAACCTAACATCTCGGCACTAATATTTGACAACATTCCTGGCGAGTTGGCCTCTACGTCTCCGTGGGACTTTTATATACATCAATAACGTAATTTAACCTAACCTAAACCTACGTAACATCTCGGCGGTAATATTTGACAACATTCCTGGCTTGGTGGCCTGTACGTCTCCGTGGGACCTTCATATACATCAATAACGTAATATAACCTAACCTAACCCAACCTATCATCTCGGCGGTAATTTTTGACAACATTCCTGGTCAGTTGGCCTCTGCGTCTCCGTGGAACCTCCATATACATCAATAACGTAATATAACCTAACCTAACCCAACCTATCATCTCGGCGGTAATATTTGACATCATTCCTGGCGAGTTGGCCTCTACGCTTCCGTGGAACCTTCATATACATCAATAACGTAATATAACCTAACCTAACCCAACCTATCAACTCGGCGGTAATATTTGACATCATTCCTGGCGAGTTGGCCTCTACGCCTCCGAGGGACTTTTATATACATCAAAACGTAATTTACCCTAACCTAACCCAACGTAACATCTCGGCGGTAATATTCGGCAACATTCCTGGAGTGTTGTTCCCTACGTCTCCGTGGGACCTTCATATACATCAATAACGTAATATAACCTAACCTAAACCAACCTATCATCTCGGCGGTAATATTTGACAACATTCCAGGCGGGTTGGCCTCTACGTCTCCGTGGGAATTTTATATACATCAATAACGTAACATAACCTAACCTAACCCAACCTAACATCTCGGCAATAATATTTGACAACATTCCTGGCGAGTTGGCCTCTACCTCTCCGTGAGACCTTCATATACATCAATAATGTAGTATAATCTAACCTAACCCAACCTATAATCTCGGCGGTAATATTTGACAACATTCCTGGTCAGTTGGCCTCTGCGTCTCCGTGGAACCTTCATATACATCAATAACGTAATATAACCTAACCTAACCCAACCTATCACCTCGGCGGTAATATTTGACAACATTCCTGGCGAGTTGGCCTCTACGTCTCCGTGGGTCTTTTATATACATCAATAACGTAATTTAACCTAACCTAAACCTACGTAACATTACGGCGGTAATATTTGACAACATTCCTGGCTTGATGGCCTCTACGTCTCCGTGGGACCTTCATATACATCAATAACATAATAATACCTAACCTAACCCAACCTATCATCTCGGCAGTAATACTTGACAACATTCCTGGCGCGTTGGCCTCTACGTCTCCGTGGGACCTTCATATACATCAATAACGTAATATAACCTAAGCTAACCCAACCTATCATCTCGGCGGTAATATTTGACAACATTCCTGGCAAGTCGGCCTCTACGTCTCCGTGCGACCTTCATATACATCAATAACGTAATATAGCGTAACCTAACCCAACCTATCATCTCGGCGGTAATATTTGACTACATTCCAGGCGAGTTGGCGTCTACGTCTCCGTGGGAATTTTATATACATCAATAACGTAATATAACCTAACCTAACCCAACCTAACATCTCGGCACTAATATTTGACAACATTCCTGGCTTGATGGCCTCTACGTCTCCGTGGGATCTTCATATACATCAATAACGTAATATAACCTAACCTAAACCAACCTATCATCTCGGCGGTAATATTTGACAACATTCCAGGCGAGTTGGCCTCTACGTCTCCGTGGGACTTCTATATACATCAATAACGTAACATAACCTAACCTAATCCAACCTAACATCTCGGCACTAATATTTGACAACATTCCTGGCGAGTTGGCCTCTACCTCTCCGTGAGACCTTCATATACATCAATAACGTAATATAATCTAACCTCACCCAACCTATAATCTCGGCGGTAATATTTGACAACATTCCTGGTCAGTTGGCCTCTGCGTCTCCGTGGAACCTTCATATACATCAATAACGTAATATAACCTAACCTAACCCAACCTATCACCTCGGCGGTAATATTTGACAACATTCCTGGCGAGTTGGCCTCTACGTCTCCGTGGGACTTTTATATACATCAATAACGTAATTTAACCTAACCTAAACCTACGTAACATTACGGCGGTAATATTTGACAACATTCCTGGCTTGATGGCCTCTACGTCTCCGTGGGACCTTCATATACATCAATAACATAATAATACCTAACCTAACCCAACCTATCATCTCGGCAGTAATACTTGACAACATTCCTGGCGCGTTGGCCTCTACGTCTCCGTGGGACCTTCATATACATCAATAACGTAATATAACCTAAGCTAACCCAACCTATCATCTCGGCGGTAATATTTGACAACATTCCTGGCAAGTCGGCCTCTACGTCTCCGTGCGACCTTCATATACATCAATAACGTAATATAGCGTAACCTAACCCAACCTATCATCTCGGCGGTAATATTTGACTACATTCCAGGCGAGTTGGCGTCTACGTCTCCGTGGGAATTTTATATACATCAATAACGTAATATAACCTAACCTAACCCAACCTAACATCTCGGCACTAATATTTGACAACATTCCTGGCTTGATGGCCTCTACGTCTCCGTGGGATCTTCATATACATCAATAACGTAATATAACCTAACCTAAACCAACCTATCATCTCGGCGGTAATATTTGACAACATTCCAGGCGAGTTGGCCTCTACGTCTCCGTGGGAATTCTATATACATCAATAACGTAACATAACCTAACCTAATCCAACCTAACATCTCGGCACTAATATTTGACAACATTCCTGGCGAGTTGGCCTCTACCTCTCCGTGAGACCTTCATATACATCAATAACGTAATATAATCTAACCTCACCCAACCTATAATCTCGGCGGTAATATTTGACAACATTCCTGGTCAGTTGGCCTCTGCGTCTCCGTGGAACCTTCATATACATCAATAACGTAATATAACCTAACCTAACCCAACCTAACACCTCGGCGGTAATATTTGACAACATTCCTGGCGAGTTGGCCTCTACGTCTCCGTGGGACTTTTATATACATCAATAACGTAATTTAACCTAACCTAAACCTACGTAACATCTCGGCGGTAATATTTGACAACATTCCTGGCTTGATGGCCTCTACGTCTCCGTGGGACCTTCATATACATCAATAACATAATATTACCTAACCTAACCCAACCTATCATCTCGGCGGTAATACTTGACAACATTCCTGGCGCGTTGGCCTCTACGTCTCCGTGGGACCTTCATATACATCAATAACGTAATATAACCTAACCTAACCCAACCTATCATCTCGGCGGTAATATTTGACAACATTCCTGGAGAGTCGGCCTCTACGTCTCCGTGCGACCTTCATATACATAAATAACGTAATATAACGTAACCTAACCCAACCTATCATCTCGGCACTAATATTTGACAACATTCCAGGCGAGTTGGGCTCTACGTCTCCGTGGGAATTTTATATACATCAATAACGTAATATAACCTAACCTAACCCAACCTAACATCTCGGCACTAATATTTGACAACATTCCTGGCGAGTTGGCCTTTACCTCTCCGTGAGACCTTCATATACATCAATAACGTAATATAATCTAACCTAACCCAACCTATCATCTCGGCGGTAATATTTGACAACATTCCTGGCGAGTTGGCCTCTACGTCTCCGTGGGACTTTTATATACATCAATAACGTAATTTAACCTAACCTAAACCTACGTAACATCTCGGCGGTAATATTTGACAACATTCCTGGCTTGGTGGCCTCTACGTCTCCGTGGGACCTTCATATACATCAATAACGTAATATAACCTAACCTAACCCAACCTATCATCTCGGCGGTAATATTTGACAACATTCCTGGTCAGTTGGCCTCTGCGTCTCCGTGGAACCTCCATATACATCAATAACGTAATATAACCTAACCTAACCCAACCTATCATCTCGGCTGTAATATTTGACATCATTCCTGGCGAGTTGGCCTCTACGCTTCCGTGGAACCTTCATATACATCAATAACGTAATATAACCTAACCTAACCCAACCTATCAACTCGGCGGTAATATTTGACATCATTCCTGGCGAGTTGGCCTCTACGCCTCCGTGGGACTTTTATATACATCAAAACGTAATTTACCCTAACCTAACCCAACGTAACATCTCGGCGGTAATATTCGGCAACATTCCTGGAGTGTTGTTCCCTACGTCTCCGTGGGACCTTCATATACATCAATAACGTAATATAACCTAACCTAAACCAACCTATCATCTCGGCGGTAATATTTGACAACATTCCAGGCGAGTTGGCCTCTACGTCTCCGTGGGAATTTTATATACATCAATAACGTAACATAACCTAACCTAACCCAACCTAACATCTCGGCAATAATATTTGACAACATTCCTGGCGAGTTGGCCTCTACCTCTCCGTGAGACCTTCATATACATCAATAACGTAATATAATCTAACCTAACCCAACCTATAATCTCGGCGGTAATATTTGACAACATTCCTGGTCAGTTGGCCTCTGCGTCTCCGTGGAACCTTCATATACATCAATAACGTAATATAACCTAACCTAACCCAACCTATCACCTCGGCGGTAATATTTGACAACATTCCTGGCGAGTTGGCCTCTACGTCTCCGTGGGACTTTTATATACATCAATAACGTAATTTAACCTAACCTAAACCTACGTAACATTACGGCGGTAATATTTGACAACATTCCTGGCTTGATGGCCTCTACGTCTCCGTGGGACCTTCATATACATCAATAACATAATAATACCTAACCTAACCCAACCTATCATCTCGGCAGTAATACTTGACAACATTCCTGGCGCGTTGGCCTCTACGTCTCCGTGGGACCTTCATATACATCAATAACGTAATATAACCTAAGCTAACCCAACCTATCATCTCGGCGGTAATATTTGACAACATTCCTGGCAAGTCGGCCTCTACGTCTCCGTGCGAACTTCATATACATCAATAACGTAATATAGCGTAACCTAACCCAACCTATCATCTCGGCGGTAATATTTGACTACATTCCAGGCGAGTTGGCGTCTACGTCTCCGTGGGAATTTTATATACATCAATAACGTAATATAACCTAACCTAACCCAACCTAACATCTCGGCACTAATATTTGACAACATTCCTGGCTTGATGGCCTCTACGTCTCCGTGGGATCTTCATATACATCAATAACGTAATATAACCTAACCTAAACCAACCTATCATCTCGGCGGTAATATTTGACAACATTCCAGGCGAGTTGGCCTCTACGTCTCCGTGGGAATTCTATATACATCAATAACGTAACATAACCTAACCTAATCCAACCTAACATCTCGGCACTAATATTTGACAACATTCCTGGCGAGTTGGCCTCTACCTCTCCGTGAGACCTTCATATACATCAATAACGTAATATAATCTAACCTCACCCAACCTATAATCTCGGCGGTAATATTTGACAACATTCCTGGTCAGTTGGCCTCTGCGTCTCCGTGGAACCTTCATATACATCAATAACGTAATATAACCTAACCTAACCCAACCTAACACCTCGGCGGTAATATTTGACAACATTCCTGGCGAGTTGGCCTCTACGTCTCCGTGGGACTTTTATATACATCAATAACGTAATTTAACCTAACCTAAACCTACGTAACATCTCGGCGGTAATATTTGACAACATTCCTGGCTTGATGGCCTCTACGTCTCCGTGGGACCTTCATATACATCAATAACATAATATTACCTAACCTAACCCAACCTATCATCTCGGCGGTAATACTTGACAACATTCCTGGCGCGTTGGCCTCTACGTCTCCGTGGGACCTTCATATACATCAATAACGTAATATAACCTAACCTAACCCAACCTATCATCTCGGCGGTAATATTTGACAACATTCCTGGCGAGTCGGCCTCTACGTCTCCGTGCGACCTTCATATACATCAATAACGTAATATAATGTAACCTAACCCAACCTATCATCTCGGCACTAATATTTGACAACATTCCAGGCGAGTTGGGCTCTACGTCTCCGTGGGAATTTTATATACATCAATAACGTAATATAACCTAACCTAACCCAACCTAACATCTCGGCACTAATATTTGACAACATTCCTGGCGAGTTGGCCTCTACCTCTCCGTGAGACCTTCATATACATCAATAACGTAATATAATCTAACCTAACCCAACCTATCATCTCGGCGGTAATATTTGACAACATTCCTGGCGAGTTGGCCTCTACGTCTCCGTGGGACTTTTATATACATCAATAACGTAATTTAACCTAACCTAAACCTACGTAACATCTCGGCGGTAATATTTGACAACATTCCTGGCTTGGTGGCCTCTACGTCTCCGTGGGACCTTCATATACATCAATAACGTAATATAACCTAACCTAACCCAACCTATCATCTCGGCGGTAATATTTGACAACATTCCTGGTCAGTTGGCCTCTGCGTCTCCGTGGAACCTCCATATACATCAATAACGTAATATAACCTAACCTAACCCAACCTATCATCTCGGCGGTAATATTTGACATCATTCCTGGCGAGTTGGCCTCTACGCTTCCGTGGCACCTTCATATACATCAATAACGTAATATAACCTAACCTAACCCAACCTATCAACTCGGCGGTAATATTTGACATCATTCCTGGCGAGTTGGCCTCTACGCCTCCGTGGGACTTTTATATACATCAAAACGTAATTTACCCTAACCTAACCCAACGTAACATCTCGGCGGTAATATTCGGCAACATTCCTGGAGTGTTGTTCCCTACGTCTCCGTGGGACCTTCATATACATCAATAACGTAATATAACCTAACCTAAACCAACCTATCATCTCGGCGGTAATATTTGACAACATACCAGGCGAGTTGGCCTCTACGTCTCCGTGGGAATTTTATATACATCAATAACGTAACATAACCTAACCTAAACCAACCTAACATCTCGGCACTAATATTTGACAACATTCCTGGCGAGTTGGCCTCTACCTCTCCGTGAGACCTTCATATACATCAATAACGTAATATAATCTAACCTAACCCAACCTATAATCTCGGCGGTAATATTTGACAACATTCCTGGTCAGTTGGCCTCTGCGTCTCCGTGGAACCTTCATATACATCAATAACGTAATATAACCTAACCTAACCCAACCTATCACCTCGGCGGTAATATTTGACAACATTCCTGGCGAGTTGGCCTCTACGTCTCCGTGGGACTTTTATATACATCAATAACGTAATTTAACCTAACCTAAACCTACGTAACATCACGGCGGTAATATTTGACAACATTCCTGGCTTGATGGCCTCTACGTCTCCGTGGGACCTTCATATACATCAATAACATAATATTACCTAACCTAACCCAACCTATCATCTCGGCAGTAATACTTGACAACATTCCTGGCGCGTTGGCCTCTACGTCTCCGTGGGACCTTCATATACATCAATAACGTAATATAACCTAAGCTAACCCAACCTATCATCTCGGCGGTAATATTTGACAACATTCCTGGCAAGTCGGCCTCTACGTCTCCGTGCGACCTTCATATACATCAATAACGTAATATAGCGTAACCTAACCCAACCTATCATCTCGGCGGTAATATTTGACTACATTCCAGGCGAGTTGGCCTCTACGTCTCCGTGGGAATATTATATACATCAATAACGTAATATAACCTAACCTAACCCAACCTAACATCTCGGCACTAATATTTGACAACATTCCTGGCTTGATGGCCTCTACGTCTCCGTGGGATCTTCATATACATCAATAACGTAATATAACCTAACCTAAACCAACCTATCATCTCGGCAGTAATATTTGACATCATTCCTGGCGAGTTGGCCTCTACGCCTCCGTGGGACTTTTATATACATCAAAACGTAATTTACCCTAACCTAACCCAACGTAACATCTCGGCGGTAATATTTGACAACATTCCTGGTCAGTTGGCCTCTGCGTCTCCGTGGAACCTTCATATACATCAATAACGTAATATAACCTAACCTAACCCAACCTATCATCTCGGCGGTAATATTTGACATCATTCCTGGCGAGTTGGCCTCTACGCTTCCGTGGGACTTTTATATACATCAAAACGTAATTTACCCTAACCTAACCCAACGTAACATCTCGGCGGTAATATTCGGCAACATTCCTGGAGTGTTGGTGCCTACGTCTCCGTGGGATCTTCATATACATCAATAACGTAATATAACCTAACCTAAACCAACCTATCATCTCGGCGGTAATATTTGACAACATTCCAGGCGAGTTGGCCCCTACGTCTCCGTGGGAATTTTATATACATCAATAACGTAATATAACCTAACCTAACCCAACCTAACATCTCGGCACTAATATTTGACAACATTCCTGGCGAGTTGGCCTCTACCTCTCCGTGAGACCTTCATATATATCAATAACGTAATATAATCTAACCTAACCCAACCTATAATCTCGGCGGTAATATTTGACAACATTCCTGGTCAGTTGGCCTCTGCGTCTCCGTGGAACCTTCATATACATCAATAACGTAATATAACCTAACCTAACCCAACCTATCACCTCGGCGGTAATATTTGACAACATTCCTGGCGAGTTGGCCTCTACGTCTCCGTGGGACTTTTATATACATCAATAACGTAATTTAACCTAACCTAAACCTACGTAACATCACGGCGGTAATATTTGACAACATTCCTGGCTTGATGGCCTCTACGTCTCCGTGGGACCTTCATATACATCAATAACATAATATTACCTAACCTAACCCAACCTATCATCTCGGCAGTAATACTTGACAACATTCCTGGCGCGTTGGCCTCTACGTCTCCGTGGGACCTTCATATACATCAATAACGTAATATAACCTAAGCTAACCCAACCTATCATCTCGGCGGTAATATTTGACAACATTCCTGGCAAGTCGGCCTCTACGTCTCCGTGCGACCTTCATATACATCAATAACGTAATATAGCGTAACCTAACCCAACCTATCATCTCGGCGGTAATATTTGACTACATTCCAGGCGAGTTGGCCTCTACGTCTCCGTGGGAATTTTATATACATCAATAACGTAATATAACCTAACCTAACCCAACCTAACATTTCGGCACTAATATTTGACAACATTCCTGGCTTGATGGCCTCTACGTCTCCGTGGGATCTTCATATACATCAATAACGTAATATAACCTAACCTAACCCAACCTATTATCTCGGCACTAATATTTGACAACATTCCAGGCGAGTTGGGCTCTACGTCTCCGTGGGAATTTTATATACATCAATAACGTAATATAACCTAACCTAACCCAACCTAACATCTCGGCACTAATATTTGACAACATTCCTGGCGAGTTGGCCTCTACCTCTCCGTGAGACCTTCATATACATCAATAACGTAATATAATCTAACCTAACCCAACCTATCATCTCGGCGGTAATATTTGACAACATTCCTGGCGAGTTGGCCTCTACGTCTCCGTGGGACTTTTATATACATCAATAACGTAATTTAACCTAACCTAAACCTACGTAACATCTCGGCGGTAATATTTGACAACATTCCTGGCTTGGTGGCCTCTACGTCTCCGTGGGACCTTCATATACATCAATAACGTAATATAACCTAACCTAACCCAACCTATCATCTCGGCGGTAATATTTGACAACATTCCTGGTCAGTTGGCCTCTGCGTCTCCGTGGAACCTCCATATACATCAATAACGTAATATAACCTAACCTAACCCAACCTATCATCTCGGCGGTAATATTTGACATCATTCCTGGCGAGTTGGCCTCTACGCTTCCGTGGCACCTTCATATACATCAATAACGTAATATAACCTAACCTAACCCAACCTATCAACTCGGCGGTAATATTTGACATCATTCCTGGCGAGTTGGCCTCTACGCCTCCGTGGGACTTTTATATACATCAAAACGTAATTTACCCTAACCTAACCCAACGTAACATCTCGGCGGTAATATTCGGCAACATTCCTGGAGTGTTGTTCCCTACGTCTCCGTGGGACCTTCATATACATCAATAACGTAATATAACCTAACCTAAACCAACCTATCATCTCGGCGGTAATATTTGACAACATACCAGGCGAGTTGGCCTCTACGTCTCCGTGGGAATTTTATATACATCAATAACGTAACATAACCTAACCTAAACCAACCTAACATCTCGGCACTAATATTTGACAACATTCCTGGCGAGTTGGCCTCTACCTCTCCGTGAGACCTTCATATACATCAATAACGTAATATAATCTAACCTAACCCAACCTATAATCTCGGCGGTAATATTTGACAACATTCCTGGTCAGTTGGCCTCTGCGTCTCCGTGGAACCTTCATATACATCAATAACGTAATATAACCTAACCTAACCCAACCTATCACCTCGGCGGTAATATTTGACAACATTCCTGGCGAGTTGGCCTCTACGTCTCCGTGGGACTTTTATATACATCAATAACGTAATTTAACCTAACCTAAACCTACGTAACATCACGGCGGTAATATTTGACAACATTCCTGGCTTGATGGCCTCTACGTCTCCGTGGGACCTTCATATACATCAATAACATAATATTACCTAACCTAACCCAACCTATCATCTCGGCAGTAATACTTGACAACATTCCTGGCGCGTTGGCCTCTACGTCTCCGTGGGACCTTTATATACATCAATAACGTAATATAACCTAAGCTAACCCAACCTATCATCTCGGCGGTAATATTTGACAACATTCCTGGCAAGTCGGCCTCTACGTCTCCGTGCGACCTTCATATACATCAATAACGTAATATAGCGTAACCTAACCCAACCTATCATCTCGGCGGTAATATTTGACTACATTCCAGGCGAGTTGGCCTCTACGTCTCCGTGGGAATTTTATATACATCAATAACGTAATATAACCTAACCTAACCCAACCTAACATCTCGGCACTAATATTTGACAACATTCCTGGCTTGATGGCTTCTACGTCTCCGTGGGATCTTCATATACATCAATAACGTAATATAACCTAACCTAAACCAACCTATCATCTCGGCAGTAATATTTGACATCATTCCTGGCGAGTTGGCCTCTACGCCTCCGTGGGACTTTTATATACATCAAAACGTAATTTACCCTAACCTAACCCAACGTAACATCTCGGCGGTAATATTTGACAACATTCCTGGTCAGTTGGCCTCTGCGTCTCCGTGGAACCTTCATATACATCAATAACGTAATATAACCTAACCTAACCCAACCTATCATCTCGGCGGTAATATTTGACATCATTCCTGGCGAGTTGGCCTCTACGCTTCCGTGGGACTTTTATATACATCAAAACGTAATTTACCCTAACCTAACCCAACGTAACATCTCGGCGGTAATATTCGGCAACATTCCTGGAGTGTTGGTGCCTACGTCTCCGTGGGATCTTCATATACATCAATAACGTAATATAACCTAACCTAAACCAACCTATCATCTCGGCGGTAATATTTGACAACATTCCAGGCGAGTTGGCCCCTACGTCTCCGTGGGAATTTTATATACATCAATAACGTAATATAACCTAACCTAACCCAACCTAACATCTCGGCACTAATATTTGACAACATTCCTGGCGAGTTGGCCTCTACCTCTCCGTGAGACCTTCATATATATCAATAACGTAATATAATCTAACCTAACCCAACCTATAATCTCGGCGGTAATATTTGACAACATTCCTGGTCAGTTGGCCTCTGCGTCTCCGTGGAACCTTCATATACATCAATAACGTAATATAACCTAACCTAACCCAACCTATCACCTCGGCGGTAATATTTGACAACATTCCTGGCGAGTTGGCCTCTACGTCTCCGTGGGACTTTTATATACATCAATAACGTAATTTAACCTAACCTAAACCTACGTAACATCACGGCGGTAATATTTGACAACATTCCTGGCTTGATGGCCTCTACGTCTCCGTGGGACCTTCATATACATCAATAACATAATATTACCTAACCTAACCCAACCTATCATCTCGGCAGTAATACTTGACAACATTCCTGGCGCGTTGGCCTCTACGTCTCCGTGGGACCTTCATATACATCAATAACGTAATATAACCTAAGCTAACCCAACCTATCATCTCGGCGGTAATATTTGACAACATTCCTGGCAAGTCGGCCTCTACGTCTCCGTGCGACCTTCATATACATCAATAACGTAATATAGCGTAACCTAACCCAACCTATCATCTCGGCGGTAATATTTGACTACATTCCAGGCGAGTTGGCCTCTACGTCTCCGTGGGAATTTTATATACATCAATAACGTAATATAACCTAACCTAACCCAACCTATCATCTCGGCAGTAATACTTGACAACATTCCTGGCGCGTTGGCCTCTACGTCTCCGTGGGACCTTCATATACATCAATAACGTAATATAACCTAAGCTAACCCAACCTATCATCTCGGCGGTAATATTTGACAACATTCCTGGCAAGTCGGCCTCTACGTCTCCGTGCGACCTTCATATACATCAATAACGTAATATAGCGTAACCTAACCCAACCTATCATCTCGGCGGTAATATTTGACTACATTCCAGGCGAGTTGGCCTCTACGTCTCCGTGGGAATTTTATATACATCAATAACGTAATATAACCTAACCTAACCCAACCTAACATCTCGGCACTAATATTTGACAACATTCCTGGCTTGATGGCCTCTACGTCTCCGTGGGATCTTCATATACATCAATAACGTAATATAACCTAACCTAAACCAACCTATCATCTCGGCAGTAATATTTGACATCATTCCTGGCGAGTTGGCCTCTACGCCTCCGTGGGACTTTTATATACATCAAAACGTAATTTACCCTAACCTAACCCAACGTAACATCTCGGCGGTAATATTTGACAACATTCCTGGTCAGTTGGCCTCTGCGTCTCCGTGGAACCTTCATATACATCAATAACGTAATATAACCTAACCTAACCCAACCTATCATCTCGGCGGTAATATTTGACATCATTCCTGGCGAGTTGGCCTCTACGCTTCCGTGGGACTTTTATATACATCAAAACGTAATTTACCCTAACCTAACCCAACGTAACATCTCGGCGGTAATATTCGGCAACATTCCTGGAGTGTTGGTGCCTACGTCTCCGTGGGATCTTCATATACATCAATAACGTAATATAACCTAACCTAAACCAACCTATCATCTCGGCGGTAATATTTGACAACATTCCAGGCGAGTTGGCTCCTACGTCTCCGTGGGAATTTTATATACATCAATAACGTAATATAACCTAACCTAACCCAACCTAACATCTCGGCACTAATATTTGACAACATTCCTGGCGAGTTGGCCTCTACCTCTCCGTGAGACCTTCATATATATCAATAACGTAATATAATCTAACCTAACCCAACCTATCATCTCGGCGGTAATATTTGACAACATTCCTGGTCAGTTGGCCTCTGCGTCTCCGTGGAACCTCCATATACATCAATAACGTAATATAACCTAACCTAACCCAACCTATCATCTCGGCGGTAATATTTGACATCATTCCGGGCGAGTTGGCCTCTACGCTTCCGTGGGACTTTTATATACATCAAAACGTAATTTACCCTAACATAACCCAACGTAACATCTCGGCGGTATTATTCGGCAACATTCCTGGAGTGTTGGTCCCTACGTCTCCGTGGGATCTTCATATACATCAATAACGTAATATAACCTAACCTAAACCAACCTATCATCTCAGCGGTAATATTTGACAACATTCCTGGCGAGTTGGCCTCTACGTCTCCGTGGGACTTTTATATACATCAATAACGTAATTTAACCTAACCTAAACCTACGTAACATCTCGGCGGTAATATTGGACAACATTCCTGTTCAGTTGGCCTCTGCGTCTCCGTGGAACCTCCATATACATCAATAACGTAATATAACCTAACCTAACCCAACCTATCATCTCGGCGGTAATATTTGACATCATTCCTGGCGAGTTGGCCTCTACGCTTCCGTGGGACTTTTATATACATCAAAACGTAATTTACCCTAACCTAACCCAACGTAACATCTCGGCGGTAATATTCGGCAACATTCCTGGAGTGTTGTTCCCTACGTCTCCGTGGGACCTTCATATACATCAATAACGTAATATAACCTAACCTAACCCAACCTATCGTCTCGGCGGTAATATTTGACATCATTCCTGGCGAGTTGGCCTCTACGCCTCCGTGGGACTTTTATATACATCAATAACGTAATATAACCTAACCTAACCCAACCTAACATCTCGGCACTAATATTTGACAACATTCCTGGCTTGATGGCCTCTACGTCTCCGTAGGACCTTCATATACATCAATAACGTAATATAACCTAAGCTAACCCAACCTATCATCTCGGCGGTAATATTTGACAACATTCCTGGCGAGTTGGCCTCTACGTCTCCGTGGAACCTCCATATACATCAATAACGTAGTATAACCTAACCTAACCCAACCTATCATCTCGGCGGTAATACTTGACAACATTCCTGGCGCGTTGGCCTCTACGTCTCCGTGGGACTTTTATATACATCAAAACGTAATTTACCCTAACCTAACCCAACGTAACATCTCGGCGGTAATATTCGGCAACATTCCTGGAATGTTGTTCCCTACGTCTCCGTGGGACCTTCATATACATCAATAACGTAATATAACCTAACCTAACCCAACCTATCATCTCGGCGGTAATATTTGACATCATTCCTGGCGAGTTGGCCTCTACGCCTCCGTGGGACTTTTATATACATCAATAACGTAATATAACCTAACCTAACCCAACCTAACATCTCGGCACTAATATTTGACAACATTCCTGGCTTGATGGCCTCTACGTCTCCGTGGGACCTTCATATACATCAATAACATAATATTACCTAACCTAACCCAACCTATCATCTCGGCGGTAATACTTGACAACATTCCTGGCGCGTTGGCCTCTACGTCTCCGTGGGAGCTTCATATACATCAATAACGTAATATAACCTAAGCTAACCCAACCTATCATCTCGGCGGTAATATTTGACAACATTCCTGGCGAGTCGGCCTCTACGTCTCCGTGCGACCTTCATATACATCAAAAACGTAATATAACGTAACCTAACCCAACCTATCATCTCGGCGGTAATATTTGACTACATTCCAGGCGAGTTGGCCTCTACGTCTCCGTGGGAATTTTATATACATCAATAACGTAACATAACCTAACCTAACCCAACCTAACATCTCGGCACTAATATTTGACAACATTCCTGGCGAGTTGGCCTCTACCTCTCCGTGAGACCTTCATATACATCAATAACGTAATATAATCTAACCTAACCCAACCTATAATCTCGGCGGTAATATTTGACAACATTCCTGGTCAGTTGGCCTCTGCGTCTCCGTGGAACCTTCATATACATCAATAACGTAATATAACCTAACCTAACCCAACCTATCACCTCGGCGGTAATATTTGACAACATTCCTGGCGAGTTGGCCTCTACGTCTCCGTGGGACTTTTATATACATCAATAGCGTAATTTAACCTAACCTAAACCTACGTAACATCTCGGCGGTAATATTGGACAACATTCCTGTTCAGTTGGCCTCTGCGTCTCCGTGGAACCTCCATATACATCAATAACGTAATATAACCTAACCTAACCCAACCTATCATCTCGGCGGTAATATTTGACATCATTCCTGGCGAGTTGGCCTCTACGCTTCCGTGGGACTTTTATATACATCAAAACGTAATTTACCCTAACCTAACCCAACGTAACATCTCGGCGGTAATATTCGGCAACATTCCTGGAGTGTTGTTCCCTACGTCTCCGTGGGACCTTCATATACATCAATAACGTAATATAACCTAACCTAACCCAACCTATCGTCTCGGCGGTAATATTTGACATCATTCCTGGCGAGTTGGCCTCTACGCCTCCGTGGGACTTTTATATACATCAATAACGTAATATAACCTAACCTAACCCAACCTAACATCTCGGCACTAATATTTGACAACATTCCTGGCTTGATGGCCTCTACGTCTCCGTGGGACCTTCATATACATCAATAACATAATATTACCAAACCTAACCCAACCTATCATCTCGGCGGTAATACTTGACAACATTCCTGGCGCGTTGGCCTCTACGTCTCCGTAGGACCTTCATATACATCAATAACGTAATATAACCTAAGCTAACCCAACCTATCATCTCGGCGGTAATATTTGACAACATTCCTGGCGAGTCGGCCTCTACGTCTCCGTGCGACCTTCATATACATCAATACGTAATGTAACGTAACCTAACCCAACCTATCATCTCGGCGGTAATATTTGACTACATTCCAGGCGAGTTGGCCTCTACGTCTCCGTGGGAATTTTATATACATCAATAACGTAATATAACCTAACCTAACCCAACCTAACATCACGGCACTAATATTTGACAACATTCCTGGCTTGATGGCCTCTACGTCTCCGTGGGACCTTCATATACATCAATAACATAATATTACCTAACCTAACCCAACCTATCATCTCGGCGGTAATACTTGACAACATTCCTGGCGAGTTGGCCTCTACGTCTCCGTGGGACTTTTATATACATCAATAACGTAATATAACCTAACCTAACCCAACCTATCACCTCGGCGGTAATATTTGACAACATTCCTGGCGAGTTGGCCTCTACGTCTCCGTGGGAATTTTATATACATCAATAACGTAGTATAACCTAACCTAACCCAACCTAACATCTCGGCACTAATATTTGACAACATTCCTGGCTTGATGGCCTCTACGTCTCCGTGGGATCTTCATATACATCAATAACGTAATATAACCTAACCTAAACCAACCTATCATCTCCGCGGTAATATTTGACATCATTCCTGGCGAGTTGGCCTCTACGCCTCCGTGGGACTTTTATATACATCAAAACGTAATTTACCCTAACCTAACCCAACGTAACATCTCGGCGGTAATATTTGACAACATTCCTGGTCAGTTGGCCTCTGCGTCTCCGTGGAACCTTCATATACATCAATAACGTAATATAACCTAACCTAACCCAACCTATCATCTCGGCGGTAATATTTGACATCATTCCTGGCGAGTTGGCCTCTACGCTTCCGTGGGACTTTTATATACATCAAAACGTAATTTACCCTAACCTAACCGAACGTAACATCTCGGCGGTAATATTCGGCAACATTCCTGGAGTGTTGGTCCCTACGTCTCCGTGGGATCTTCATATACATCAATAACGTAATATAACCTAACCTAAACCAACCTATCATCTCGGCGGTAATATTTGACAACATTCCTGTCGAGTTAGCCTCTACGTCTCCGTGGGACTTTTATATACATCAATAACGTAATTTAACCTAACCTAAACCTACGTAACATCTCGGCGGTAATATTTGACAACATTCCTGGCTTGATGGCCTCTACGTCTCCGTGGGACCTTCATATACATCAATAACATAATATTACCTAACCTAACCCAACCTATCATCTCGGCGGTAATACTTGACAACATTCCTGGCGAGTTGGCTTCTACGTCTCCGTGGAACCTCCATATACATCAATAACGTAGTATAACCTAACCTAACCCAACCTATCATCTCGGCGGTAATACTTGACAACATTCCTGGCGCGTTGGCCTCTACGTCTCCGTGGGACTTTTATATACATCAAAACGTAATTTACCCTAACCTATCCCAACGTAACATCTCGGCGGTAATATTCGGCAACATTCCTGGAGTGTTGTTCCCTACGTCTCCGTGGGACCTTCATATACATCAATAACGTAATATAACCTAACCTAACCCAACCTATCATCTCGGCGGTAATATTTGACATCATTCCTGGCGAGTTGGCCTCTACGCCTCCGTGGGACTTTTATATACATCAATAACGTAATATAACCTAACCTAACCCAACCTAACATCTCGGCACTAATATTTGACAACATTCCTGGCTTGATGGCCTCTACGTCTCCGTGGGACCTTCATATACATCAATAACATAATATAACCTAACCTAACCCAACCTATCATCTCGGCGGTAATACTTGACAACATTCCTGGCGCGTTGGCCTCTACGTCTCCGTGGGACCTTCATATACATCAATAACGTAATATAACCTAAGCTAACCCAACCTATCATCTCGGCGGTAATATTTGACAACATTCCTGGCGAGTCGGCCTCTACGTCTCCGTGCGACCTTCATATACATCAAAAACGTAATATAACGTAACCTAACCCAACCTATCATCTCGGCGGTAATATTTGACTACATTCCAGGCGAGTTGGCCTCTACGTCTCCGTGGGAATTTTATATACATCAATAACGTAATATAACCTAACCTAACCCAACCTAACATCTCGGCACTAATATTTGACAACATTCCTGGCTTGATGGCCTCTACGTCTCCGTGGGACCTTCATATACATCAATAACATAATATTACCTAACCTAACCCAACCTATCATATCGGCGGTAATACTTGACAACATTCCTGGCGAGTTGGCCTCTACGTCTCCGTGGGACCTTCATATACATCAATAACGTAATATAACCTAACCTAACCCAACCTATCATCTCGGCGGTAATATTTGACAACATTCCTGACGAGTTGGCCTCTACGTCTCCGTGGGACTTTTATATACATCAATAACGTAATTTAACCTAACCTAAACCAACGTAACATCTCGGCGGTAATATTTGACAACATTCCTGGCTTGCTGGCCTCTATGTTTCCGTGGGACCTTTATATACATCAATAACGTAGTATAACCTAACCTAGCCCAACCTATCATATCGGCGGTAATATTTGGCAACATTTCTGGCTTGTTGGCCTCTACGTCTCCGTGGGACCTTCATATACATCAATAACATAATATTACCTAACCTAACCCAACCTATCATCTCGGCGGTAATACTTGACAACATTCCTGGCGAGTTGGCCTCTACGTCTCCGTGGAACCTTCATATACATCAATAACGTAATATAACCTAACCTAACCCAACCTATCAACTCGGCGGTAATATTTGACATCATTCCTGGCGAGTTGGCCTCTACGCCTCCGTGGGACTTTTATATACATCAAAACGTAATTTACCCTAACCTAACCCAACGTAACATCTCGGCGGTAATATTCGGCAACATTCCTGGAGTGTTGTTCCCTACGTCTCCGTGGGACCTTCATATACATCAATAACGTAATATAACCTAACCTAACCCAACCTATCATCTCGGCGGTAATATTTGACAGCATTCCTGGCGAGTTGGCCTCTACGCCTCCGTGGGACTTTTATATACATCAATAACGTAATATAACCTAACCTAACCCAACCTAACATCTCGGCACTAATATTTGACAACATTCCTGGCTTGATGGCCTCTACGTCTCCGTGGGACCTTCATATACATCAATAACATAATATTACCTAACCTAACCCAACCTATCATCTCGGCGGTAATACTTGACAACATTCCTGGCGCGTTGGCCTCTACGTCTCCGTGGGACCTTCATATACATCAATAACGTAATATAACCTAACCTAACCCAACCTATCATCTCGGCGGTAATATTTGACAACATTCCTGGCGAGTCGGCCTCTACGTCTCCGTGCGACCTTCATATACATCAATAACGTAATATAACGTAACCTAACCCAACCTATCATCTCGGCACTAATATTTGACAACATTCCAGGCGAGTTGGGCTCTACGTCTCCGTGGGAATTTTATATACATCAATAACGTAATATAACCTAACCTAACCCAACCTAACATCTCGGCACTAATATTTGACAACATTCCTGGCTTGATGGCCTCTACGTCTCCGTGGGACCTTCATATACATCAATAACATAATATTACCTAACCTAACCCAACCTATCATATCGGCGGTAATACTTGACAACATTCCTGGCGAGTTGGCCTCTACGTCTCCGTGGGACCTTCATATACATCAATAACGTAATATAACCTAACCTAACCCAACCTATCATCTCGGCGGTAATATTTGACAACATTCCTGACGAGTTGGCCTCTACGTCTCCGTGGGACTTTTATATACATCAATAACGTAATTTAACCTAACCTAAACCAACGTAACATCTCGGCGGTAATATTTGACAACATTCCTGGCTTGCTGGCCTCTATGTTTCCGTGGGACCTTTATATACATCAATAACGTAGTATAACCTAACCTAGCCCAACCTATCATATCGGCGGTAATATTTGGCAACATTTCTGGCTTGTTGGCCTCTACGTCTCCGTGGGACCTTCATATACATCAATAACATAATATTACCTAACCTAACCCAACCTATCATCTCGGCGGTAATACTTGACAACATTCCTGGCGAGTTGGCCTCTACGTCTCCGTGGAACCTTCATATACATCAATAACGTAATATAACCTAACCTAACCCAACCTATCAACTCGGCGGTAATATTTGACATCATTCCTGGCGAGTTGGCCTCTACGCCTCCGTGGGACTTTTATATACATCAAAACGTAATTTACCCTAACCTAACCCAACGTAACATCTCGGCGGTAATATTCGGCAACATTCCTGGAGTGTTGTTCCCTACGTCTCCGTGGGACCTTCATATACATCAATAACGTAATATAACCTAACCTAACCCAACCTATCATCTCGGCGGTAATATTTGACAGCATTCCTGGCGAGTTGGCCTCTACGCCTCCGTGGGACTTTTATATACATCAATAACGTAATATAACCTAACCTAACCCAACCTAACATCTCGGCACTAATATTTGACAACATTCCTGGCTTGATGGCCTCTACGTCTCCGTGGGACCTTCATATACATCAATAACATAATATTACCTAACCTAACCCAACCTATCATCTCGGCGGTAATACTTGACAACATTCCTGGCGCGTTGGCCTCTACGTCTCCGTGGGACCTTCATATACATCAATAACGTAATATAACCTAACCTAACCCAACCTATCATCTCGGCGGTAATATTTGACAACATTCCTGGCGAGTCGGCCTCTACGTCTCCGTGCGACCTTCATATACATCAATAACGTAATATAACGTAACCTAACCCAACCTATCATCTCGGCACTAATATTTGACAACATTCCAGGCGAGTTGGGCTCTACGTCTCCGTGGGAATTTTATATACATCAATAACGTAATATAACCTAACCTAACCCAACCTAACATCTCGGCACTAATATTTGACAACTTTCCTGGCTTGATGGCCTCTACGTCTCCGTGGGATCTTCATATACATCAATAACGTAATATAACCTAACCTAAACCAACCTATCATCTCGGCGGTAATATTTGACAACATTCCAGGCGAGTTGGCCCCTACGTCTCCGTGGGAATTTTATATACATCAATAACGTAATATAACCTAACCTAACCCAACCTAACATCTCGGCACTAATATTTGACAACATTCCTGGCGAGTTGGCCTCTACCTCTCCGTGAGACCTTCATATACATCAATAACGTAATATAATCTAACCTAACCCAACCTATCATCTCGGCGGTAATATTTGACAACATTCCTGGTCAGTTGGCCTCTGCGTCTCCGTGGAACCTCCATATACATCAATAACGTAATATAACCTAACCTAACCCAACCTATCATCTCGGCGGTAATATTTGACATCATTCCTGGCGAGTTGGCCTCTACGCTTCCGTGGGACTTTTATATACATCAAAACGTAATTTACCCTAACATAACCCAACGTAACATCTCGGCGGTAATATTCGGCAACATTCCTGGAGTGTTGGTCCCTACGTCTCCGTGGGATCTTCATATACATCAATAACGTAATATAACCTAACCTAAACCAACCTATCATCTCAGCGGTAATATTTGACAACATTCCTGGCGAGTTGGCCTCTACGTCTCCGTGGGACTTTTATATACATCAATAACGTAATTTAACCTAACCTAAACCTACGTAACATCTCGGCGGTAATATTGGACAACATTCCTGTTCAGTTGGCCTCTGCGTCTCCGTGGAACCTCCATATACATCAATAACGTAATATAACCTAACCTAACCCAACCTATCATCTCGGCGGTAATATTTGACATCATTCCTGGCGAGTTGGCCTCTACGCTTCCGTGGGACTTTTATATACATCAAAACGTAATTTACCCTAACCTAACCCAACGTAACATCTCGGCGGTAATATTCGGCAACATTCCTGGAGTGTTGTTCCCTACGTCTCCGTGGGACCTTCATATACATCAATAACGTAATATAACCTAACCTAACCCAACCTATCGTCTCGGCGGTAATATTTGACATCATTCCTGGCGAGTTGGCCTCTACGCCTCCGTGGGACTTTTATATACATCAATAACGTAATATAACCTAACCTAACCCAACCTAACATCTCGGCACTAGTATTTGACAACATTCCTGGCTTGATGGCCTCTACGTCTCCGTGGGACCTTCATATACATCAATAACATAATATTACCAAACCTAACCCAACCTATCATCTCGGCGGTAATACTTGACAACATTCCTGGCGCGTTGGCCTCTACGTCTCCGTAGGACCTTCATATACATCAATAACGTAATATAACCTAAGCTAACCCAACCTATCATCTCGGCGGTAATATTTGACAACATTCCTGGCGAGTCGGCCTCTATGTCTCCGTGCGACCTTCATATACATCAATAACGTAATGTAACGTAACCTAACCCAACCTATCATCTCGGCGGTAATATTTGACTACATTCCAGGCGAGTTGGCCTCTACGTCTCCGTGGGAATTTTATATACATCAATAACGTAATATAACCTAACCTAACCCAACCTAACATCTCGGCACTAATATTTGACAACATTCCTGGCTTGATGGCCTCTACGTCTCCGTGGGACCTTCATATACATCAATAACATAATATTACCTAACCTAACCCAACCTATCATCTCGGCGGTAATACTTGACAACATTCCTGGCGAGTTGGCCTCTACGTCTCCGTGGGACTTTTATATACATCAATAACGTAATATAACCTAACCTAACCCAACCTATCACCTCGGCGGTAATATTTGACAACATTCCTGGCGAGTTGGCCTCTACGTCTCCGTGGGAATTTTATATACATCAATAACGTAATATAACCTAACCTAACCCAACCTAACATCTCGGCACTAATATTTGACAACATTCCTGGCTTGATGGCCTCTACGTCTCCGTGGGATCTTCATATACATCAATAACGTAATATAACCTAACCTAAACCAACCTATCATCTCGGCGGTAATATTTGACATCATTCCTGGCGAGTTGGCCTCTACGCCTCCGTGGGACTTTTATATACATCAAAACGTAATTTACCCTAACCTAACCCAACGTAACATCTCGGCGGTAATATTTGACAACATTCCTGGTCAGTTGGCCTCTGCGTCTCCGTGGAACCTTCATATACATCAATAACGTAATATAACCTAACCTAACCCAACCTATCATCTCGGCGGTAATATTTGACATCATTCCTGGCGAGTTGGCCTCTACGCTTCCGTGGGACTTTTATATACATCAAAACGTAATTTACCCTAACCTAACCCAACGTAACATCTCGGCGGTAATATTCGGCAACATTCCTGGAGTGTTGGTCCCTACGTCTCCGTGGGATCTTCATATACATCAATAACGTAATATAACCTAACCTAAACCAACCTATCATCTCGGCGGTAATATTTGACAACATTCCTGGCGAGTTGGCCTCTACGTCTCCGTGGGACTTTTATATACATCAATAACGTAATTTAACCTAACCTAAACCTACGTAACATCTCGGCGGTAATATTTGACAACATTCCTGGCTTGATGGCCTCTACGTCTCCGTGGGACCTTCATATACATCAATAACATAATATTACCTAACCTAACCCAACCTATCATCTCGGCGGTAATACTTGACAACATTCCTGGCGAGTTGGCCTCTACGTCTCCGTGGAACCTCCATATACATCAATAACGTAGTATAACCTAACCTAACCCAACCTATCATCTCGGCGGTAATACTTGACAACATTCCTGGCGCGTTGGCCTCTACGTCTCCGTGGGACTTTTATATACATCAAAACGTAATTTACCCTAACCTAACCCAACGTAACATCTCGGCGGTAATATTCGGCAACATTCCTGGAGTGTTGTTCCCTACGTCTCCGTGGGACCTTCATATACATCAATAACGTAATATAACCTAACCTAACCCAACCTATCATCTCGGCGGTAATACTTGACAACATTCCTGGCGAGTTGGCCTCTACGTCTCCGTGGAACCTTCATATACATCAATAACGTAATATAACCTAACCTAACCCAACCTATCATCTCGGCGGTAATATTTGACATCATTCCTGGCGAGTTGGCCTCTACGCCTCCGTGGGACTTTTATATACATCAAAACGTAATTTACCCTAACCTAACCCAACGGATCATCTCGGCGGTAATATTCGGCAACATTCCTGGAGTGTTGGTCTCTACGTCTCCGTGGGATCTTCATATACATCAATAACGTAATATAACCAAACCTAAACCAACCTATCATCTCGGCGGTAATATTTGACAACATTCCTGGCGAGTCGGCCTCTACGTCTCCGTGCGACCTTCATATACATCAATAACGTAATATAACGTAACCTAACCCAACCTATCATCTCGGCGGTAATATTTGACAACATTCCTGGCGAGTCGTCCTCTACGTCTCCGTGCCACCTTCATATACATCAAAAACGTAATATAACGTAACCTAACCCAACCTATCATCTCGGCGGTAATATTTGACTACATTCCAGGCGAGTTGGCCTCTACGTCTCCGTGGGAATTTTATATACATCAATAACGTAATATAACCTAACCTAACCCAACCTATCATCTCGGCGGTAATATTTGACAACATTCCTGGCGAGTCGGCCTCTACGTCTCCGTGCGACCTTCATATACATCAATAACGTAATATAACGTAACCTAACCCAACCTATCATCTCGGCACTAATATTTGACAACATTACAGGCGAGTTGGCCTCTACGTCTCCGTGGGAATTTTATATACATCAATAACGTAATATAACCTAACCTAACCCAACCTAACATCTCGGCACTAATATTTGACAACATTCCTGGCGAGTTGGCCTCTACGTCTCCGTGGAACCTTCATATACATCAATAACGTAATATAATCTAACCTAACCCAACCTATAATCTCGGCGGTAATATTTGACAACATTCCTGGTCAGTTGGCCTCTGCGTCTCCGTGGAACCTTCATATACATCAATAACGTAATATAACCTAACCTAACCCAACCTATCATCTCGGCGGTAATATTTGACAACATTCCTGGCGAGTTGGCCTCTACGTCTCCGTGGGACTTTTATATACATCAATAACGTAATTTAACCTAACCTAAACCTACGTAACATCTCGGCGGTAATATTTGACAACATTCCTGGTTTGATGGCCTCTACGTCTCCGTGGGATCTTCATATACATCAATAAAGTAATATAACCTAACCTAAACCAACCTATCATCTCGGCGGTAATATTTGACAACATTCCAGGCGAGTTGGCCTCTACGTCTCCGTGGGAATTTTATATACATCAATAACGTAATATAACCTAACCTAACCCAACCTAACATCTCGGCACTAATATTTGACAACATTCCTGGCTTGATGGCCTCTACGTCTCCGTGGGACCTTCATATACATCAATAACATAATATTACCTAACCTAACCCAACCTATCATCTCGGCGGTAATATTCGGCAACATTCCTGGAGTGTTGGTCCCTACGTCTCCGTGGGATCTTCATATACATCAATAACGTAATATAACCTAACCTGAACCAACCTATCATCTCGGCACTAATATTTGACAACATTACAGGCGAGTTGGCCTCTACGTCTCCGTGGGAATTTTATATACATCAATAACGTAATATAACCTAACCTAACCCAACCTAACATCTCGGCACTAATATTTGACAACATTCCTGGCGAGTTGGCCTCTACCTCTCCGTGAGACCTTCATATACATCAATAAAGTAATATAACCTAACCTAAACCAACCTATCATCTCGGCGGTAATATTTGACAACATTCCAGGCGAGTTGGCCTCTACGTCTCCGTTGGAATTTTATATACATCAATAACGTAATATAACCTAACCTTACCCAACCTAACATCTCGGCACTAATATTTGACAACATTCCTGGCTTGATGGCCTCTACGTCTCCGTGGGACCTTCATATACATCAATAACATAATATTACCTAACCTAACCCAACCTATCATCTCGGCGGTAATACTTGACAACATTCCTGGCGAGTTGGCCTCTACGTCTCCGTGGTACCTTCATATACATCAATAACGTAATATAACCTAACCTAACCCAACCTATCATCTCGGCGGTAATATTTGACATCATTCATGACGAGTGGGCCTCTACGCCTCCGTGGGACTTTTATATACATCAAAACGTAATTTACCCTAACCTAACCCAACATAACATCTCGGCGGTAATATTCGGCAACATTCCTGGAGTGTTGGTCCCTACGTCTCCGTGGGATCTTCATATACATCAATAACGTAATATAACCTAACCTAAACCAACCTATCATCTCGGCGGTAATATTTGACAACATTCCAGGCGAGTTGGCCTCTACGTCTCCGTGGGAATTTTATATACATCAATAACGTAACATAACCTAATCTAACCCAACCTAACATCTCGGCACTAATATTTGACAACATTCCTGGCGAGTTGGCCTCTACCTCTCCGTGAGACCTTCATATACATCAATAACGTAATATAATCTATCCTAACCCAACCTATAATCTCGGCGGTAATATTTGACAACATTCCTGGTCAGTTGGCCTCTGCGTCTCCATGGAACCTTCATATACATCAATAACGTAATATAACCTAACCTAACCCAACCTATCACCTCGGCGGTAATATTTGACAACATTCCTGGCGAGTTGGCCTCTACGTCCCCGTGGGACTTTTATATACATCAATAACGTAATTTAACCTAACCTAAACCTACGTAACATCACGGCGGTAATATTTGACAACATTCCTGGCTTGATGGCCTCTACGTCTCCGTGGGACATTCATATACATCAATAACATAATATTACCTAACCTAACCCAACCTATCATCTCGGCGGTAATACTTGACAACATTCCTGGCGCGTTGGCCTCTACGTCTCCGTGGGACCTTCATATACATCAATAACATAATATTACCTAACCTAACCCAACCTATCATCTCGGCGGTAATACTTGACAACATTCCTGGCGAGTTGGCCTCTACGTCTCCGTGGGACTTTTATATACATCAATAACGTAATATAACCTAACCTAACCCAACCAATCATCTCGGCGGTAATATTTGACATCATTCCTGGCGAGTTGGCCTCTACGCCTCCGTGGGACTTTTATATACATCAAAACGTAATTTACCCTAACCTAACCCAACGTAACATCTCGGCGGTAATATTTGACAACATTCCTGGTCAGTTGGCCTCTGCGTCTCCGTGGAACCTTCATATAATTCAATAACGTAATATAACCTAACCTAACCCAACCTATCATCTCGGCGGTAATATTTGACATCATTCCTGGCGAGTTGGCCTCTATGCTTCCGTGGGACGTTTGTATACATCAAAACGTAATTTACCCTAACCTAACCCAACGTAACATCTCGGCGGTAATATTCGGCAACATTCCTGGAGTGTTGGTCCCTACGTCTCCGTGGGATCTTCATATACATCAATAACGTAATATAACCTAACCTAATCCAACCTAACATCTCGGCACTAGTATTTGACAACATTCCTGGCTTGATGGCCTCTACGTCTCCGTGGGACCTTCATATACATCAATAACATAATACTACCTAACCTAACCCAACCTATCATCTCGGCGGTAATACTTGACAACATTCCTGGCGAGTTGGCCTCTACGTCTCCGTGGAACCTTCATATACATCAATAACGTAATATAACCTAACCTAACCCAACCTATCAACTCGGCGGTAATATTTGACATCATTCCTGGCGAGTTGGCCTCTACGCCTCCGTGGGACTTTTATATACATCAAAACGTAATTTACCCTAACCTAACCCAACGTAACATCTCGGCGGTAATATTCGGCAACATTCCTGGAGTGTTGTTCCCTACGTCTCCGTGGGACCTTCATATACATCAATAACGTAATATAACCTAACCTAACCCAACCTATCATCTCGGCGGTAATATTTGACAGCATTCCTGGCGAGTTGGCCTCTACGCCTCCGTGGGACTTTTATATACATCAATAACGTAATATAACCTAACCTAACCCAACCTAACATCTCGGCACTAATATTTGACAACATTCCTGGCTTGATGGCCTCTACGTCTCCGTGGGACCTTCATATACATCAATAACATAATATTACCTAACCTAACCCAACCTATCATCTCGGCGGTAATACTTGACAACATTCCTGGCGCGTTGGCCTCTACGTCTCCGTGGGACCTTCATATACATCAATAACGTAATATAACCTAACCTAACCCAACCTATCATCTCGGCGGTAATATTTGACAACATTCCTGGCGAGTCGGCCTCTACGTCTCCGTGCGACCTTCATATACATCAATAACGTAATATAACGTAACCTAACCCAACCTATCATCTCGGCACTAATATTTGACAACATTCCAGGCGAGTTGGGCTCTACGTCTCCGTGGGAATTTTATATACATCAATAACGTAATATAACCTAACCTAACCCAACCTAACATCTCGGCGGTAATATTCGGCAACATTCCTGGAGTGTTGGTCCCTACGTCTCCGTGGGATCTTCATATACATCAATAACGTAATATAACCTAACCTAAACCAACCTATCATCTCAGCGGTAATATTTGACAACATTCCTGGCGAGTTGGCCTCTATGTCTCCGTGGGACTTTTATATACATCAATAACGTAATTTAACCTAACCTAAACCTACGTAACATCTCGGCGGTAATATTGGACAACATTCCTGTTCAGTTGGCCTCTGCGTCTCCGTGGAACCTCCATATACATCAATAACGTAATATAACCTAACCTAACCCAACCTATCATCTCGGCGGTAATATTTGACATCATTCCTGGCGAGTTGGCCTCTACGCTTCCGTGGGACTTTTATATACATCAAAACGTAATTTACCCTAACCTAACCCAACGTAACATCTCGGCGGTAATATTCGGCAACATTCCTGGAGTGTTGTTCCCTACGTCTCCGTGGGACCTTCATATACATCAATAACGTAATATAACCTAACCTAACCCAACCTATCGTCTCGGCGGTAATATTTGACATCATTCCTGGCGAGTTGGCCTCTACGCCTCCGTGGGACTTTTATATACATCAATAACGTAATATAACCTAACCTAACCCAACCTAACATCTCGGCACTAATATTTGACAACATTCCTGGCTTGATGGCCTCTACGTCTCCGTGGGACCTTCATATACATCAATAACATAATATTACCAAACCTAACCCAACCTATCATCTCGGCGGTAATACTTGACAACATTCCTGGCGCGTTGGCCTCTACGTCTCCGTAGGACCTTCATATACATCAATAACGTAATATAACCTAAGCTAACCCAACCTATCATCTCGGCGGTAATATTTGACAACATTCCTGGCGAGTCGGCCTCTATGTCTCCGTGCGACCTTCATATACATCAATAACGTAATGTAACGTAACCTAACCCAACCTATCATCTCGGCGGTAATATTTGACTACATTCCAGGCGAGTTGGCCTCTACGTCTCCGTGGGAATTTTATATACATCAATAACGTAATATAACCTAACCTAACCCAACCTAACATCTCGGCACTAATATTTGACAACATTCCTGGCTTGATGGCCTCTACGTCTCCGTGGGACCTTCATATACATCAATAACATAATATTACCTAACCTAACCCAACCTATCATCTCGGCGGTAATACTTGACAACATTCCTGGCGAGTTGGCCTCTACGTCTCCGTGGGACTTTTATATACATCAATAACGTAATATAACCTAACCTAACCCAACCTATCACCTCGGCGGTAATATTTGACAACATTCCTGGCGAGTTGGCCTCTACGTCTCCGTGGGAATTTTATATACATCAATAACGTAATATAACCTAACCTAACCCAACCTAACATCTCGGCACTAATATTTGACAACATTCCTGGCTTGATGGCCTCTACGTCTCCGTGGGATCTTCATATACATCAATAACGTAATATAACCTAACCTAAACCAACCTATCATCTCGGCGGTAATATTTGACATCATTCCTGGCGAGTTGGCCTCTACGCCTCCGTGGGACTTTTATATACATCAAAACGTAATTTACCCTAACCTAACCCAACGTAACATCTCGGCGGTAATATTTGACAACATTCCTGGTCAGTTGGCCTCTGCGTCTCCGTGGAACCTTCATATACATCAATAACGTAATATAACCTAACCTAACCCAACCTATCATCTCGGCGGTAATATTTGACATCATTCCTGGCGAGTTGGCCTCTACGCTTCCGTGGGACTTTTATATACATCAAAACGTAATTTACCCTAACCTAACCCAACGTAACATCTCGGCGGTAATATTCGGCAACATTCCTGGAGTGTTGGTCCCTACGTCTCCGTGGGATCTTCATATACATCAATAACGTAATATAACCTTACCTAAACCAACCTATCATCTCGGCGGTAATATTTGACAACATTCCTGGCGAGTTGGCCTCTACGTCTCCGTGGGACTTTTATATACATCAATAACGTAATTTAACCTAACCTAAACCTACGTAACATCTCGGCGGTAATATTTGACAACATTCCTGGCTTGATGGCCTCTACGTCTCCGTGGGACCTTCATATACATCAATAACATAATATTACCTAACCTAACCCAACCTATCATCTCGGCGGTAATACTTGACAACATTCCTGGCGAGTTGGCCTCTACGTCTCCGTGGAACCTCCATATACATCAATAACGTAGTATAACCTAACCTAACCCAACCTATCATCTCGGCGGTAATACTTGACAACATTCCTGGCGCGTTGGCCTCTACGTCTCCGTGGGACTTTTATATACATCAAAACGTAATTTACCCTAACCTAACCCAACGTAACATCTCGGCGGTAATATTCGGCAACATTCCTGGAGTGTTGTTCCCTACGTCTCCGTGGGACCTTCATATACATCAATAACGTAATATAACCTAACCTAACCCAACCTATCATCTCGGCGGTAATACTTGACAACATTCCTGGCGAGTTGGCCTCTACGTCTCCGTGGAACCTTCATATACATCAATAACGTAATATAACCTAACCTAACCCAACCTATCATCTCGGCGGTAATATTTGACATCATTCCTGGCGAGTTGGCCTCTACGCCTCCGTGGGACTTTTATATACATCAAAACGTAATTTACCCTAACCTAACCCAACGGATCATCTCGGCGGTAATATTCGGCAACATTCCTGGAGTGTTGGTCTCTACGTCTCCGTGGGATCTTCATATACATCAATAACGTAATATAACCAAACCTAAACCAACCTATCATCTCGGCGGTAATATTTGACAACATTCCTGGCGAGTCGGCCTCTACGTCTCCGTGCGACCTTCATATACATCAATAACGTAATATAACGTAACCTAACCCAACCTATCATCTCGGCGGTAATATTTGACAACATTCCTGGCGAGTCGTCCTCTACGTCTCCGTGCGACCTTCATATACATCAAAAACGTAATATAACGTAACCTAACCCAACCTATCATCTCGGCGGTAATATTTGACTACATTCCAGGCGAGTTGGCCTCTACGTCTCCGTGGGAATTTTATATACATCAATAACGTAATATAACCTAACCTAACCCAACCTATCATCTCGGCGGTAATATTTGACAACATTCCTGGCGAGTCGGCCTCTACGTCTCCGTGCGACCTTCATATACATCAATAACGTAATATAACGTAACCTAACCCAACCTATCATCTCGGCACTAATATTTGACAACATTACAGGCGAGTTGGCCTCTACGTCTCCGTGGGAATTTTATATACATCAATAACGTAATATAACCTAACCTAACCCAACCTAACATCTCGGCACTAATATTTGACAACATTCCTGGCGAGTTGGCCTCTACGTCTCCGTGGAACCTTCATATACATCAATAACGTAATATAATCTAACCTAACCCAACCTATCATCTCGGCACTAATATTTGACAACATTCCTGGCTTGATGGCCTCTACGTCTCCGTGGGACCTTCATATACATCAATAACATAATATTACCTAACCTAACCCAACCAATCATCTCGGCGGTAATATTTGACATCATTCCTGGCGAGTTGGCCTCTACGCCTCCGTGGGACTTTTATATACATCAAAACGTAATTTACCCTAACCTAACCCAACGTAACATCTCGGCGGTAATATTTGACAACATTCCTGGTCAGTTGGCCTCTGCGTCTCCGTGGAACCTTCATATACATCAATAACGTAATATAACCTAACCTAACCCAACCTATCATCTCGGCGGTAATATTTGACATCATTCCTGGCGAGTTGGCCTCTACGCTTCCGTGGGACTTTTATATACATCAAAACGTAATTTACCCTAACCTAACCCAACGTAACATCTCGGCGGTAATATTCGGCAACATTCCTGGAGTGTTGGTCCCTACGTCTCCGTGGGATCTTCATATACATCAATAACGTAATATAACCTAACCTAAACCAACCTATCATCTCGGCGGTAATATTTGACAACATTCCTGGCGAGTTGGCCTCTACGTCTCCGTGGGACTTTTATATACATCAATAACGTAATTTAACCTAACCTAAACCTACGTAACATCTCGGCGGTAATATTTGACAACATTCCTGGCTTGATGGCCTCTACGTCTCCGTGGGACCTTCATATACATCAATAACATAATATTACCTAACCTAACCCAACCTATCATCTCGGCGGTAATACTTGACAACATTCCTGGCGAGTTGGCCTCTACGTCTCCGTGGAACCTCCATATACATCAATAACGTAGTATAACCTAACCTAACCCAACCTATCATCTCGGCGGTAATACTTGACAACATTCCTGGCGCGTTGGCCTCTACGTCTCCGTGGGACTTTTATATACATCAAAACGTAATTTACCCTAACCTAACCCAACGTAACATCTCGGCGGTAATATTCGGCAACATTCCTGGAGTGTTGTTCCCTACGTCTCCGTGGGACCTTCATATACATCAATAACGTAATATAACCTAACCTAACCCAACCTATCATCTCGGCGGTAATACTTGACAACATTCCTGGCGAGTTGGCCTCTACGTCTCCGTGGAACCTTCATATACATCAATAACGTAATATAACCTAACCTAACCCAACCTATCATCTCGGCGGTAATATTTGACATCATTCCTGGCGAGTTGGCCTCTACGCCTCCGTGGGACTTTTATATACATCAAAACGTAATTTACCCTAACCTAACCCAACGGATCATCTCGGCGGTAATATTCGGCAACATTCCTGGAGTGTTGGTCTCTACGTCTCCGTGGGATCTTCATATACATCAATAACGTAATATAACCAAACCTAAACCAACCTATCATCTCGGCGGTAATATTTGACAACATTCCTGGCGAGTCGGCCTCTACGTCTCCGTGCGACCTTCATATACATCAATAACGTAATATAACGTAACCTAACCCAACCTATCATCTCGGCGGTAATATTTGACAACATTTCTGGCGAGTCGTCCTCTACGTCTCCGTGCGACCTTCATATACATCAAAAACGTAATATAACGTAACCTAACCCAACCTATCATCTCGGCGGTAATATTTGACTACATTCCAGGCGAGTTGGCCTCTACGTCTCCGTGGGAATTTTATATACATCAATAACGTAATATAACCTAACCTAACCCAACCTATCATCTCGGCGGTAATATTTGACAACATTCCTGGCGAGTCGGCCTCTACGTCTCCGTGCGACCTTCATATACATCAATAACGTAATATAACGTAACCTAACCCAACCTATCATCTCGGCACTAATATTTGACATCATTACAGGCGAGTTGGCCTCTACGTCTCCGTGGGAATTTTATATACATCAATAACGTAATATAACCTAACCTAACCCAACCTAACATCTCGGCACTAATATTTGACAACATTCCTGGCGAGTTGGCCTCTACGTCTCCGTGGAACCTTCATATACATCAATAACGTAATATAATCTAACCTAACCCAACCTATCATCTCGGCACTAATATTTGACAACATTCCTGGCTTGATGGCCTCTACGTCTCCGTGGGACCTTCATATACATCAATAACATAATATTACCTAACCTAACCCAACCAATCATCTCGGCGGTAATATTAGACATCATTCCTGGCGAGTTGGCCTCTACGCCTCCGTGGGACTTTTATATACATCAAAACGTAATTTACCCTAACCTAACCCAACGCAACATCTCGGCGGTAATATTTGACAACATTCCTGGTCAGTTGGCCTCTGCGTCTCCGTGGAACCTTCATATACATCAATAACGTAATATAACCTAACCTAACCCAACCTATCATCTCGGCGGTAATATTTGACATCATTCCTGGCGAGTTGGCCTCTACGCTTCCGTGGGACTTTTATATACATCAAAACGTAATTTACCCTAACCTAACCCAACGTAACATCTCGGCGGTAATATTCGGCAACATTCCTGGAGTGTTGGTCCCTACGTCTCCGTGGGATCTTCATATACATCAATAACGTAATATAACCTAACCTAAACCAACCTATCATCTCGGCGGTAATATTTGACAACATTCCTGGCGAGTTGGCCTCTACGTCTCCGTGGGACTTTTATATACATCAATAACGTAATTTAACCTAACCTAAACCTACGTAACATCTCGGCGGTAATATTTGACAACATTCCTGGCTTGATGGCCTCTACGTCTCCGTGGGACCTTCATATACATCAATAACATAATATTACCTAACCTAACCCAACCTATCATCTCGGCGGTAATACTTGACAACATTCCTGGCGAGTTGGCCTCTACGTCTCCGTGGAACCTCCATATACATCAATAACGTAGTATAACCTAACCTAACCCAACCTATCATCTCGGCGGTAATACTTGACAACATTCCTGGCGCGTTGGCCTCTACGTCTCCGTGGGACTTTTATATACATCAAAACGTAATTTACCCTAACCTAACCCAACGTAACATCTCGGCGGTAATATTCGGCAACATTCCTGGAGTGTTGTTCCCTACGTCTCCGTGGGACCTTCATATACATCAATAACGTAATATAACCTAACCTAACCCAACCTATCATCTCGGCGGTAATACTTGACAACATTCCTGGCGAGTTGGCCTCTACGTCTCCGTGGAACCTTCATATACATCAATAACGTAATATAACCTAACCTAACCCAACCTATCATCTCGGCGGTAATATTTGACATCATTCCTGGCGAGTTGGCCTCTACGCCTCCGTGGGACTTTTATATACATCAAAACGTAATTTACCCTAACCTAACCCAACGGATCATCTCGGCGGTAATATTCGGCAACATTCCTGGAGTGTTGGTCTCTACGTCTCCGTGGGATCTTCATATACATCAATAACGTAATATAACCAAACCTAAACCAACCTATCATCTCGGCGGTAATATTTGACAACATTCCTGGCGAGTCGGCCTCTACGTCTCCGTGCGACCTTCATATACATCAAAAACGTAATATAACGTAACCTAACCCAACCTATCATCTCGGCGGTAATATTTGACTACATTCCAGGCGAGTTGGCCTCTACGTCTCCGTGGGAATTTTATATACATCAATAACGTAATATAACCTAACCTAACCCAACCTAACATCTCGGCACTAATATTTGACAACATTCCTGGCTTGATGGCCTCTACGTCTCCGTGGGACCTTCATATACATCAATAACATAATATTACCTAACCTAACCCAACCTATCATCTCGGCGGTAATATTCGGCAACATTCCTGGAGTGTTGGTCCCTACGTCTCCGTGGGATCTTCATATACATCAATAACGTAATATAACCTAACCTGAACCAACCTATCATCTCGGCACTAATATTTGACAACATTACAGGCGAGTTGGCCTCTACGTCTCCGTGGGAATTTTATATACATCAATAACGTAATATAACCTAACCTAACCCAACCTAACATCTCGGCACTAATATTTGACAACATTCCTGGCGAGTTGGCCTCTACCTCTCCGTGAGACCTTCATATACATCAATAACGTAATATAATCTAACCTAACCCAACCTATCATCTCGGCACTAATATTTGACAACATTCCTGGCTTGATGGCCTCTACGTCTCCGTGGGATCTTCATATACATCAATAAAGTAATATAACCTAACCTAAACCAACCTATCATCTCGGCGGTAATATTTGACAACATTCCAGGCGAGTTGGCCTCTACGTCTCCGTTGGAATTTTATATACATCAATAACGTAATATAACCTAACCTAACCCAACCTAACATCTCGGCACTAATATTTGACAACATTCCTGGCTTGATGGCCTCTACGTCTCCGTGGGACCTTCATATACATCAATAACATAATATTACCTAACCTAACCCAACCTATCATCTCGGCGGTAATACTTGACAACATTCCTGGCGAGTTGGCCTCTACGTCTCCGTGGAACCTTCATATACATCAATAACGTAATATAACCTAACCTAACCCAACCTATCATCTCGGCGGTAATATTTGACATCATTCCTGGCGAGTTGGCCTCTACGCCTCCGTGGGACTTTTATATACATCAAAACGTTATTTACCCTAACCTAACCCAACGGATCATCTCGGCGGTAATATTCGGCAACATTCCTGGAGTGTTGGTCTCTACGTCTCCGTGGGATCTTCATATACATCAATAACGTAATATAACCAAACCTAAACCAACCTATCATCTCGGCGGTAGTATTTGACAACATTCCTGGCGAGTCGGCCTCTACGTCTCCGTGCGACCTTCATATACATCAATAACGTAATATAACGTAACCTAACCCAACCTATCATCTCGGCACTAATATTTGACAACATTACAGGCGAGTTGGCCTCTACGTCTCCGTGGGAATTTTATATACATCAATAACGTAATATAACCTAACCTAACCCAACCTAACATCTCGGCACTAATATTTGACAACATTCCTGGCGAGTTGGCCTCTACGTCTCCGTGGAACCTTCATATACATCAATAACGTAATATAACCTAACCTAACCCAACCTATCATCTCGGCGGTAATATTTGACATCATTCCTGGCGAGTTGGCCTCTACGCCTCCGTGGGACTTTTATATACATCAAAACGTAATTTACCCTAACCTAACCCAACGTAACATCTCGGCGGTAATATTCGGCAACATTCCTGGAGTGTTGGTCCCTACGTCTCCGTGGGATCTTCATATACATCAATAACGTAATATAACCTAACCTAAACCAACCTATCATCTCGGCGGTAATATTTGACAACATTCCAGGCGAGTTGGCCCCTACGTCTCCGTGGGAATTTTATATACATCAATAACGTAATATAACCTAACCTAACCCAACCTAACATCTCGGCACTAATATTTGACAACATTCCTGGCGAGTTGGACTCTACCTCTCCGTGAGACCTTCATGTACATCAATAACGTAATATAATCTAACCTAACCCAACCTATAATCTCGGCGGTAATATTTGACAACATTCCTGGTCAGTTGGCCTCTGCGTCTCCGTGGAACCTTCATATACATCAATAACGTAATATAACCTAACCTAACCCAACCTATCATCTCGGCGGTAATATTTGACAACATTCCTGGCGAGTTGGCCTCTACGTCTCCGTGGGACTTTTATATACATCAATAACGTAATTTAACCTAACCTAAACCTACGTAACATCTCGGCGGTAATATTTGACAACATTCCTGGTTTGATGGCCTCTACGTCTCCGTGGGATCTTCATATACATCAATAACGTAATATAACCTAACCTAAACCAACCTATCATCTCGGCGGTAATATTTGACAACATTCCAGGCGAGTTGGCCTCTACGTCTCCGTGGGAATTTTATATACATCAATAACGTAATATAACCTAACCTAACCCAACCTAACATCTCGGCACTAATATTTGACAACATTCCTGGCTTGATGGCCTCTACGTCTCCGTGGGACCTTCATATACATCAATAACATAATATTACCTAACCTAAACCAACCTATCATCTCGGCGGTAATACTTGACAACATTCCTAGCGAGTTGGCCTCTACGTCTCCGTGGAACCTTCATATACATCAATAACGTAATATAACCTAACCTAACCCAACCTATCATCTCGGCGGTAATATTTGACATCATTCCTGGCGAGTTGGCCTCTACGCCTCCGTGGGACTTTTATATACATCAATATCGTAATATAACCTAACCTAACCCAACCTATCATCTCGGCGGTAATATTTGACATCATTCCTGGCGAGTTGGCCTCTACGCCTCCGTGGGACTTTTATATACATCAAAACGTAATTTACCCTAACCTAACCCAACGGATCATCTCGGCGGTAATATTCGGCAACATTCCTGGAGTGTTGGTCTCTACGTCTCCGTGGGATCTTCATATACATCAATAACGTAATATAACCAAACCTAAACCAACCTATCATCTCGGCGGTAATATTCGGCAACATTCCTGGAGTGTTGGTCCCTACGTCTCCGTGGGATCTTCATATACATCAATAACGTAATATAACCTAACCTAAACCAACCTATCATCTCGGCGGTAATATTTGTCAACATTCCAGGCGAGTTGGCCCCTACGTCTCCGTGGGAATTTTATATACATCAATAACGTAATATAACCTAACCTAACCCAACCTAACATCTCGGCACTAGTATTTGACAACATTCCTGGCGAGTTGGACTCTACCTCTCCGTGAGACCTTCATGTACATCAATAACGTAATATAATCTAACCTAACCCAACCTATAATCTCGGCGGTAATATTTGACAACATTCCTGGTCAGTTGGCCTCTGCGTCTCCGTGGAACCTTCATATACATCAATAACGTAATATAACCTAACCTAACCCAACCTATCATCTCGGCGGTAATATTTGACAACATTCCTGGCGAGTTGGCCTCTACGTCTCCGTGGGACTTTTATATACATCAATAACGTAATTTAACCTAACCTAAACCTACGTAACATCTCGGCGGTAATATTTGACAACATTCCTGGTTTGATGGCCTCTACGTCTCCGTGGGATCTTCATATACATCAATAACGTAATATAACCTAACCTAAACCAACCTATCATCTCGGCGGTAATATTTGACAACATTCCAGGCGAGTTGGCCTCTACGTCTCCGTGGGAATTTTATATACATCAATAACGTAATATAACCTAACCTAATCCAACCTAACATCTCGGCACTAATATTTGACAACATTCCTGGCTTGATGGCCTCTACGTCTCCGTGGGACCTTCATATACATCAATAACATAATATTACCTAACCTAAACCAACCTATCATCTCGGCGGTAATACTTGACAACATTCCTGGCGAGTTGGCCTCTACGTCTCCGTGGGATCTTCATATACATCAATAACGTAATATAACCTAACCTAAACCAACCTATCATCTCGGCGGTAATATTTGACAACATTCCAGGCGAGTTGGCCCCTACGTCTCCGTGGGAATTTTATATACATCAATAACGTAATATAACCTAACCTAACCCAACCTAACATCTCGGCACTAATATTTGACAACATTCCTGGCGAGTTGGCCTCTACCTCTCCTTGAGACCTTCATGTACATCAATAACGTAATATAATCTAACCTAACCCAACCTATAATCTCGGCGGTAATATTTGACAACATTCCTGGTCAGTTGGCCTCTGCGTCTCCGTGGAACCTTCATATACATCAATAACGTAATATAACCTAACCTAACCCAACCTATCATCTCGGCGGTAATATTTGACAACATTCCTGGCGAGTTGGCCTCTACGTCTCCGTGGGACTTTTATATACATCAATAACGTAATTTAACCTAACCTAAACCTACGTAACATCTCGGCGGTAATATTTGACAACATTCCTGGTTTGATGGCCTCTACGTCTCCGTGGGAATTTTATATACATCAATAACGTAATATAACCTAACCTAACCCAACCTAACATCTCGGCACTAGTATTTGACAACATTCCTGGCTTGATGGCCTCTACGTCTCCGTGGGACCTTCATATACATCAATAACATAATACTACCTAACCTAACCCAACCTATCATCTCGGCGGTAATACTTGACAACATTCCTGGCGAGTTGGCCTCTACTTCTCCGTGGAACCTTCATATACATCAATAACGTAATATAACCTAACCTAACCCAACCTATCATCTCGGCGGTAATATTTGACATCATTCCCGGCGAGTTGGCCTCTACGCCTCCGTGGGACTTTTATATACATCAAAACGTTATTTACCCTAACCTAACCCAACGGATCATCTCGGCGGTAATATTCGGCAACATTCCTGGAGTGTTGGTCTCTACGTCTCCGTGGGATCTTCATATACATCAATAACGTAATATAACCAAACCTAAACCAACCTATCATCTCGGCGGTAGTATTTGACAACATTCCTGGCGAGTCGGCCTCTACGTCTCCGTGCGACCTTCATATACATCAATAACGTAATATAACGTAACCTAACCCAACCTATCATCTCGGCACTAATATTTGACAACATTACAGGCGAGTTGGCCTCTACGTCTCCGTGGGAATTTTATATACATCAATAACGTAATATAACCTAACCTAACCCAACCTAACATCTCGGCACTAATATTTGACAACATTCCTGGCGAGTTGGCCTCTACGTCTCCGTGGAACCTTCATATACATCAATAACGTAATATAACCTAACCTAACCCAACCTATCATCTCGGCGGTAATATTTGACATCATTCCTGGCGAGTTGGCCTCTACGCCTCCGTGGGACTTTTATATACATCAAAACGTAATTTACCCTAACCTAACCCAACGTAACATCTCGGCGGTAATATTCGGCAACATTCCTGGAGTGTTGGTCCCTACGTCTCCGTGGGATCTTCATATACATCAATAACGTAATATAACCTAACCTAAACCAACCTATCATCTCGGCGGTAATATTTGACAACATTCCAGGCGAGTTGGACCCTACGTCTCCGTGGGAATTTTATATACATCAATAACGTAATATAACCTAACCTAACCCAACCTAACATCTCGGCACTAATATTTGACAACATTCCTGGCGAGTTGGACTCTACCTCTCCGTGAGACCTTCATGTACATCAATAACGTAATATAATCTAACCTAACCCAACCTATAATCTCGGCGGTAATATTTGACAACATTCCTGGTCAGTTGGCCTCTGCGTCTCCGTGGAACCTTCATATACATCAATAACGTAATATAACCTAACCTAACCCAACCTATCATCTCGGCGGTAATATTGGACAACATTCCTGGCGAGTTGGCCTCTACGTCTCCGTGGGACTTTTATATACATCAATAACGTAATTTAACCTAACCTAAACCTACGTAACATCTCGGCGGTAATATTTGACAACATTCCTGGTTTGATGGCCTCTACGTCTCCGTGGGATCTTCATATACATCAATAACGTAATATAACCTAACCTAAACCAACCTATCATCTCGGCGGTAATATTTGACAACATTCCAGGCGAGTTGGCCTCTACGTCTCCGTGGGAATTTTATATACATCAATAACGTAATATAACCTAACCTAACCCAACCTAACATCTCGGCACTAATATTTGACAACATTCCTGGCTTGATGGCCTCTACGTCTCCGTGGGACCTTCATATACATCAATAACATAATATTACCTAACCTAAACCAACCTATCATCTCGGCGGTAATACTTGACAACATTCCTGGCGAGTTGGCCTCTACGTCTCCGTGGAACCTTCATATACATCAATAACGTAATATAACCTAACCTAACCCAACCTATCATCTCGGCGGTAATATTTGACATCATTCCTGGCGAGTTGGCCTCTACGCCTCCGTGGGACTTTTATATACATCAATATCGTAATATAACCTAACCTAACCCAACCTAACATCTCGGCACTAATATTTGACAACATTCTTGGCTTGATGGCCTCTACGTCTCCGTGGGACCTTCATATACATCAATAACATAATATTACCTAACCTAACCCAACCTATCATCTCGGCGGTAATACTTGACAACATTCCTGGCGAGTTGGCCTCTACGTCTCCTTGGGACATTTATATACATCAATAACGTAATATAACCTAACCTAACCCAACCTATCATCTCGGCGGTAATATTTGACATCATTCCTGGCGAGTGGGCCTCTACGCCTCCGTGGGACTTTTATATACATCAAAACGTAATTTACCCTAACCTAACCCAACGTAACATCTCGGCGGTAATATTCGGCAACATTCCTGGAGTGTTGGTCCCTACGTCTCCGTGGGATCTTCATATACATCAATAACGTAATATAACCTAACCTAAACCAACCTATCATCTCGGCGGTAATATTTGACAACATTCCTGGCGAGTTGGCCTCTACGTCTCCGTGGGACTTTTATATACATCAATAACGTAATTTAACCTAACCTAAACCTACGTAACATCTCGGCGGTAATATTTGACAACATTCCTGGCTTGATAGCCTCTACGTCTCCGTGGGACCTTCATATACATCAATAACATAATATTACCTAACCTAACCCAACCTATCATCTCGGCGGTAATACTTGACAACATTCCTGGCGCGTTGGCCTCTACGTCTCCGTGGGACCTTCATATACATCAATAACGTAATATAACCTAGCCTAACCCAACCTATCATCTCGGCGGTAATATTTGACAACATTCCTGGCGAGTCGGCCTCTACGTCTCCGTGCGACCTTCATATACATCAATAACGTAATATAACGTAACCTAACCCAACCTAACATCTCGGCACTAATATTTGACAACATTCCTGGCGAGTTGGCCTCTACCTCTCCGTGAGACCTTCATATACATCAATAACGTAATATAATCTAACCTAACCCAACCTATCATCTCGGCGGTAATATTTGACAACATTCCTGGCGAGTTGGCCTCTACGTCTCCGTGGGACTTTTATATACATCAATAACGTAATTTAACCTAACCTAAACCTACGTAACATCTCGGCGGTAATATTTGACAACATTCCTGGCTTGGTGGCCTCTACGTCTCCGTGGGACCTTCATATACATCAATAACGTAATATAACCTAACCTAACCCAACCTATCATCTCGGCGGTAATATTTGACAACATTCCTGGTCAGTTGGCCTCTGCGTCTCCGTGGAACCTCCATATACATCAATAACGTAATATAACCTAACCTAACCCAACCTATCATCTCGGCGGTAATATTTGACAACATTCCTGGCTTGATGGCCTCTACGTCTCCGTGGGACCTTCATATACATCAATAACATAATATTACCTAACCTAACCCAACCTATCAGCTCGGCGGTAATACTTGACAACATTCCTGGCGCGTTGGCCTCTACGTCTCCGTGGGATCTTCATATACATCAATAACGTAATATAACCTAACCTAACCCAACCTATCATCTCGGCGGTAATATTTGACAACATTCCTGGCGAGTCGGCCTCTACGTCTCCGTGCGACCTTCATATACATCAATAACGTAATATAGCGTAACCTAACCCAACCTATCATCTCGGCGGTAATATTTGACTACATTCCAGGCGAGTTGGCCTCTACGTCTCCGTGGGAATTTTATATACATCAATAACGTAATATAACCTAACCTAACCCAACCTAACATCTCGGCACTAATATTTGACAACATTCCTGGCTTGATGGCCTCTACGTCTCCGTGGGATCTTCATATACATCAATAACGTAATATAACCTAACCTAAACCAAC
Source organism: Xylocopa violacea (assembly GCA_963969225.1). Lineage (NCBI taxonomy): Eukaryota > Metazoa > Arthropoda > Insecta > Hymenoptera > Apidae > Xylocopa > Xylocopa violacea. The sequence continues at coordinate 767,504 of CAXAJV010000929.1, forward strand.
CTATCATCTCGGCGGTAATATTTGACATCATTCCTGGCGAGTTGGCCTCTACGCCTCCGTGGGACTTTTATATACATCAAAACGTAATTTACCCTAACCTAACCCAACGTAACATCTCGGCGGTAATATTTGACAACATTCCTGGTCAGTTGGCCTCTGCGTCTCCGTGGAACCTTCATATACATCAATAACGTAATATAACCTAACCTAACCCAACCTATTATCTCGGCGGTAATATTTGACATCATTCCTGGCGAGTTGGCCTCTACGCTTCCGTGGGACTTTTATATACATCAAAATGTAATTTACCCTAACCTAACCCAACGTAACATCTCGGCGGTAATATTCGGCAACATTCCTGGAGTGTTGGTCCCTACGTCTCCGTGGGATCTTCATATACATCAATAACTTAATATAACCTAACCTAAACCAACCTATCATCTCGGCGGTAATATTTGACAACATTCCAGGCGAGTTGGCCTCTACGTCTCCGTGGGAATTCTATATACATCAATAACGTAACATAACCTATCCTAATCCAACCTAACATCTCGGCACTAATATTTGACAACATTCCTGGCGAGTTGGCCTCTACCTCTCCGTGAGACCTTCATATACATCAATAACGTAATATAATCTAACCTCACCCAACCTATAATCTCGGCGGTAATATTTGACAACATTCCTGGTCAGTTGGCCTCTGCGTCTCCGTGGAACCTTCATATACATCAATAACGTAATATAACCTAACCTAACCCAACCTAACACCTCGGCGGTAATATTTGACAACATTCCTGGCGAGTTGGCCTCTACGTCTCCGTGGGACTTTTATATACATCAATAACGTAATTTAACCTAACCTAAACCTACGTAACATCTCGGCGGTAATATTTGACAACATTCCTGGCTTGATGGCCTCTACGTCTCCGTGGGACCTTCATATACATCAATAACATAATATTACCTAACCTAACCCAACCTATCATCTCGGCGGTAATACTTGACAACATTCCTGGCGCGTTGGCCTCTACGTCTCCGTGGGACCTTCATATACATCAATAACGTAATATAACCTAACCTAACCCAACCTATCATCTCGGCGGTAATATTTGACGACATTCCTGGCGAGTCGGCCTCTACGTCTCCGTGCGACCTTCATATACATCAATAACGTAATATAACGTAACCTAACCCAACCTATCATCTCGGCACTAATATTTGACAACATTCCAGGCGAGTTGGGCTCTACGTCTCCGTGGGAATTTTATATACATCAATAACGTAATATAACCTAACCTAACCCAACCTAACATCTCGGCACTAATATTTGACAACATTCCTGGCGAGTTGGCCTCTACCTCTCCGTGAGACCTTCATATACATCAATAACGTAATATAATCTAACCTAACCCAACCTATCATCTCGGCGGTAATATTTGACAACATTCCTGGCGAGTTGGCCTCTACGTCTCCGTGGGACTTTTATATACATCAATAACGTAATTTAACCTAACCTAAACCTACGTAACATCTCGGCGGTAATATTTGACAACATTCCTGGCTTGGTGGCCTCTACGTCTCCGTGGGACCTTCATATACATCAATAACGTAATATAACCTAACCTAACCCAACCTATCATCTTCGCGGTAATATTTGACAACATTCCTGGTCAGTTGGCCTCTGCGTCTCCGTGGAACCTCCATATACATCAATAACGTAATATAACCTAACCTAACCCAACCTATTATCTCGGCGGTAATATTTGACATCATTCCCGGCGAGTTGGCCTCTACGCTTCCGTGGAACCTTCATATACATCAATAACGTAATATAACCTAACCTAACCCAACCTATCAACTCGGCGGTAATATTTGACATCATTCCTGGCGAGTTGGCCTCTACGCCTCCGTGGGACTTTTATATACATCAAAACGTAATTTACCCTAACCTAACCCAACGTAACATCTCGGCGGTAATATTCGGCAACATTCCTGGAGTGTTGTTCCCTACGTCTCCGTGGGACCTTCATATACATCAATAACGTAATATAACCTAACCTAAACCAACCTATCATCTCGGCGGTAATATTTGACAACATTCCAGGCGAGTTGGCCTCTACGTCTCCGTGGGAATTTTATATACATCAATAACGTAACATAACCTAACCTAACCCAACCTAACATCTCGGCACTAATATTTGACAACATTCCTGGCGAGTTGGCCTCTACCTCTCCGTGAGACCTTCATATACATCAATAACGTAATATAATCTAACCTAACCCAACCTATAATCTCGGCGGTAATATTTGACAACATTCCTGGTCAGTTGGCCTCTGCGTCTCCGTGGAACCTTCATATACATCAATAACGTAATATAACCTAACCTAACCCAACCTATCACCTCGGCGGTAATATTTGACAACATTCCTGGCGAGTTGGCCTCTACGTCTCCGTGGGACTTTTATATACATCAATAACGTAATTTAACCTAACCTAAACCTACGTAACATCACGGCGGTAATATTTGACAACATTCCTGGCTTGATGGCCTCTACGTCTCCGTGGGACCTTCATATACATCAATAACATAATATTACCTAACCTAACCCAACCTATCATCTCGGCAGTAATACTTGACAACATTCCTGGCGCGTTGGCCTCTACGTCTCCGTGGGACCTTCATATACATCAATAACGTAATATAACCTAAGCTAACCCAACCTATCATCTCGGCGGTAATATTTGACAACATTCCTGGCAAGTCGGCCTCTACGTCTCCGTGCGACCTTCATATACATAAATAACGTAATATAGCGTCACCTAACCCAACCTATCATCTCGGCGGTAATATTTGACTACATTCCAGGCGAGTTGGCCTCTACGTCTCCGTGGGAATTTTATATACATCAATAACGTAATATAACCTAACCTAACCCAACCTAACATCTCGGCACTAATATTTGACAACATTCCTGGCTTGATGGCCTCTACGTCTCCGTGGGATCTTCATATACATCAATAACGTAATATAACCTAACCTAAACCAACCTATCATCTCGGCGGTAATATTTGACATCATTCCTGGCGAGTTGGCCTCTACGCCTCCGTGGGACTTTTATATACATCAAAACGTAATTTACCCTAACCTAACCCAACGTAACATCTCGGCGGTAATATTTGACAACATTCCTGGTCAGTTGGCCTCTGCGTCTCCGTGGAACCTTCATATACATCAATAACGTAATATAACCTAACCTAACCCAACCTATCATCTCGGCGGTAATATTTGACATCATTCCTGGCGAGTTGGCCTCTACGCTTCCGTGGGACTTTTATATACATCAAAACGTAATTTACCCTAACCTAACCCAACGTAACATCTCGGCGGTAATATTCGGCAACATTCCTGGAGTGTTGGTGCCTACGTCTCCGTGGGATCTTCATATACATCAATAACGTAATATAACCTAACCTAAACCAACCTATCATCTCGGCGGTAATATTTGACAACATTCCAGGCGAGTTGGCCCCTACGTCTCCGTGGGAATTTTATATACATCAATAACGTAATATAACCTAACCTAACCCAACCTAACATCTCGGCACTAATATTTGACAACATTCCTGGCGAGTTGGCCTCTACCTCTCCGTGAGACCTTCATATATATCAATAACGTAATATAATCTAACCTAACCCAACCTATCATCTCGGCGGTAATATTTGACAACATTCCTGGTCAGTTGGCCTCTGCGTCTCCGTGGAACCTCCATATACATCAATAACGTAATATAACCTAACCTAACCCAACCTATCATCTCGGCGGTAATATTTGACATCATTCCTGGCGAGTTGGCCTCTACGCTTCCGTGGGACTTTTATATACATCAAAACGTAATTTACCCTAACATAACCCAACGTAACATCTCGGCGGTAATATTCGGCAACATTCCTGGAGTGTTGGTCCCTACGTCTCCGTGGGATCTTCATATACATCAATAACGTAATATAACCTAACCTAAACCAACCTATCATCTCAGCGGTAATATTTGACAACATTCCTGGCGAGTTGGCCTCTACGTCTCCGTGGGACTTTTATATACATCAATAACGTAATTTAACCTAACCTAAACCTACGTAACATCTCGGCGGTAATATTGGACAACATTCCTGTTCAGTTGGCCTCTGCGTCTCCGTGGAACCTCCATATACATCAATAACGTAATATAACCTAACCTAACCCAACCTATCATCTCGGCGGTAATATTTGACATCATTCCTGGCGAGTTGGCCTCTACGCTTCCGTGGGACTTTTATATACATCAAAACGTAATTTACCCTAACCTAACCCAACGTAACATCTCGGCGGTAATATTCGGCAACATTCCTGGAGTGTTGTTCCCTACGTCTCCGTGGGACCTTCATATACATCAATAACGTAATATAACCTAACCTAACCCAACCTATCGTCTCGGCGGTAATATTTGACATCATTCCTGGCGAGTTGGCCTCTACGCCTCCGTGGGACTTTTATATACATCAATAACGTAATATAACCTAACCTAACCCAACCTAACATCTCGGCACTAATATTTGACAACATTCCTGGCTTGATGGCCTCTACGTCTCCGTGGGACCTTCATATACATCAATAACATAATATTACCAAACCTAACCCAAACTATCATCTCGGCGGTAATACTTGACAACATTCCTGGCGCGTTGGCCTCTACGTCTCCGTAGGACCTTCATATACATCAATAACGTAATATAACCTAAGCTAACCCAACCTATCATCTCGGCGGTAATATTTGACAACATTCCTGGCGAGTCGGCCTCTACGTCTCCGTGGGACCTTCATATACATCAATAACGTAATGTAACGTAACCTAACCCAACCTATCATCTCGGCGGTAATATTTGACTACATTCCAGGCGAGTTGGCCTCTACGTCTCCGTGGGAATTTTATATACATCAATAACGTAATATAACCTAACATAACCCAACCTAACATCTCGGCACTAATATTTGACAACATTCCTGGCTTGATGGCCTCTACGTCTCCGTGGGACCTTCATATACATCAATAACATAATATTACCTAACCTAACCCAACCTATCATCTCGGCGGTAATACTTTACAACATTCCTGGCGAGTTGGCCTCTACGTCTCCGTGGGACTTTTATATACATCAATAACGTAATATAACCTAACCGAACCCAACCTATCACCTCGGCGGTAATATTTGACAACATTCCTGGCGAGTTGGCCTCTACGTCTCCGTGGGAATTTTATATACATCAATAACGTAATATAACCTAACCTAACCCAACCTAACATCTCGGCACTAATATTTGACAACATTCCTGGCTTGATGGCCTCTACGTCTCCGTGGGATCTTCATATACATCAATAACGTAATATAACCTAACCTAAACCAACCTATCATCTCGGCGGTAATATTTGACATCATTCCTGGCGAGTTGGCCTCTACGCCTCCGTGGGACTTTTATATACATCAAAACGTAATTTACCCTAACCTAACCCAACGTAACATCTCGGCGGTAATATTTGACAACATTCCTGATCAGTTGGCCTCTGCGTCTCCGTGGAACCTTCATATACATCAATAACGTAATATAACCTAACCTAACCCAACCTATCATCTCGGCGGTAATATTTGACATCATTCCTGGCGAGTTGGCCTCTACGCTTCCGTGGGACTTTTATATACATCAAAACGTAATTTACCCTAACCTAACCCAACGTAACATCTCGGCGGTAATATTCGGCAACATTCCTGGAGTGTTGGTCCCTACGTCTCCGTGGGATCTTCATATACATCAATAACGTAATATAACCTAACCTAAACCAACCTATCATGTCGGCGGTAATATTTGACAACATTCCTGGCGAGTTGGCCTCTACGTCTCCGTGGGACTTTTATATACATCAATAACGTAATTTAACCTAACCTAAACCTACGTAACATCTCGGCGGTAATATTTGACAACATTCCTGGCTTGATGGCCTCTACGTCTCCGTGGGACCTTCATATACATCAATAACATAATATTACCTAACCTAACCCAACCTATCATCTCGGCGGTAATACTTGACAACATTCCTGGCGAGTTGGCCTCTACGTCTCCGTGGAACCTCCATATACATCAATAACGTAGTATAACCTAACCTAACCCAACCTATCATCTCGGCGGTAATACTTGACAACATTCCTGGCGCGTTGGCCTCTACGTCTCCGTGGGACTTTTATATACATCAAAACGTAATTTACCCTAACCTAACCCAACGTAACATCTCGGCGGTAATATTCGGCAACATTCCTGGAGTGTTGTTCCCTACGTCTCCGTGGGACCTTCATATACATCAATAACGTAATATAACCTAACCTAACCCAACCTATCATCTCAGCGGTAATATTTGACAACATTCCTGGCGAGTTGGCCTCTACGTCTCCGTGGGACTTTTATATACATCAATAACGTAATTTAACCTAACCTAAACCTACGTAACATCTCGGCGGTAATATTGGACAACATTCCTGTTCAGTTGGCCTCTGCGTCTCCGTGGAACCTCCATATACATCAATAACGTAATATAACCTAACCTAACCCAACCTATCATCTCGGCGGTAATATTTGACATCATTCCTGGCGAGTTGGCCTCTACGCTTCCGTGGGACTTTTATATACATCAAAACGTAATTTACCCTAACCTAACCCAACGTAACATCTCGGCGGTAATATTCGGCAACATTCCTGGAGTGTTGTTCCCTACGTCTCCGTGGGACCTTCATATACATCAATAACGTAATATAACCTAACCTAACCCAACCTATCGTCTCGGCGGTAATATTTGACATCATTCCTGGCGAGTTGGCCTCTACGCCTCCGTGGGACTTTTATATACATCAATAACGTAATATAACCTAACCTAACCCAACCTAACATCTCGGCACTAATATTTGACAACATTCCTGGCTTGATGGCCTCTACGTCTCCGTGGGACCTTCATATACATCAATAACATAATATTACCAAACCTAACCCAAACTATCATCTCGGCGGTAATACTTGACAACATTCCTGGCGCGTTGGCCTCTACGTCTCCGTAGGACCTTCATATACATCAATAACGTAATATAACCTAAGCTAACCCAACCTATCATCTCGGCGGTAATATTTGACAACATTCCTGGCGAGTCGGCCTCTACGTCTCCGTGGGACCTTCATATACATCAATAACGTAATGTAACGTAACCTAACCCAACCTATCATCTCGGCGGTAATATTTGACTACATTCCAGGCGAGTTGGCCTCTACGTCTCCGTGGGAATTTTATATACATCAATAACGTAATATAACCTAACATAACCCAACCTAACATCTCGGCACTAATATTTGACAACATTCCTGGCTTGATGGCCTCTACGTCTCCGTGGGACCTTCATATACATCAATAACATAATATTACCTAACCTAACCCAACCTATCATCTCGGCGGTAATACTTTACAACATTCCTGGCGAGTTGGCCTCTACGTCTCCGTGGGACTTTTATATACATCAATAACGTAATATAACCTAACCGAACCCAACCTATCACCTCGGCGGTAATATTTGACAACATTCCTGGCGAGTTGGCCTCTACGTCTCCGTGGGAATTTTATATACATCAATAACGTAATATAACCTAACCTAACCCAACCTAACATCTCGGCACTAATATTTGACAACATTCCTGGCTTGATGGCCTCTACGTCTCCGTGGGATCTTCATATACATCAATAACGTAATATAACCTAACCTAAACCAACCTATCATCTCGGCGGTAATATTTGACATCATTCCTGGCGAGTTGGCCTCTACGCCTCCGTGGGACTTTTATATACATCAAAACGTAATTTACCCTAACCTAACCCAACGTAACATCTCGGCGGTAATATTTGACAACATTCCTGATCAGTTGGCCTCTGCGTCTCCGTGGAACCTTCATATACATCAATAACGTAATATAACCTAACCTAACCCAACCTATCATCTCGGCGGTAATATTTGACATCATTCCTGGCGAGTTGGCCTCTACGCTTCCGTGGGACTTTTATATACATCAAAACGTAATTTACCCTAACCTAACCCAACGTAACATCTCGGCGGTAATATTCGGCAACATTCCTGGAGTGTTGGTCCCTACGTCTCCGTGGGATCTTCATATACATCAATAACGTAATATAACCTAACCTAAACCAACCTATCATGTCGGCGGTAATATTTGACAACATTCCTGGCGAGTTGGCCTCTACGTCTCCGTGGGACTTTTATATACATCAATAACGTAATTTAACCTAACCTAAACCTACGTAACATCTCGGCGGTAATATTTGACAACATTCCTGGCTTGATGGCCTCTACGTCTCCGTGGGACCTTCATATACATCAATAACATAATATTACCTAACCTAACCCAACCTATCATCTCGGCGGTAATACTTGACAACATTCCTGGCGAGTTGGCCTCTACGTCTCCGTGGAACCTCCATATACATCAATAACGTAGTATAACCTAACCTAACCCAACCTATCATCTCGGCGGTAATACTTGACAACATTCCTGGCGCGTTGGCCTCTACGTCTCCGTGGGACTTTTATATACATCAAAACGTAATTTACCCTAACCTAACCCAACGTAACATCTCGGCGGTAATATTCGGCAACATTCCTGGAGTGTTGTTCCCTACGTCTCCGTGGGACCTTCATATACATCAATAACGTAATATAACCTAACCTAACCCAACCTATCATCTCGGCGGTAATATTTGACAACATTCCTGACGAGTTGGCCTCTACGTCTCCGTGGGACTTTTATATACATCAATAACGTAATTTAACCTAACCTAAACCAACGTAACATCTCGGCGGTAATATTTGACAACATTCCTGGCTTGCTGGCCTCTATGTTTCCGTGGGACCTTTATATACATCAATAACGTAGTATAACCTAACCTAGCCCAACCTATCATATCGGCGGTAATATTTGGCAACATTTCTGGCTTGTTGGCCTCTACGTCTCCGTGGGACCTTCATATACATCAATAACATAATATTACCTAACCTAACCCAACCTATCATCTCGGCGGTAATACTTGACAACATTCCTGGCGAGTTGGCCTCTACGTCTCCGTGGAACCTTCATATACATCAATAACGTAATATAACCTAACCTAACCCAACCTATCAACTCGGCGGTAATATTTGACATCATTCCTGGCGAGTTGGCCTCTGCGCCTCCGTGGGACTTTTATATACATCAAAACGTAATTTACCCTAACCTAACCCAACGTAACATCTCGGCGGTAATATTCGGCAACATTCCTGGAGTGTTGTTCCCTACGTCTCCGTGGGACCTTCATATACATCAATAACGTAATATAACCTAACCTAACCCAACCTATCATCTCGGCGGTAATATTTGACATCATTCCTGGCGAGTTGGCCTCTACGCCTCCGTGGGACTTTTATATACATCAATAACGTAATATAACCTAACCTAACCCAACCTAACATCTCGGCACTAATATTTGACAACATTCCTGGCTTGATGGCCTCTACGTCTCCGTGGGACCTTCATATACATCAATAACATAATATTACCTAACCTAAACCAACCTATCATCTCGGCGGTAATACTTGACAACATTCCTGGCGCGTTGGCCTCTACGTCTCCGTGGGACCTTCATATACATCAATAACGTATTATAACCTAACCTAACCCAACCTATCATCTCGGCGGTAATATTTGACAACATTCCTGGCGAGTCGGCCTCTACGTCTCCGTGCGACCTTCATATACATCAATAACGTAATATAACGTAACCTAACCCAACCTATCATCTCGGCACTAATATTTGACAACATTCCAGGCGAGTTGGGCTCTACGTCTCCGTGGGAATTTTATATACATCAATAACGTAATATAACCTAACCTGACCCAACCTAACATCTCGGCACTAATATTTGACAACATTCCTGGCGAGTTGGCCTCTACCTCTCCGTGAGAACTTCATATACATCAATAACGTAATATAATCTAACCTAACCCAACCTATCATCTCGGCGGTAATATTTGACAACATTCCTGGCGAGTTGGCCTCTACGTCTCCGTGGGACTTTTATATACATCAATAACGTAATTTAACCTAACCTAAACCTACGTAACATCTCGGCGGTAATATTTGACAACATTCCTGGCTTGGTGGCCTCTACGTCTCCGTGGGACCTTCATATACATCAATAACGTAATATAACCTAACCTAACCCAACCTATCATCTCGGCGGTAATATTTGACAACATTCCTGGTCAGTTGGCCTCTGCGTCTCCGTGGATCCTCCATATACATCAATAACGTAATATAACCTAACCTAACCCAACCTATCATCTCGGCGGTAATATTTGACATCATTCCTGGCGATTTGGCCTCTACGCTTCCGTGGAACCTTCATATACATCAATAACGTAATATAACCTAACCTAACCCAACCTATCAACTCGGCGGTAATATTTGACATCATTCCTGGCGAGTTGGCCTCTACGCCTCCGTGGGACTTTTATATACATCAAAACGTAATTTACCCTAACCTAACCCAACGTAACATCTCGGCGGTAATATTCGGCAACATTCCTGGAGTGTTGTTCCCTACGTCTCCGTGGGACCTTCATATACATCAATAACGTAATATAACCTAACCTAACCCAACCTATCGTCTCGGCGGTAATATTTGACATCATTCCTGGCGAGTTGGCCTCTACGTCTCCGTGGGACTTTTATATACATCAATAACGTAATTTAACCTAACCTAAACCAACGTAACATCTCGGCGGTAATATTTGACAACATTCCTGGCTTGCTGGCCTCTATGTTTCCGTGGGACCTTTATATACATCAATAACGTAGTATAACCTAACCTAGCCCAACCTATCATATCGGCGGTAATATTTGGCAACATTTCTGGCTTGTTGGCCTCTACGTCTCCGTGGGACCTTCATATACATCAATAACATAATATTACCTAACCTAACCCAACCTATCATCTCGGCGGTAATACTTGACAACATTCCTGGCGAGTTGGCCTCTACGTCTCCGTGGAACCTTCATATACATCAATAACGTAATATAACCTAACCTAACCCAACCTATCAACTCGGCGGTAATATTTGACATCATTCCTGGCGAGTTGGCCTCTACGCCTCCGTGGGACTTTTATATACATCAAAACGTAATTTACCCTAACCTAACCCAACGTAACATCTCGGCGGTAATATTCGGCAACATTCCTGGAGTGTTGTTCCCTACGTCTCCGTGGGACCTTCATATACATCAATAACGTAATATAACCTAACCTAACCCAACCTATCATCTCGGCGGTAATATTTGACATCATTCCTGGCGAGTTGGCCTCTACGCCTCCGTGGGACTTTTATATACATCAATAACGTAATATAACCTAACCTAACCCAACCTAACATCTCGGCACTAATATTTGACAACATTCCTGGCTTGATGGCCTCTACGTCTCCGTGGGACCTTCATATACATCAATAACATAATATTACCTAACCTAACCCAACCTATCATCTCGGCGGTAATACTTGACAACATTCCTGGCGCGTTGGCCTCTACGTCTCCGTGGGACCTTCATATACATCAATAACGTAATATAACCTAAGCTAACCCAACCTATCATCTCGGCGGTAATATTTGACAACATTCCTGGCGAGTCGGCCTCTACGTCTCCGTGCGACCTTCATATACATCAAAAACGTAATATAACGTAACCTAACCCAACCTATCATCTCGGCGGTAATATTTGACTACATTCCAGGCGAGTTGGCCTCTACGTCTCCGTGGGAATTTTATATACATCAATAACGTAATATAACCTAACCTAACCCAACCTAACATCTCGGCACTAATATTTGACAACATTCCTGGCTTGATGGCCTCTACGTCTCCGTGGGACCTTCATATACATCAATAACATAATATTACCTAACCTAATCCAACCTATCATCTCGGCGGTAATACTTGACAACATTCCTGGCGAGTTGGCCTCTACGTCTCCGTGGGACTTTTATATACATCAATAACGTAATATAACCTAACCTAACCCAACCTATCATCTCGGCGGTAATATTTGACATCATTCCTGGCGAGTGGGCCTCTACGCCTCCGTGGGACTTTTATATACATCAAAACGTAATTTACCCTAACCTAACCCAACGTAACATCTCGGCGGTAATATTCGGCATCATTCCTGGAGTGTTGGTCCCTACGTCTCCGTGGGATCTTCATATACATCAATAACGTAATATAACCTAACCTAAACCAACCTATCATCTCGGCGGTAATATTTGACAACATTCCTGGCGAGTTGGCCTCTACCTCTCCGTGAGACCTTCATATACATCAATAACGTAATATAATCTAACCTAACCCAACCTATCATCTCGGCGGTAATATTTGACAACATTCCTGGTCAGTTGGCCTCTGCGTCTCCGTGGAACCTCCATATACATCAATAACGTAATATAACCTAACCTAACACAACCTATCATCTCGGCGGTAATATTTGACAACATTCCTGGCGAGTTGGCCTCTACGTCTCCGTGGGACTTTTATATACATCAATAACGTAATTTAACCTAACCTAAACCTACGTAACATCTCGGCGGTAATATTTGACAACATTCCTGGCTTGATGGCCTCTACGTCTCCGTGGGACCTTCATATACATCAATAACGTAATATAACCTAACCTAACCCAACCTATCATCTCGGCGGTAATATTTGACATCATTCCTGGCGAGTTGGCCTCTACGCCTCCGTGGGACTTTTATATACATCAATAACGTAATATAACCTAACCTAACCCAACCTAACATCTCGGCACTAATATTTGACATCATTCCTGGCGAGTTGGCCTCTACGCTTCCGCGGGACTTTTATATACATCAAAACGTAATTTACCCTAACCTAACCCAACGTAACATCTCGGCGGTAATATTCGGCATCATTCCTGGAGTGTTGGTCCCTACGTCTCCGTGGGATCTTCATATACATCAATAACGTAATATAACCTAACCTAAACCAACCTATCATCTCGGCGGTAATATTTGACAACATTCCTGGCGAGTTGGCCTCTACCTCTCCGTGAGACCTTCATATACATCAATAACGTAATATAATCTAACCTAACCCAACCTATCATCTCGGCGGTAATATTTGACAACATTCCTGGTCAGTTGGCCTCTGCGTCTCCGTGGAACCTCCATATACATCAATAACGTAATATAACCTAACCTAACACAACCTATCATCTCGGCGGTAATATTTGACAACATTCCTGGCGAGTTGGCCTCTACGTCTCCGTGGGACTTTTATATACATCAATAACGTAATTTAACCTAACCTAAACCTACGTAACATCTCGGCGGTAATATTTGACAACATTCCTGGCTTGATGGCCTCTACGTCTCCGTGGGACCTTCATATACATCAATAACATAATATTACCTAACCTAACCCAACCTATCATCTCGGCGGTAATACTTGACAACATTCCTGGCGAGTTGGCCTCTACGTCTCCGTGGGACTGTTATATACATCAATAACGTAATATAACCTAACCTAACCCAACCAATCATCTCGACGGTAATATTTGACATCATTCCTGGCGAGTTGGCCTCTACGCCTCCGTGGGACTTTTATATACATCAAAACGTAATTTACCCTAACCTAACCCAACGTAACATCTCGGCGGTAATATTTGACAACATTCCTGGTCAGTTGGCCTCTGCGTCTCCGTGGAACCTTCATATACATCAATAACGTAATATAACCTAACCTAACCCAACCTATCATCTCGGCGGTAATATTTGACATCATTCCTGGCGAGTGGGCCTCTACGCCTCCGTGGGGCTTTTATATACATCAAAACGTAATTTACCCTAACCTAACCCAACGTAACATCTCGGCGGTAATATTCGGCAACATTCCTGGAGTGTTGGTCCCTACGTCTCCGTGGGATCTTCATATACATCAATAACGTAATATAACCTAACCTAAACCAACCTATCATCTCGGCGGTAATATTTGACAACATTCCAGGCGAGTTGGCCTCTACGTCTCCGTGGGACCTTCATATACATCAATAACGTAATATAACCTAACCTAACCCAACCTATCATCTCGGCGGTAATATTTGACATCACTCCTGGCGAGTTGGCCTCTACGCCTCCGTGGGACTTTTATATACATCAATAACGTAATATAACCTAACCTAACCCAACCTAACATCTCGGCACTAATATTTGACAACATTCCTGGCTTGATGGCCTCTACGTCTCCGTGGGACCTTCATATACATCAATAACATAATATTACCTAACCTAACCCAACCTATCATCTCGGCGGTAATACTTGACAACATTCCTGGCGAGTTGGCCTCTACGTCTCCGTGGGACTTTTATATACATCAATAACGTAATATAACCTAACCTAACCCAACCAATCATCTCGGCGGTAATATTTGACATCATTCCTGGCGAGTTGGCCTCTACGCCTCCGTGGGACTTTTATATACATCAAAACGTAATTTACCCTAACCTAACCCAACGTAACATCTCGGCGGTAATATTTGACAACATTCCTGGTCAGTTGGCCTCTGCGTCTCCGTGGAACCTTCATATACATCAATAACGTAATATAACCTAACCTAACCCAACCTATCATCTCGGCGGTAATATTTGACATCATTCCTGGCGAGTGGGCCTCTACGCCTCCGTGGGACTGTTATATACATCAAAATGTAATTTACCCTAACCTAACCCAACGTAACATCTCGGCGGTAATATTCGGCAACATTCCTGGAGTGTTGGTCCCTACGTCTCCGTGGGATCTTCATATACATCAATAACGTAATATAACCTAACCTAAACCAACCTATCATCTCGGCGGTAATATTTGACAACATTCCAGGCGAATTGGCCTCTACGTCTCCGTGGGAATTTTATATACATCAATAACGTAACATAACCTAACCTAACCCAACCTAACATCTCGGCACTAATATTTGACAACATTCCTGTCTTGATGGCCTCTACGTCTCCGTGGGACCTTCATATACATCAACAACATAATATTACCTAACCTAACCCAACCTATCATCTCGGCGGTAATACTTGACAACATTCCTGGCGAGTTGGCCTCTACGTCTCCGTGGAACCTTCATATACATCAATAACGTAATATAACTTAACCTAACCCAACCTATCAACTCGGCGGTAATATTTGACATCATTCCTGGCGAGTTGGCCTCTACGCCTCCGTGGGACTTTTATATACATCAAAACGTAATTTACCCTAACCTAACCCAACGTAACATCTCGGCGGTAATATTCGGCAACATTCCTGGAGTGTTGTTCCCTACGTTTCCGTGGGACCTTCATATACATCAATAACGTAATATAACCTAACCTAACCCAACCTATCATCTCGGCGGTAATATTTGACATCACTCCTGGCGAGTTGGCCTCTACGCCTCCGTGGGACTTTTATATACATCAATAACGTAATATAACCTAACCTAACCCAACCTAACATCTCGGCACTAATATTTGACAACATTCCTGGCTTGATGGCCTCTACGGCTCCGTGGGACCTTCATATACATCAATAACATAATATTACCTAACCTAACCCAACCTATCATCTCGGCGGTAATACTTGACAACATTCCTGGCGAGATGGCCTCTACGTCTCCTTGGGACTTTTATATACATCAATAACGTAATATAACCTAACCTAACCCAACCTATCATCTCGGCGGTAATATTTGACATCATTCCTGGCGAGTGGGCCTCTACGCCTCAGTGGGACTTTTATATACATCAAAACGTAATTTACCCTAACCTAACCCAACGTAACATCTCGGCGGTAATATTCGGCAACATTCCTGGAGTGTTGGTCCCTACGTCTCCGTGGGATCTTCATATACATCAATAACGTAATATAACCTAACCTAAACCAACCTATCATCTCGGCGGTAATATCTGACAACATTCCAGGCGAGTTGGCCTCTACGTCTCCGTGGGAATTTTATATACATCAATAACGTAACATAACCTAACCTAACCCAACCTAACATCTCGGCACTAATATTTGACAACATTCCTGGCGAGTTGGCCTCTACTTCTCCGTGAGACCTTCATATACATCAATAACGTAATATAATCTATCCTAACCCAACCTATAATCTCGGCGGTAATATTTGACAACATTCCTGGTCAGTTGGCCTCTGCGTCTCCATGGAACCTTCATATACATCAATAACGTAATATAACCTAAGCTAACCCAACCTATCACCTCGGCGGTAATATTTGACAACATTCCTGGCGAGTTGGCCTCTACGTCTCCGTGGGACTTTTATATACATCAATAACGTAATTTAACCTAACCTAAACCTACGTAACATCACGGCGGTAATATTTGACAACATTCCTGGCTTGATGGCCTCTACGTCTCCGTGGGACCTTCATATACATCAATAACATAATATTACCTAACCTAACCCAACCTATCATCTCGGCGGTAATACTTGACAACATTCCTGGCGCGTTGGCCTCTACGTCTCCGTGGGACCTTCATATACATCAATAACATAATATTACCTAACCTAACCCAACCTATCATCTCGGCGGTAATACTTGACAACATTCCTGGCGAGTTGGCCTCTACGTCTCCGTGGGAATTTTATATACATCAGTAACGTAATATAACCTAACCTAACCCAACCTAACATCTCGGCACTAATATTTGACAACATTCCTGGCGAGTTGGCCTCTACCTCTCCGTGAGACCTTCATATACATCAATAACGTAATATAATCTAACCTAACCCAACCTATCATCTCGGCACTAATATTTGACAACATTCCTGGCTTGATGGCCTCTACGTCTCCGTGGGACCTTCATATACATCAATAACATAATATTACCTAACCTAACCCAACCTATCATCTCGGCGGTAATACTTGACAACATTCCTGGCGAGTTGGCCTCTACGCCTCCGTGGGACTTTTATATACATCAAAACGTAATTTACCCTAACCTAACCCAACGGATCATCTCGGCGGTAATATTCGGCAACATTCCTGGAGTGTTGGTCTCTACGTCTCCGTGGGATCTTCATATACATCAATAACGTAATATAACCAAACCTAAACCAACCTATCATCTCGGCGGTAATATTTGACAACATTCCTGGCGAGTCGGCCTCTACGTCTCCGTGCGACCTTCATATACATCAATAACGTAATATAACGTAACCTAACCCAACCTATCATCTCGGCACTAATATTTGACAACATTACAGGCGAGTTGGCCTCTACGTCTCCGTGGGAATTTTATATACATCAATAACGTAATATAACCTAACCTAACCCAACCTAACATCTCGGCACTAATATTTGACAACATTCCTGGCGAGTTGGCCTCTACGTCTCCGTGGAACCTTCATATACATCAATAACGTAATATAATCTAACCTAACCCAACCTATCATCTCGGCACTAATATTTGACAACATTCCTGGCTTGATGGCCTCTACGTCTCCGTGGGACCTTCATATACATCAATAACATAATATTACCTAACCTAACCCAACCAATCATCTCGGCGGTAATATTAGACATCATTCCTGGCGAGTTGGCCTCTACGCCTCCGTGGGACTTTTATATACATCAAAACGTAATTTACCCTAACCTAACCCAACGTAACATCTCGGCGGTAATATTTGACAACATTCCTGGTCAGTTGGCCTCTGCGTCTCCGTGGAACCTTCATATACATCAATAACGTAATATAACCTAACCTAACCCAACCTATCATCTCGGCGGTAATATTTGACATCATTCCTGGCGAGTTGGCCTCTACGCTTATGTGGGACGTTTGTATACATCAAAACGTAATTTACCCTAACCTAACCCAACGTAACATCTCGGCGGTAATATTCGGCAACATTCCTGGAGTGTTGGTACCTACGTCTCCGTGGGATCTTCATATACATCAATAACGTAATATAACCTAACCTAAACCAACCTATCATCTCGGCGGTAATATTTGACAACATTCCAGGCGAGTAGGCCCCTACGTCTCCGTGGGAATTTTATATACATCAATAACGTAATATAACCTAACCTAACCCAACCTAACATCTCGGCACTAATATTTGACAACATTCCAGGCGAGTTGGCCTCTACGTCTCCGTGGGAATTTTATATACATCAATAACGTAACATAACCTAACCTAACCCAACCTAACATCTCGGCACTAATATTTGACAACATTCCTGGCGAGTTGGCCTCCACTTCTCCGTGAGACCTTCATATACATCAATAACGTAATATAATCTATCCTAACCCAACCTATAATCTCGGCGGTAATATTTGACAACATTCCTGGTCAGTTGGCCTCTGCGTCTCCATGGAACCTTCATATACATCAATAACGTAATATAACCTAAGCTAACCCAACCTATCACCTCGGCGGTAATATTTGACAACATTCCTGGCGAGTTGGCCTCTACGCCTCCGTGGGACTTTTATATACATCAATAACGTAATTTAACCTAACCTAAACCTACGTAACATCACGGCGGTAATATTTGACAACATTCCTGGCTTGATGGCCTCTACGTCTCCGTGGGACCTTCATATACATCAATAACATAATATTACCTAACCTAACCCAACCTGTCATCTCGGCGGTAATACTTGACAACATTCCTGGCGCGTTGGCCTCTACGTCTCCGTGGGACCTTCATATACATCAATAACATAATATTACCTAACCTAACCCAACCTATCATCTCGGCGGTAATACTTGACAACATTCCTGGCGAGTTGGCCTCTACGTCTCCGTGGAACCTTCATATACATCAATAACGTAATATAACCTAACCTAACCCAACCTATCATCTCGGCGGTAATATTTGACATCATTCCTGGCGAGTTGGCCTCTACGCCTCCGTGGGACTTTTATATACATCAAAACGTAATTTACCCTAACCTAACCCAACGTAACATCTCGGCGGTAATATTCTGCAACATTCCTGGAGTGTTGGTCCCTACGTCTCCGTGGGATCTTCATATACATCAATAACGTAATATAACCTAACCTAAACCAACCTATCATCTCGGCGGTAATACTTGACAACATTCCTGGCGAGTTGGCCTCTACGCCTCCGTGGGACTTTTATATACATCAAAACGTAATTTACCCTAACCTAACCCAACGGATCATCTCGGCGGTAATATTCGGCAACATTCCTGGAGTGTTGGTCTCTACGTCTCCGTGGGATCTTCATATACATCAATAACGTAATATAACCAAACCTAAACCAACCTATCATCTCGGCGGTAATATTTGACAACGTTCCTGGCGAGTCGGCCTCTACGTCTCCGTGCGACCTTCATATACATCAATAACGTAATATAACGTAACCTAACCCAACCTATCATCTCGGCACTAATATTTGACAACATTACAGGCGAGTTGGCCTCTACGTCTCCGTGGGAATTTTATATACATCAATAACGTAATATAACCTAACCTAACCCAACCTAACATCTCGGCACTAATATTTGACAACATTC
This sequence comes from Xylocopa violacea, assembly GCA_963969225.1. Classification (NCBI taxonomy): domain Eukaryota; kingdom Metazoa; phylum Arthropoda; class Insecta; order Hymenoptera; family Apidae; genus Xylocopa; species Xylocopa violacea. The sequence goes on from CAXAJV010000929.1 coordinate 787,236, forward strand.
CTGGCGAGTTGGCCTCTACGTCTCCGTGGAACCTTCATATACATCAATAACGTAATATAATCTAACCTAACCCAACCTATCATCTCGGCACTAATATTTGACAACATTCCTGGCTTGATGGCCTCTACGTCTCCGTGGGACCTTCATATACATCAATAACATAATATTACCTAACCTAACCCAACCAATCATCTCGGCGGTAATATTAGACATCATTCCTGGCGAGTTGCCCTCTACGCCTCCGTGGGACTTTTATATACATCAAAACGTAATTTACCCTAACCTAACCCAACGGATCATCTCGGCGGTAATATTCGGCAACATTCCTGGAGTGTTGGTCTCTACGTCTCTGTGGGATCTTCATATACATCAATAACGTAATATAACCAAACCTAAACCAACCTATCATCTCGGCGGTAATATTTGACAACATTCCTGGCGAGTCGGCCTCTACGTCTCCGTGCGACCTTCATATACATCAATAACGTAATATAACGTAACCTAACCCAACCTATCATCTCGGCACTAATATTTGACAACATTACAGGCGAGTTGGCCTCTACGTCTCCGTGGGAATTTTATATACATCAATAACGTAATATAACCTAACCTAACCCAACCTAACATCTCGGCACTAATATTTGACAACATTCCTGGCGAGTTGGCCTCTACGTCTCCGTGGAACCTTCATATACATCAATAACGTAATATAATCTAACCTAACCCAACCTATCATCTCGGCACTAATATTTGACAACATTCCTGGCTTGATGGCCTCTACGTCTCCGTGGGACCTTCATATACATCAATAACATAATATTACCTAACCTAACCCAACCAATCATCTCGGCGGTAATATTAGACATCATTCCTGGCGAGTTGGCCTCTACGCCTCCGTGGGACTTTTATATACATCAAAACGTAATTTACCCTAACCTAACCCAACGTAACATCTCGGCGGTAATATTTGACAACATTCCTGGTCAGTTGGCCTCTGCGTCTCCGTGGAACCTTCATATACATCAATAACGTAATATAACCTAACCTAACCCAACCTATCATCTCGGCGGTAATATTTGACATCATTCCTGGCGAGTTGGCCTCTACGCTTCCGTGGGACGTTTGTATACATCAAAACGTAATTTACCCTAACCTAACCCAACGTAACATCTCGGCGGTAATATTCGGCAACATTCCTGGAGTGTTGGTCCCTACGTCTCCGTGGGATCTTCATATACATCAATAACGTAATATAACCTAACCTAAACCAACCTATCATCTCGGCGGTAATATTTGACAACATTCCAGGCGAGTTGGCCCCTACGTCTCCGTGGGAATTTTATATACATCAATAACGTAATATAACCTAACCTAACCCAACCTAACATCTCGGCACTAATATTTGACAACATTCCAGGCGAGTTGGCCTATACGTCTCCGTGGGAATTTTATATACATCAATAACGTAACATAACCTAACCTAACCCAACCTAACATCTCGGCACTAATATTTGACAACATTCCAGGCGAGTTGGCCTCTACGTCTCCGTGGGAATTTTATATACATCAGTAACGTAATATAACCTAACCTAACCCAACCTAACATCTCGGTACTAATATTTGACAACATTCCTGGCGAGTTGGCCTCTACCTCTCCGTGAGACCTTCATATACATCAATAACGTAATATAATCTAACCTAACCCAACCTATCATCTCGGCACTAATATTTGACAACATTCCTGGCTTGATGGCCTCTACGTCTCCGTGGGACCTTCATATACATCAATAACATAATATTACCTAACCTAACCCAACCTATCATCTCGGCGGTAATACTTGACAACATTCCTGGCGAGTTGGCCTCTACGCTTCCGTGGGACGTTTGTATACATCAAAACGTAATTTACCCTAACCTAACCCAACGTAACATCTCGGCGGTAATATTCGGCAACATTCCTGGAGTGTTGGTCCCTACGTCTCCGTGGGATCTTCATATACATCAATAACGTAATATAACCTAACCTAAACCAACCTATCATCTCGGCGGTAATATTTGACAACATTCCAGGCGAGTTGGCCCCTACGTCTCCGTGGGAATTTTATATACATCAATAACGTAATATAACCTAACCTAACCCAACCTAACATCTCGGCACTAATATTTGACAACATTCCAGGCGAGTTGGCCTCTACGTCTCCGTGGGAATTTTATATACATCAATAACGTAACATAACCTAACCTAACCCAACCTAACATCTCGGCACTAATATTTGACAACATTCCTGGCGAGTTGGCCTCTACCTCTCCGTGAGACCTTCATATACATCAATAACGTAATATAATCTATCCTAACCCAACCTATAATCTCGGCGGTAATATTTGACAACATTCCTGGTCAGTTGGCCTCTGCGTCTCCATGGAACCTTCATATACATCAATAACGTAATATAACCTAAGCTAACCCAACCTATCACCTCGGCGGTAATATTTGACAACATTCCTGGCGAGTTGGCCTCTACGTCTCCGTGGGACTTTTATATACATCAATAACGTAATTTAACCTAACCTAAACCTACGTAACATCACGGCGGTAATATTTGAAAACATTCCTGGCTTGATGGCCTCTACGTCTCCGTGGGACCTTCATATACATCAATAACATAATATTACCTAACCTAACCCAACCTATCATCTCGGCGGTAATACTTGACAACATTCCTGGCGCGTTGGCCTCTACGTCTCCGTGGGACCTTCATATACATCAATAACATAATATTACCTAACCTAACCCAACCTATCATCTCGGCGGTAATACTTGACAACATTCCTGGCGAGTTGGCCTCTACGTCTCCGTGGAACCTTCATATACATCAATAACGTAATATAACCTAACCTAACCCAACCTATCATCTCGGCGGTAATATTTGACATCATTCCTGGCGAGTTGGCCTCTACGCCTCCGTGGGACTTTTATATACATCAAAACGTAATTTACCCTAACCTAACCCAACGTAACATCTCGGCGGTAATATTCTGCAACATTCCTGGAGTGTTGGTCCCTACGTCTCCGTGGGATCTTCATATACATCAATAACGTAATATAACCTAACCTAAACCAACCTATCATCTCGGCGGTAATATTTGACAACATTCCAGGCGAGTTGGCCTCTACGTCTCCGTGGGAATTTTATATACATCAGTAACGTAATATAACCTAACCTAACCCAACCTAACATCTCGGCACTAATATTTGACAACATTCCTGGCGAGTTGGCCTCTACGTCTCCGTGGAACCTTCATATACATCAATAACGTAATATAATCTAACCTAACCCAACCTATCATCTCGGCACTAATATTTGACAACATTCCTGGCTTGATGGCCTCTACGTCTCCGTGGGACCTTCATATACATCAATAACATAATATTACCTAACCTAACCCAACCAATCATCTCGGCGGTAATATTAGACATCATTCCTGGCGAGTTGCCCTCTACGCCTCCGTGGGACTTTTATATACATCAAAACGTAGTTTACCCTAACCTAACCCAACGTAACATCTCGGCGGTAATATTTGACAACATTCCTGGTCAGTTGGCCTCTGCGTCTCCGTGGAACCTTCATATACATCAATAACATAATATAACCTAACCTAACCCAACCTATCATCTCGGCGGTAATATTTGACATCATTCCTGGCGAGTTGGCCTCTACGCTTCCGTGGGACGTTTGTATACATCAAAACGTAATTTACCCTAACCTAACCCAACGTAACATCTCGGCGGTAATATTCGGCAACATTCCTGGAGTGTTGGTCCCTACGTCTCCGTGGGATCTTCATATACATCAATAACGTAATATAACCTAACCTAAACCAACCTATCATCTCGGCGGTAATATTTGACAACATTCCAGGCGAGTTGGCCCCTACGTCTCCGTGGGAATTTTATATACATCAATAACGTAATATAACCTAACCTAACCCAACCTAACATCTCGGCACTAATATTTGACAACATTCCAGGCGAGTTGGCCTCTACGTCTCCGTGGGAATTTTATATACATCAATAACGTAACATAACCTAACCTAACCCAACCTAACATCTCGGCACTAATATTTGACAACATTCCTGGCGAGTTGGCCTCTACTTCTCCGTGGAACCTTCATATACATCAATAACGTAATATAACCTAACCTAACCCAACCTATCATCTCGGCGGTAATATTTGACATCATTCCTGGCGAGTTGGCCTCTACGCCTCCGTGGGACTTTTATATACATCAAAACGTAATTTACCCTAACCTAACCCAACGTAACATCTCGGCGGTAATATTCTGCAACATTCCTGGAGTGTTGGTCCCTACGTCTCCGTGGGATCTTCATATACATCAATAACGTAATATAACCTAACCTAAACCAACCTATCATCTCGGCGGTAATATTTGACAACATTCCAGGCGAGTTGGCCTCTACGTCTCCGTGGGAATTTTATATACATCAGTAACGTAATATAACCTAACCTAACCCAACCTAACATCTCGGTACTAATATTTGACAACATTCCTGGCGAGTTGGCCTCTACCTCTCCGTGAGACCTTCATATACATCAATAACGTAATATAATCTAACCTAACCCAACCTATCATCTCGGCACTAATATTTGACAACATTCCTGGCTTGATGGCCTCTACGTCTCCGTGGGACCTTCATATACATCAATAACATAATATTACCTAACCTAACCCAACCTATCATCTCGGCGGTAATACTTGACAACATTCCTGGCGAGTTGGCCTCTACGCTTCCGTGGGACGTTTGTATACATCAAAACGTAATTTACCCTAACCTAACCCAACGTAACATCTCGGCGGTAATATTCGGCAACATTCCTGGAGTGTTGGTCCCTACGTCTCCGTGGGATCTTCATATACATCAATAACGTAATATAACCTAACCTAAACCAACCTATCATCTCGGCGGTAATATTTGACAACATTCCAGGCGAGTTGGCCCCTACGTCTCCGTGGGAATTTTATATACATCAATAACGTAATATAACCTAACCTAACCCAACCTAACATCTCGGCACTAATATTTGACAACATTCCAGGCGAGTTGGCCTCTACGTCTCCGTGGGAATTTTATATACATCAATAACGTAACATAACCTAACCTAACCCAACCTAACATCTCGGCACTAATATTTGACAACATTCCTGGCGAGTTGGCCTCTACCTCTCCGTGAGACCTTCATATACATCAATAACGTAATATAATCTATCCTAACCCAACCTATAATCTCGGCGGTAATATTTGACAACATTCCTGGTCAGTTGGCCTCTGCGTCTCCATGGAACCTTCATATACATCAATAACGTAATATAACCTAAGCTAACCCAACCTATCACCTCGGCGGTAATATTTGACAACATTCCTGGCGAGTTGGCCTCTACGTCTCCGTGGGACTTTTATATACATCAATAACGTAATTTAACCTAACCTAAACCTACGTAACATCACGGCGGTAATATTTGAAAACATTCCTGGCTTGATGGCCTCTACGTCTCCGTGGGACCTTCATATACATCAATAACATAATATTACCTAACCTAACCCAACCTATCATCTCGGCGGTAATACTTGACAACATTCCTGGCGCGTTGGCCTCTACGTCTCCGTGGGACCTTCATATACATCAATAACATAATATTACCTAACCTAACCCAACCTATCATCTCGGCGGTAATACTTGACAACATTCCTGGCGAGTTGGCCTCTACGTCTCCGTGGAACCTTCATATACATCAATAACGTAATATAACCTAACCTAACCCAACCTATCATCTCGGCGGTAATATTTGACATCATTCCTGGCGAGTTGGCCTCTACGCCTCCGTGGGACTTTTATATACATCAAAACGTAATTTACCCTAACCTAACCCAACGTAACATCTCGGCGGTAATATTCTGCAACATTCCTGGAGTGTTGGTCCCTACGTCTCCGTGGGATCTTCATATACATCAATAACGTAATATAACCTAACCTAAACCAACCTATCATCTCGGCGGTAATATTTGACAACATTCCAGGCGAGTTGGCCTCTACGTCTCCGTGGGAATTTTATATACATCAGTAACGTAATATAACCTAACCTAACCCAACCTAACATCTCGGCACTAATATTTGACAACATTCCTGGCGAGTTGGCCTCTACGTCTCCGTGGAACCTTCATATACATCAATAACGTAATATAATCTAACCTAACCCAACCTATCATCTCGGCACTAATATTTGACAACATTCCTGGCTTGATGGCCTCTACGTCTCCGTGGGACCTTCATATACATCAATAACATAATATTACCTAACCTAACCCAACCAATCATCTCGGCGGTAATATTAGACATCATTCCTGGCGAGTTGCCCTCTACGCCTCCGTGGGACTTTTATATACATCAAAACGTAGTTTACCCTAACCTAACCCAACGTAACATCTCGGCGGTAATATTTGACAACATTCCTGGTCAGTTGGCCTCTGCGTCTCCGTGGAACCTTCATATACATCAATAACGTAATATAACCTAACCTAACCCAACCTATCATCTCGGCGGTAATATTTGACATCATTCCTGGCGAGTTGGCCTCTACGCTTCCGTGGGACGTTTGTATACATCAAAACGTAATTTACCCTAACCTAACCCAACGTAACATCTCGGCGGTAATATTCGGCAACATTCCTGGAGTGTTGGTCCCTACGTCTCCGTGGGATCTTCATATACATCAATAACGTAATATAACCTAACCTAAACCAACCTATCATCTCGGCGGTAATATTTGACAACATTCCAGGCGAGTTGGCCCCTACGTCTCCGTGGGAATTTTATATACATCAATAACGTAATATAACCTAACCTAACCCAACCTAACATCTCGGCACTAATATTTGACAACATTCCAGGCGAGTTGGCCTCTACGTCTCCGTGGGAATTTTATATACATCAATAACGTAACATAACCTAACCTAACCCAACCTAACATCTCGGCACTAATATTTGACAACATTCCTGGCGAGTTGGCCTCTACTTCTCCGTGGAACCTTCATATACATCAATAACGTAATATAACCTAACCTAACCCAACCTATCATCTCGGCGGTAATATTTGACATCATTCCTGGCGAGTTGGCCTCTACGCCTCCGTGGGACTTTTATATACATCAAAACGTAATTTACCCTAACCTAACCCAACGTAACATCTCGGCGGTAATATTCTGCAACATTCCTGGAGTGTTGGTCCCTACGTCTCCGTGGGATCTTCATATACATCAATAACGTAATATAACCTAACCTAAACCAACCTATCATCTCGGCGGTAATATTTGACAACATTCCAGGCGAGTTGGCCTCTACGTCTCCGTGGGAATTTTATATACATCAGTAACGTAATATAACCTAACCTAACCCAACCTAACATCTCGGTACTAATATTTGACAACATTCCTGGCGAGTTGGCCTCTACCTCTCCGTGAGACCTTCATATACATCAATAACGTAATATAATCTAACCTAACCCAACCTATCATCTCGGCACTAATATTTGACAACATTCCTGGCTTGATGGCCTCTACGTCTCCGTGGGACCTTCATATACATCAATAACATAATATTACCTAACCTAACCCAACCTATCATCTCGGCGGTAATACTTGACAACATTCCTGGCGAGTTGGCCTCTACGCCTCCGTGGGACTTTTATATACATCAAAACGTAATTTACCCTAACCTAACCCAACGGATCATCTCGGCGGTAATATTCGGCAACATTCCTGGAGTGTTGGTCTCTACGTCTCCGTGGGATCTTCATATACATCAATAACGTAATATAACCAAACCTAAACCAACCTATCATCTCGGCGGTAATATTTGACAACATTCCTGGCGAGTCGGCCTCTACGTCTCCGTGCGACCTTCATATACATCAATAACGTAATATAACGTAACCTAACCCAACCTATCATCTCGGCACTAATATTTGACAACATTACAGGCGAGTTGGCCTCTACGTCTCCGTGGGAATTTTATATACATCAATAACGTAATATAACCTAACCTAACCCAACCTAACATCTCGGCACTAATATTTGACAACATTCCTGGCGAGTTGGCCTCTACGTCTCCGTGGAACCTTCATATACATCAATAACGTAATATAATCTAACCTAACCCAACCTATCATCTCGGCACTAATATTTGACAACATTCCTGGCTTGATGGCCTCTACGTCTCCGTGGGACCTTCATATACATCAATAACATAATATTACCTAACCTAACCCAACCAATCATCTCGGCGGTAATATTAGACATCATTCCTGGCGAGTTGGCCTCTACGCCTCCGTGGGACTTTTATATACATCAAAACGTAATTTACCCTAACCTAACCCAACGTAACATCTCGGCGGTAATATTTGACAACATTCCTGGTCAGTTGGCCTCTGCGTCTCCGTGGAACCTTCATATACATCAATAACGTAATATAACCTAACCTAACCCAACCTATCATCTCGGCGGTAATATTTGACATCATTCCTGGCGAGTTGGCCTCTACGCTTCCGTGGGACGTTTGTATACATCAAAACGTAATTTACCCTAACCTAACCCAACGTAACATCTCGGCGGTAATATTCGGCAACATTCCTGGAGTGTTGGTCCCTACGTCTCCGTGGGATCTTCATATACATCAATAACGTAATATAACCTAACCTAAACCAACCTATCATCTCGGCGGTAATATTTGACAACATTCCAGGCGAGTTGGCCCCTACGTCTCCGTGGGAATTTTATATACATCAATAACGTAATATAACCTAACCTAACCCAACCTAACATCTCGGCACTAATATTTGACAACATTCCAGGCGAGTTGGCCTCTACGTCTCCGTGGGAATTTTATATACATCAATAACGTAACATAACCTAACCTAACCCAACCTAACATCTCGGCACTAATATTTGACAACATTCCTGGCGAGTTGGCCTCTACTTCTCCGTGGAACCTTCATATACATCAATAACGTAATATAACCTAACCTAACCCAACCTATCATCTCGGCGGTAATATTTGACATCATTCCTGGCGAGTTGGCCTCTACGCCTCCGTGGGACTTTTATATACATCAAAACGTAATTTACCCTAACCTAACCCAACGTAACATCTCGGCGGTAATATTCTGCAACATTCCTGGAGTGTTGGTCCCTACGTCTCCGTGGGATCTTCATATACATCAATAACGTAATATAACCTAACCTAAACCAACCTATCATCTCGGCGGTAATATTTGACAACATTCCAGGCGAGTTGGCCCCTACGTCTCCGTGGGAATTTTATATACATCAATAACGTAATATAACCTAACCTAACCCAACCTAACATCTCGGCACTAATATTTGACAACATTCCAGGCGAGTTGGCCTCTACGTCTCCGTGGGAATTTTATATACATCAATAACGTAACATAACCTAACCTAACCCAACCTAACATCTCGGCACTAATATTTGACAACATTCCTGGCGAGTTGGCCTCTACTTCTCCGTGGAACCTTCATATACATCAATAACGTAATATAACCTAACCTAACCCAACCTATCATCTCGGCGGTAATATTTGACATCATTCCTGGCGAGTTGGCCTCTACGCCTCCGTGGGACTTTTATATACATCAAAACGTAATTTACCCTAACCTAACCCAACGTAACATCTCGGCGGTAATATTCTGCAACATTCCTGGAGTGTTGGTCCCTACGTCTCCGTGGGATCTTCATATACATCAATAACGTAATATAACCTAACCTAAACCAACCTATCATCTCGGCGGTAATATTTGACAACATTCCAGGCGAGTTGGCCTCTACGTCTCCGTGGGAATTTTATATACATCAGTAACGTAATATAACCTAACCTAACCCAACCTAACATCTCGGTACTAATATTTGACAACATTCCTGGCGAGTTGGCCTCTACCTCTCCGTGAGACCTTCATATACATCAATAACGTAATATAATCTAACCTAACCCAACCTATCATCTCGGCACTAATATTTGACAACATTCCTGGCTTGATGGCCTCTACGTCTCCGTGGGACCTTCATATACATCAATAACATAATATTACCTAACCTAACCCAACCTATCATCTCGGCGGTAATACTTGACAACATTCCTGGCGAGTTGGCCTCTACGCTTCCGTGGGACGTTTGTATACATCAAAACGTAATTTACCCTAACCTAACCCAACGTAACATCTCGGCGGTAATATTCGGCAACATTCCTGGAGTGTTGGTCCCTACGTCTCCGTGGGATCTTCATATACATCAATAACGTAATATAACCTAACCTAAACCAACCTATCATCTCGGCGGTAATATTTGACAACATTCCAGGCGAGTTGGCCCCTACGTCTCCGTGGGAATTTTATATACATCAATAACGTAATATAACCTAACCTAACCCAACCTAACATCTCGGCACTAATATTTGACAACATTCCAGGCGAGTTGGCCTCTACGTCTCCGTGGGAATTTTATATACATCAATAACGTAACATAACCTAACCTAACCCAACCTAACATCTCGGCACTAATATTTGACAACATTCCTGGCGAGTTGGCCTCTACCTCTCCGTGAGACCTTCATATACATCAATAACGTAATATAATCTATCCTAACCCAACCTATAATCTCGGCGGTAATATTTGACAACATTCCTGGTCAGTTGGCCTCTGCGTCTCCATGGAACCTTCATATACATCAATAACGTAATATAACCTAAGCTAACCCAACCTATCACCTCGGCGGTAATATTTGACAACATTCCTGGCGAGTTGGCCTCTACGTCTCCGTGGGACTTTTATATACATCAATAACGTAATTTAACCTAACCTAAACCTACGTAACATCACGGCGGTAATATTTGACAACATTCCTGGCTTGATGGCCTCTACGTCTCCGTGGGACCTTCATATACATCAATAACATAATATTACCTAACCTAACCCAACCTATCATCTCGGCGGTAATACTTGACAACATTCCTGGCGCGTTGGCCTCTACGTCTCCGTGGGACCTTCATATACATCAATAACATAATATTACCTAACCTAACCCAACCTATCATCTCGGCGGTAATACTTGACAACATTCCTGGCGAGTTGGCCTCTACGTCTCCGTGGAACCTTCATATACATCAATAACGTAATATAACCTAACCTAACCCAACCTATCATCTCGGCGGTAATATTTGACATCATTCCTGGCGAGTTGGCCTCTACGCCTCCGTGGGACTTTTATATACATCAAAACGTAATTTACCCTAACCTAACCCAACGTAACATCTCGGCGGTAATATTCTGCAACATTCCTGGAGTGTTGGTCCCTACGTCTCCGTGGGATCTTCATATACATCAATAACGTAATATAACCTAACCTAAACCAACCTATCATCTCGGCGGTAATATTTGACAACATTCCAGGCGAGTTGGCCTCTACGTCTCCGTGGGAATTTTATATACATCAGTAACGTAATATAACCTAACCTAACCCAACCTAACATCTCGGCACTAATATTTGACAACATTCCTGGCGAGTTGGCCTGTACCTCTCCGTGAGACCTTCATATACATCAATAACGTAATATAATCTAACCTAACCCAACCTATCATCTCGGCACTAATATTTGACAACATTCCTGTCTTGATGGCCTCTACGTCTCCGTGGGACCTTCATATACATCAATAACATAATATTACCTAACCTAACCCAACCTATCATCTCGGCGGTAATACTTGACAACATTCCTGGGGAGTTGGCCTCTACGCCTCCGTGGGACTTTTATATACATCAAAACGTAATTTACCCTAACCTAACCCAACGGATCATCTCGGCGGTAATATTCGGCAACATTCCTGGAGTGTTGGTCTCTACGTCTCCGTGGGATCTTCATATACATCAATAACGTAATATAACCAAACCTAAACCAACCTATCATCTCGGCGGTAATATTTGACAACATTCCTGGCGAGTCGGCCTCTACGTCTCCGTGCGACCTTCATATACATCAATAACGTAATATAACGTAACCTAACCCAACCTATCATCTCGGCACTAATATTTGACAACATTACAGGCGAGTTGGCCTCTACGTCTCCGTGGGAATTTTATATACATCAATAACGTAATATAACCTAACCTAACCCAACCTAACATCTCGGCACTAATATATGACAACATTCCTGGCGAGTTGGCCTCTACGTCTCCGTGGAACCTTCATATACATCAATAACGTAATATAATCTAACCTAACCCAACCTATCATCTCGGCACTAATATTTGACAACATTCCTGGCTTGATGGCCTCTACGTCTCCGTGGGATCTTCATATACATCAATAACATAATATTACCTAACCTAACCCAACCAATCATCTCGGCGGTAATATTAGACATCATTCCTGGCGAGTTGGCCTCTACGCCTCCGTGGGACTTTTATATACATCAAAACGTAATTTACCCTAACCTAACCCAACGTAACATCTCGGCGGTAATATTTGACAACATTCCTGGTCAGTTGGCCTCTGCGTCTCCGTGGAACCTTCATATACATCAATAACGTAATATAACCTAACCTAACCCAACCTATCATCTCGGCGGTAATATTTGACATCATTCCTGGCGAGTTGGCCTCTACGCTTCCGTGGGACGTTTGTATACATCAAAACGTAATTTACCCTAACCTAACCCAACGTAACATCTCGGCGGTAATATTCGGCAACATTCCTGGAGTGTTGGTCCCTACGTCTCCGTGGGATCTTCATATACATCAATAACGTAATATAACCTAACCTAAACCAACCTATCATCTCGGCGGTAATATTTGACAACATTCCAGGCGAGTTGGCCCCTACGTCTCCGTGGGAATTTTATATACATCAATAACGTAATATAACCTAACCTAACCCAACCTAACATCTCGGCACTAATATTTGACAACATTCCAGGCGAGTTGGCCTCTACGTCTCCGTGGGAATTTTATATACATCAATAACGTAACATAACCTAACCTAACCCAACCTAACATCTCGGCACTAATATTTGACAACATTCCTGGCGAGTTGGCCTCTACTTCTCCGTGGAACCTTCATATACATCAATAACGTAATATAACCTAACCTAACCCAACCTATCATCTCGGCGGTAATATTTGACATCATTCCTGGCGAGTTGGCCTCTACGCCTCCGTGGGACTTTTATATACATCAAAACGTAATTTACCCTAACCTAACCCAACGTAACATCTCGGCGGTAATATTCTGCAACATTCCTGGAGTGTTGGTCCCTACGTCTCCGTGGGATCTTCATATACATCAATAACGTAATATAACCTAACCTAAACCAACCTATCATCTCGGCGGTAATATTTGACAACATTCCAGGCGAGTTGGCCTCTACGTCTCCGTGGGAATTTTATATACATCAGTAACGTAATATAACCTAACCTAACCCAACCTAACATCTCGGCACTAATATTTGACAACATTCCTGGCGAGTTGGCCTCTACCTCTCCGTGAGACCTTCATATACATCAATAACGTAATATAATCTAACCTAACCCAACCTATCATCTCGGCACTAATATTTGACAACATTCCTGGCTTGATGGCCTCTACGTCTCCGTGGGACCTTCATATACATCAATAACATAATATTACCTAACCTAACCCAACCTATCATCTCGGCGGTAATACTTGACAACATTCCTGGCGAGTTGGCCTCTACGCTTCCGTGGGACGTTTGTATACATCAAAACGTAATTTACCCTAACCTAACCCAACGTAACATCTCGGCGGTAATATTCGGCAACATTCCTGGAGTGTTGGTCCCTACGTCTCCGTGGGATCTTCATATACATCAATAACGTAATATAACCTAACCTAAACCAACCTATCATCTCGGCGGTAATATTTGACAACATTCCAGGCGAGTTGGCCCCTACGTCTCCGTGGGAATTTTATATACATCAATAACGTAATATAACCTAACCTAACCCAACCTAACATCTCGGCACTAATATTTGACAACACTCCAGGCGAGTTGGCCTCTACGTCTCCGTGGGAATTTTATATACATCAATAACGTAACATAACCTAACCTAACCCAACCTAACATCTCGGCACTAATATTTGACAACATTCCTGGCGAGTTGGCCTCTACTTCTCCGTGAGACCTTCATATACATCAATAACGTAATATAATCTATCCTAACCCAACCTATAATCTCGGCGGTAATATTTGACAACATTCCAGGCGAGTTGGCCCCTACGTCTCCGTGGGAATTTTATATACATCAATAACGTAATATAACCTAACCTAACCCAACCTAACATCTCGGCACTAATATTTGACAACACTCCAGGCGAGTTGGCCTCTACGTCTCCGTGGGAATTTTATATACATCAATAACGTAACATAACCTAACCTAACCCAACCTAACATCTCGGCACTAATATTTGACAACATTCCTGGCGAGTTGGCCTCTACTTCTCCGTGAGACCTTCATATACATCAATAACGTAATATAATCTATCCTAACCCAACCTATAATCTCGGCGGTAATATTTGACAACATTCCTGGTCAGTTGGCCTCTGCGTCTCCATGGAACCTTCATATACATCAATAACGTAATATAACCTAAGCTAACCCAACCTATCACCTCGGCGGTAATATTTGACAACATTCCTGGCGAGTTGGCCTCTACGTCTCCGTGGGACTTTTATATACATCAATAACGTAATTTAACCTAACCTAAACCTACGTAACATCACGGCGGTAATATTTGACAACATTCCTGGCTTGATGGCCTCTACGTCTCCGTGGGACCTTCATATACATCAATAACATAATATTACCTAACCTAACCCAACCTATCATCTCGGCGGTAATACTTGACAACATTCCTGGCGCGTTGGCCTCTACGTCTCCGTGGGACCTTCATATACATCAATAACATAATATTACCTAACCTAACCCAACCTATCATCTCGGCGGTAATACTTGACAACATTCCTGGCGAGTTGGCCTCTACGTCTCCGTGGGACTTTTATATACATCAATAACGTAATATAACCTAACCTAACCCAACCTATCACCTCGGGGGTAATATTTGACAACATTCCTGGCGAGTTGGCCTCTACGTCTCCGTGGGAATTTTATATACATCAATAACGTAATATAACCTAACCTAACCCAACCTAACATCTCGGCACTAATATTTGACAACATTCCTGGCTTGATGGCCTCTACGTCTCCGTGGGACCTTCATATACATCAATAACATAATATTACCTAACCTAACCCAACCTATCATCTCGGCGGTAATACTTGACAACATTCCTGGCGAGTTGGCCTCTACGCTTCCGTGGGAATTTTATATACATCAGTAACGTAATATAACCTAACCTAACCCAACCTAACATCTCGGCACTAATATTTGACAACATTCCTGGCGAGTTGGCCTCTACCTCTCCGTGAGACCTTCATATACATCAATAACGTAATATAATCTAACCTAACCCAACCTATCATCTCGGCACTAATATTTGACAACATTCCTGGCGAGTTGGCCTCTACTTCTCCGTGGAACCTTCATATACATCAATAACGTAATATAACCTAACCTAACCCAACCTATCATCTCGGCGGTAATATTTGACATCATTCCTGGCGAGTTGGCCTCTACGCCTCCGTGGGACTTTTATATACATCAAAACGTAATTTACCCTAACCTAACCCAACCTAACATCTCGGCACTAATATTTGACAACATTCCTGGCGAGTTGGCCTCTACTTCTCCGTGAGACCTTCATATACATCAATAACGTAATATAATCTATCCTAACCCAACCTATAATCTCGGCGGTAATATTTGACAACATTCCTGGTCAGTTGGCCTCTGCGTCTCCATGGAACCTTCATATACATCAATAACGTAATATAACCTAAGCTAACCCAACCTATCACCTCGGCGGTAATATTTGACAACATTCCTGGCGAGTTGGCCTCTACGTCTCCGTGGGACTTTTATATACATCAATAACGTAATTTAACCTAACCTAAACCTACGTAACATCACGGCGGTAATATTTGACAACATTCCTGGCTTGATGGCCTCTACGTCTCCGTGGGACCTTCATATACATCAATAACATAATATTACCTAACCTAACCCAACCTATCATCTCGGCGGTAATACTTGACAACATTCCTGGCGCGTTGGCCTCTACGTCTCCGTGGGACCTTCATATACATCAATAACATAATATTACCTAACCTAACCCAACCTATCATCTCGGCGGTAATACTTGACAACATTCCTGGCGAGTTGGCCTCTACGTCTCCGTGGGACTTTTATATACATCAATAACGTAATATAACCTAACCTAACCCAACCTATCACCTCGGGGGTAATATTTGACAACATTCCTGGCGAGTTGGCCTCTACGTCTCCGTGGGAATTTTATATACATCAATAACGTAATATAACCTAACCTAACCCAACCTAACATCTCGGCACTAATATTTGACAACATTCCTGGCTTGATGGCCTCTACGTCTCCGTGGGATCTTCATATACATCAATAACGTAATATAACCTAACCTAAACCAACCTATCATCTCGGCGGTAATATTTGACAATATTCCAGGCGAGTTGGCCTCTACGTCTCCGTGGGAATTTTATATACATCAGTAACGTAATATAACCTAACCTAACCCAACCTAACATCTCGGCACTAATATTTGACAACATTCCTGGCGAGTTGGCCTCTACCTCTCCGTGAGACCTTCATATACATCAATAACGTAATATAATCTAACCTAACCCAACCTATCATCTCGGCACTAATATTTGACAACATTCCTGGCTTGATGGCCTCTACGTCTCCGTGGGACCTTCATATACATCAATAACATAATATTACCTAACCTAACCCAACCTATCATCTCGGCGGTAATACTTGACAACATTCCTGGCGAGTTGGCCTCTACGCCTCCGTGGGACTTTTATATACATCAAAACGTAATTTACCCTAACCTAACCCAACGGATCATCTCGGCGGTAATATTCGGCAACATTCCTGGAGTGTTGGTCTCTACGTCTCCGTGGGATCTTCATATACATCAATAACGTAATATAACCAAACCTAAACCAACCTATCATCTCGGCGGTAATATTTGACAACATTCCATGCGAGTCGGCCTCTACGTCTCCGTGCGACCTTCATATACATCAATAACGTAATATAACGTAACCTAACCCAACCTATCATCTCGGCACTAATATTTGACAACATTACAGGCGAGTTGGCCTCTACGTCTCCGTGGGAATTTTATATACATCAATAACGTAATATAACCTAACCTAACCCAACCTAACATCTCGGCGGTAATATTTGACATCATTCCTGGCGAGTTGGCCTCTACGCCTCCGTGGGACTTTTATATACATCAAAACGTAATTTACCCTAACCTAACCCAACGTAACATCTCGGCGGTAATATTCGGCAACATTCCTGGAGTGTTGGTCCCTACGTCTCCGTGGGATCTTCATATACATCAATAACGTAATATAACCTAACCTAAACCAACCTATCATCTCGGCGGTAATATTTGACAACATTCCAGGCGATTTGGCCTCTACGTGTCCGTGGGAATTTTATATACATCAATAACGTAACATAACCTAACCTAACCCAACCTAACATCTCGGCACTAATATTTGACAACATTCCTGGCGAGTTGGCCTCTACCTCTCCGTGAGACCTTCATATACATCAATAACGTAATATAATCTATCCTAACCCAACCTATAATCTCGACGGTAATATTTGACAACATTCCTGGTCAGTTGGCCTCTGCGTCTCCATGGAACCTTCATATACATCAATAACGTAATATAACCTAAGCTAACCCAACCTATCACCTCGGCGGTAATATTTGACAACATTCCTGGCGAGTTGGCCTCTACGTCTCCGTGGGACTTTTATATACATCAATAACGTAATTTAACCTAACCTAAACCTACGTAACATCACGGCGGTAATATTTGACAACATTCCTGGCTTGATGGCCTCTACGTCTCCGTGGGACCTTCATATACATCAATAACATAATATTACCTAACCTAACCCAACCTATCATCTCGGCGGTAATACTTGACAACATTCCTGGCGCGTTGGCCTCTACGTCTCCGTGGGACCTTCATATACATCAATAACATAATATTACCTAACCTAACCCAACCTATCATCTCGGCGGTAATACTTGACAACATTCCTGGCGAGTTGGCCTCTACGTCTCCGTGGGACTTTTATATACATCAATAACGTAATATAACCTAACCTAACCCAACCTATCACCTCGGGGGTAATATTTGACAACATTCCTGGCGAGTTGGCCTCTACGTCTCCGTGGGAATTTTATATACATCAATAACGTAATATAACCTAACCTAACCCAACCTAACATCTCGGCACTAATATTTGACAACATTCCTGGCTTGATGGCCTCTACGTCTCCGTGGGATCTTCATATACATCAATAACGTAATATAACCTAACCTAAACCAACCTATCATCTCGGCGGTAATATTTGACAACATTCCAGGCGAGTTGGCCTCTACGTCTCCGTGGGAATTTTATATACATCAGTAACGTAATATAACCTAACCTAACCCAACCTAACATCTCGGCACTAATATTTGACAACATTCTTGGCGAGTTGGCCTCTACCTCTCCGTGAGACCTTCATATACATCAATAACGTAATATAATCTAACCTAACCCAACCTATCATCTCGGCACTAATATTTGACAACATTCCTGGCTTGATGGCCTCTACGTCTCCGTGGGACCTTCATATACATCAATAACATAATATTACCTAACCTAACCCAACCTATCATCTCGGCGGTAATACTTGACAACATTCCTGGCGAGTTGGCCTCTACGCCTCCGTGGGACTTTTATATACATCAAAACGTAATTTACCCTAACCTAACCCAACGGATCATCTCGGCGGTAATATTCGGCAACATTCCTGGAGTGTTGGTCTCTACGTCTCCGTGGGATCTTCATATACATCAATAACGTAATATAACCAAACCTAAACCAACCTATCATCTCGGCGGTAATATTTGACAACATTCCATGCGAGTCGGCCTCTACGTCTCCGTGCGACCTTCATATACATCAATAACGTAATATAACGTAACCTAACCCAACCTATCATCTCGGCACTAATATTTGACAACATTACAGGCGAGTTGGCCTCTACGTCTCCGTGGGAATTTTATATACATCAATAACGTAATATAACCTAACCTAACCCAACCTAACATCTCGGCGGTAATATTTGACATCATTCCTGGCGAGTTGGCCTCTACGCCTCCGTGGGACTTTTATATACATCAAAACGTAATTTACCCTAACCTAACCCAACGTAACATCTCGGCGGTAATATTCGGCAACATTCCTGGAGTGTTGGTCCCTACGTCTCCGTGGGATCTTCATATACATCAATAACGTAATATAACCTAACCTAAACCAACCTATCATCTCGGCGGTAATATTTGACAACATTCCAGGCGATTTGGCCTCTACGTGTCCGTGGGAATTTTATATACATCAATAACGTAACATAACCTAACCTAACCCAACCTAACATCTCGGCACTAATATTTGACAACATTCCTGGCGAGTTGGCCTCTACCTCTCCGTGAGACCTTCATATACATCAATAACGTAATATAATCTATCCTAACCCAACCTATAATCTCGACGGTAATATTTGACAACATTCCTGGTCAGTTGGCCTCTGCGTCTCCATGGAACCTTCATATACATCAATAACGTAATATAACCTAAGCTAACCCAACCTATCACCTCGGCGGTAATATTTGACAACATTCCTGGCGAGTTGGCCTCTACGTCTCCGTGGGACTTTTATATACATCAATAACGTAATTTAACCTAACCTAAACCTACGTAACATCACGGCGGTAATATTTGACAACATTCCTGGCTTGATGGCCTCTACGTCTCCGTGGGACCTTCATATACATCAATAACATAATATTACCTAACCTAACCCAACCTATCATCTCGGCGGTAATACTTGACAACATTCCTGGCGCGTTGGCCTCTACGTCTCCGTGGGACCTTCATATACATCAATAACATAATATTACCTAACCTAACCCAACCTATCATCTCGGCGGTAATACTTGACAACATTCCTGGCGAGTTGGCCTCTACGTCTCCGTGGGACTTTTATATACATCAATAACGTAATATAACCTAACCTAACCCAACCTATCACCTCGGGGGTAATATTTGACAACATTCCTGGCGAGTTGGCCTCTACGTCTCCGTGGGAATTTTATATACATCAATAACGTAATATAACCTAACCTAACCCAACCTAACATCTCGGCACTAATATTTGACAACATTCCTGGCTTGATGGCCTCTACGTCTCCGTGGGATCTTCATATACATCAATAACGTAATATAACCTAACCTAAACCAACCTATCATCTCGGCGGTAATATTTGACAACATTCCAGGCGAGTTGGCCTCTACGTCTCCGTGGGAATTTTATATACATCAGTAACGTAATATAACCTAACCTAACCCAACCTAACATCTCGGCACTAATATTTGACAACATTCTTGGCGAGTTGCCCTCTACCTCTCCGTGAGACCTTCATATACATCAATAACGTAATATAATCTAACCTAACCCAACCTATCATCTCGGCACTAATATTTGACAACATTCCTGGCTTGATGGCCTCTACGTCTCCGTGGGACCTTCATATACATCAATAACATAATATTACCTAACCTAACCCAACCTATCATCTCGGCGGTAATACTTGACAACATTCCTGGCGAGTTGGCCTCTACGCCTCCGTGGGACTTTTATATACATCAAAACGTAATTTACCCTAACCTAACCCAACGGATCATCTCGGCGGTAATATTCGGCAACATTCCTGGAGTGTTGGTCTCTACGTCTCCGTGGGATCTTCATATACATCAATAACGTAATATAACCAAACCTAAACCAACCTATCATCTCGGCGGTAATATTTGACAACATTCCTGGCGAGTCGGCCTCTACGTCTCCGTGCGACCTTCATATACATCAATAACGTAATATAACGTAACCTAACCCAACCTATCATCTCGGCACTAATATTTGACAACATTCCTGGCTTGATGGCCTCTACGTCTCCGTGGGACCTTCATATACATCAATAACATAATATTACCTAACCTAACCCAACCAATCATCTCGGCGGTAATATTAGACATCATTCCTGGCGAGTTGGCCTCTACGCCTCCGTGGGACTTTTATATACATCAAAACGTAATTTACCCTAACCTAACCCAACGTAACATCTCGGCGGTAATATTTGACAACATTCCTGGTCAGTTGGCTTCTGCGTCTCCGTGGAACCTTCATATACATCAATAACGTAATATAACCTAACCTAAGCCAACCTATCATCTCGGCGGTAATATTTGACATCATTCCTGGCGAGTTGGCCTCTACGCTTCCGCGGGACGTTTGTATACATCAAAACGTAATTTACCCTAACCTAACCCAACGTAACATCTCGGCGGTAATATTCGGCAACATTCCTGGAGTGTTGGTCCCTACGTCTCCGTGGGATCTTCATATACATCAATAACGTAATATAACCTAACCTAAACCAACCTATCATCTCGGCGGTAATATTTGACAACATTCCAGGCGAGTTGGCCCCTACGTCTCCGTGGGAATTTTATATACATCAATAACGTAATATAACCTAACCTAACCCAACCTAACATCTCGGCACTAATATTTGACAACATTCCTGGCGAGTTGGCCTCTGCCTCTCCGTGAGACCTTCATGTACATCAATAACGTAATATAATCTAACCTAACCCAACCTATAATCTCGGCGGTAATATTTGACAACATTCCTGGTCAGTTGGCCTCTGCGTCTCCGTGGAACCATCATATACATCAATAACGTAATATAACCTAACCTAACCCAACCTATCATCTCGGCGGTAATATTTGACAACATTCCTGGCGAGTTGGCCTCTACGTCTCCGTGGGACTTTTATATACATCAATAACGTAATTTAACCTAACCTAAACCTACGTAACATCTCGGCGGTAATATTTGACAACATTCCTGGTTTGATGGCCTCTACGTCTCCGTGGGACCTTCATATACATCAATAACATAATATTACCTAACCTAACCCAACCTATCATCTCGGCGGTAATACTTGACAACATTCCTGGCGAGTTGGCCTCTACGTCTCCGTGGGACTTTTATATACGACAATAACGTAATATAACCTAACCTAACCCAACCTATCATCTCGGCGGTAATATTTGACATCATTCCTGGCGAGTTGGCCTCTACGCCTCCGTGGGACTTTTATATACATCAAAACGTAATTTACCCTAACCTAACCCAACGTAACATCTCGGCGGTAATATTCGGCAACATTCCTGGAGTGTTGGTCCCTACGTCTCCGTGGGATCTTCATATACATCAATAACGTAATATAACCTAACCTAAACCAACCTATCATCTCGGCGGTAATATTTGACAACATTCCAGGCGATTTGGCCTCTACGTCTCCGTGGGAATTTTATATACATCAATAACGTAACATAACCTAACCTAACCCAACCTAACATCTCGGCACTAATATTTGACAACATTCCTGGCGAGTTGGCCTCTACCTCTCCGTGAGACCTTCATATACATCAATAACGTAATATAATCTATCCTAACCCAACCTATAATCTCGGCGGTAATATTTGACAACATTCCTGGTCAGTTGGCCTCTGCGTCTCCATGGAACCTTCATATACATCAATAACGTAATATAACCTAACCTAACCCAACCTATCACCTCGGCGGTAATATTTGACAACATTCCTGGCGAGTTGGCCTCTACGTCCCCGTGGGACTTTTATATACATCAATAACGTAATTTAACCTAACCTAAACCTACGTAACATCACGGCGGTAATATTTGACAACATTCCTGGCTTGATGGCCTCTACGTCTCCGTGGGACATTCATATACATCAATAACATAATATTACCTAACCTAACCCAACCTATCATCTCGGCGGTAATACTTGACAACATTCCTGGCGCGTTGGCCTCTACGTCTCCGTGGGACCTTCATATACATCAATAACATAATATTACCTAACCTAACCCAACCTATCATCTCGGCGGTAATACTTGACAACATTCCTGGCGAGTTGGCCTCTACGTCTCCGTGGGACTTTTATATACATCAATAACGTAATATAACCTAACCTAACCCAACCTATCACCTCGGGGGTAATATTTGACAACATTCCTGGCGAGTTGGCCTCTACGTCTCCGTGGGAATTTTATATACATCAATAACGTAATATAACCTAACCTAACCCAACCTAACATCTCGGCACTAATATTTGACAACATTCCTGGCTTGATGGCCTCTACGTCTCCGTGGGATCTTCATATACATCAATAACGTAATATAACCTAACCTAAACCAACCTATCATCTCGGCGGTAATATTTGACAACATTCCAGGCGAGTTGGCCTCTACGTCTCCGTGGGAATTTTATATACATCAGTAACGTAATATAACCTAACCTAACCCAACCTAACATCTCGGCACTAATATTTGACAACATTCTTGGCGAGTTGGCCTCTACCTCTCCGTGAGACCTTCATATACATCAATAACGTAATATAATCTAACCTAACCCAACCTATCATCTCGGCACTAATATTTGACAACATTCCTGGCTTGATGGCCTCTACGTCTCCGTGGGACCTTCATATACATCAATAACATAATATTACCTAACCTAACCCAACCTATCATCTCGGCGGTAATACTTGACAACATTCCTGGCGAGTTGGCCTCTACGCCTCCGTGGGACTTTTATATACATCAAAACGTAATTTACCCTAACCTAACCCAACGGATCATCTCGGCGGTAATATTCGGCAACATTCCTGGAGTGTTGGTCTCTACGTCTCCGTGGGATCTTCATATACATCAATAACGTAATATAACCAAACCTAAACCAACCTATCATCTCGGCGGTAATATTTGACAACATTCCTGGCGAGTCGGCCTCTACGTCTCCGTGCGACCTTCATATACATCAATAACGTAATATAACGTAACCTAACCCAACCTATCATCTCGGCACTAATATTTGACAACATTCCTGGCTTGATGGCCTCTACGTCTCCGTGGGACCTTCATATACATCAATAACATAATATTACCTAACCTAACCCAACCAATCATCTCGGCGGTAATATTAGACATCATTCCTGGCGAGTTGGCCTCTACGCCTCCGTGGGACTTTTATATACATCAAAACGTAATTTACCCTAACCTAACCCAACGTAACATCTCGGCGGTAATATTTGACAACATTCCTGGTCAGTTGGCCTCTGCGTCTCCGTGGAACCTTCATATACATCAATAACGTAATATAACCTAACCTAAGCCAACCTATCATCTCGGCGGTAATATTTGACATCATTCCTGGCGAGTTGGCCTCTACGCTTCCGCGGGACGTTTGTATACATCAAAACGTAATTTACCCTAACCTAACCCAACGTAACATCTCGGCGGTAATATTCGGCAACATTCCTGGAGTGTTGGTACCTACGTCTCCGTGGGATCTTCATATACATCAATAACGTAATATAACCTAACCTAAACCAACCTATCATCTCGGCGGTAATATTTGACAACATTCCAGGCGAGTTGGCCCCTACGTCTCCGTGGGAATTTTATATACATCAATAACGTAATATAACCTAACCTAACCCAACCTAACATCTCGGCACTAATATTTGACAACATTCCTGGCGAGTTGGCCTCTGCCTCTCCGTGAGACCTTCATGTACATCAATAACGTAATATAATCTAACCTAACCCAACCTATAATCTCGGCGGTAATATTTGACAACATTCCTGGTCAGTTGGCCTCTGCGTCTCCGTGGAACCTTCATATACATCAATAACGTAATATAACCTAACCTAACCCAACCTATCATCTCGGCGGTAATATTTGACAACATTCCTGGCGAGTTGGCCTCAACGTCTCTGTGGGACTTTTATATACATCAATAACGTAATTTAACCTAACCTAAACCTACGTAACATCTCGGCGGTAATATTTGACAACATTCCTGGTTTGATGGCCTCTACGTCTCCGTGGGACCTTCATATACATCAATAACATAATATTACCTAACCTAACCCAACCTATCATCTCGGCGGTAATACTTCACAACATTCCTGGCGAGTTGGCCTCTACGTCTCCGTGGGACTTTTATATACGACAATAACGTAATATAACCTAACCTAACCCAACCTATCATCTCGGCGGTAATATTTGACATCATTCCTGGCGAGTTGGCCTCTACGCCTCCGTGGGACTTTTATATACATCAAAACGTAATTTACCCTAACCTAACCCAACGTAACATCTCGGCGGTAATATTCGGCAACATTCCTGGAGTGTTGGTCCCTACGTCTCCGTGGGATCTTCATATACATCAATAACGTAATATAACCTAACCTAAACCAACCTATCATCTCGGCGGTAATATTTGACAACATTCCAGGCGATTTGGCCTCTACGTCTCCGTGGGAATTTTATATACATCAATAACGTAACATAACCTAACCTAACCCAACCTAACATCTCGGCACTAATATTTGACAACATTCCTGGCGAGTTGGCCTCTACCTCTCCGTGAGACCTTCATATACATCAATAACGTAATATAATCTATCCTAACCCAACCTATAATCTCGGCGGTAATATTTGACAACATTCCTGGTCAGTTGGCCTCTGCGTCTCCATGGAACCTTCATATACATCAATAACGTAATATAACCTAACCTAACCCAACCTATCACCTCGGCGGTAATATTTGACAACATTCCTGGCGAGTTGGCCTCTACGTCCCCGTGGGACTTTTATATACATCAATAACGTAATTTAACCTAACCTAAACCTACGTAACATCACGGCGGTAATATTTGACAACATTCCTGGCTTGATGGCCTCTACGTCTCCGTGGGACATTCATATACATCAATAACATAATATTACCTAACCTAACCCAACCTATCATCTCGGCGGTAATACTTGACAACATTCCTGGCGCGTTGGCCTCTACGTCTCCGTGGGACCTTCATATACATCAATAACATAATATTACCTAACCTAACCCAACCTATCATCTCGGCGGTAATACTTGACAACATTCCTGGCGAGTTGGCCTCTACGTCTCCGTGGAACCTTCATATACATCAATAACGTAATATAACCTAACCTAACCATCCTATCAACTCGGCGGTAATATTTGACATCATTCCTGGCGAGTTGGCCTCTACGCCTCCGTGGGACTTTTATATACATCAAAACGTAATTTACCCTAACCTAACCCAACTTAACATCTCGGCGGTAATATTCTGCAACATTCCTGGCGAGTTGGCCTCTACGTCTAAGTGGAACCTTCATATACATCAATAACGTAATATAATCTAACCTACCCCAACCTATCATCTCGGCACTAATATTTGACAACATTCCTGGCTTGATGGCCTCTACGTCTCCGTGGGACCTTCATATACATCAATAACATAATATTACCTAACCTAACCCAACCTATCATCTCGGCGGTAATACTTGACAACATTCCTGGCGAGTTGGCCTCTACGTCTCCGTGGGACTTTTATATACATCAATAACGTAATATAACCTAACCTAACCCAACCAATCATCTCGGCGGTAATATTTGACATCATTCCTGGCGAGTTGGCCTCTACGCCTCCGTGGGACTTTTATATACATCAAAACGTAATTTACCCTAACCTAACCCAACGTAACATCTCGGCGGTAATATTTGACAACATTCCTGGTCAGTTGGCCTCTGCGTCTCCGTGGAACCTTCATATACATCAATAACGTAATATAACCTAACCTAACCCAACCTATCATCTCGGCGGTAATATTTGACATCATTCCTGGCGAGTTGGCCTCTACGCTTCCGTGGGACGTTTGTATACATCAAAACGTAATTTACCCTAACCTAACCCAACGTAACATCTCGGCGGTAATATTCGGCAACATTCCTGGAGTGTTGGTCCCTACGTCTCCGTGGGATCTTCATATACATCAATAACGTAATATAACCTAACCTAAACCAACCTATCATCTCGGCGGTAATATTTGACAACATTCCAGGCGAGTTGGCCCCTACGTCTCCGTGGGAATTTTATATACATCAATAACGTAATATAACCTAACCTAACCCAACCAAACATCTCGGCACTAATATTTGACAACATTCCTGGCGAGTTGGCCTCTACCTCTCCGTGAGACCTTCATATACATCAATAACGTAATATAATCTAACCTAACCCAACCTATCATCTCGGCACTAATATTTGACAACATTCCTGGCTTGATGGCCTCTACGTCTCCGTGGGACCTTCATATACATCAATAACATAATATTACCTAACCTAACCCAACCTATCATCTCGGCGGTAATACTTGACAACATTCCTGGCGAGTTGGCCTCTACGTCTCCGTGGGACTTTTATATACATCAATAACGTAATATAACCTAACCTAACCCAACCAATCATCTCGGCGGTAATATTTGACATCATTCCTGGCGAGTTGGCCTCTACGCCTCCGTGGGACTTTTATATACATCAAAACGTAATTTACCCTAACCTAACCCAACGTAACATCTCGGCGGTAATATTTGACAACATTCCTGGTCAGTTGGCCTCTGCGTCTCCGTGGAAGCTTCATATACATCAATAACGTAATATAACCTAACCTAACCCAACCTATCATCTCGGCGGTAATATTTGACATCATTCCTGGCGAGATGGCCTCTACGCTTCCGTGGGACTTTTGTATACATCAAAACGTAATTTACCCTAACCTAACCCAACGTAACATCTCGGCGGTAATATTCGGCAACATTCCTGGAGTGTTGGTCCCTACGTCTCCGTGGGATCTTCATATACATCAATAACGTAATATAACCTAACCTAAACCAACCTATCATCTCGGCGGTAATATTTGACAACATTCCAGGCGAGTTGGCCCCTACGTCTCCGTGGGAATTTTATATACATCAATAACGTAATATAACCTAACCTAACCCAACCTAACATCTCGGCACTAATATTTGACAACATTCCTGGCGAGTTGGCCTCTACCTCTCCGTGAGACCTTCATTTACATCAATAACGTAATATAATCTAACCTAACCGAACCTATAATCTCGGCGGTAATATTTGACAACATTCGTGGTCAGTTGGCCTCTGCGTCTCCGTGGAACCTTCATATACATCAATAACGTAATATAACCTAACCTAACCCAACCTATCATCTCGGCGGTAATATTTGACAACATTCCTGGCGAGTTGGACTCTACGTCTCCGTGGGACTTTTATATACATCAATAACGTAATTTAACCTAACCTAAACCTACGTAACATCTCGGCGGTAATATTTGACAACATTCCTGGTTTGATGGCCTCTACGTCTCCGTGGGAATTTTATATACATCAATATCGTAATATAACCTAACCTAACCCAACCTAACATCTCGGCACTAATATTTGACAACATTCTTGGCTTGATGGCCTCTACGTCTCCGTGGGACCTTCATATACATCAATAACATAATATTACCTAACCTAACCCAACGTATCATCTCGGCGGTAATACTTGACGACATTCCTGGCGAGTTGGCCTCTACGTCTCCTTGGGACATTTATATACATCAATAACGTAATATAACCTAACCTAACCCAACCTATCATCTCGGCGGTAATATTTGACATCATTCCTGGCGAGTGGGCCTCTACGCCTCCGTGGGACTTTTATATACATCAAAACGTAATTTACCCTAACCTAACCCAACGTAACATCTCGGCGGTAATATTCGGCAACATTCCTGGAGTGTTGGTCCCTACGTCTCCGTGGGATCTTCATATACATCAATAACGTAATATAACCTAACCTAAACCAACCTATCATCTCGGCGGTAATATTTGACAACATTCCAGGCGAGTTGGCCTCTACGTCTCCGTGGGAATTTTATATACATCAATAACGTAATATAACCTAACCTAACCCAACCTAACATCTCGGCACTAATATTTGACAACATTCCTGGCGAGTTGGCCTCTACCTCTCCGTGAGACCTTCATATACATCAATAACGTAATATAATCTAACCTAACCCAACCTATCATCTCGGCACTAATATTTGACAACATTCCTGGCTTGATAGCCTCTACGTCTCCGTGGGACCTTCATGTACATCAATAACATAATATTACCTAACCTAACCCAACCTATCATCTCGGCGGTAATACTTGACAACATTCCTGGCGAGTTGGCCTCTACGTCTCCGTGGGACTTTTATATACATCAATAACGTAATATAACCTAACCTAACCCAACCAATCATCTCGGCGGTAATATTTGACATCATTCCTGGCGAGTTGGCCTCTACGCCTCCGTGGGACTTTTATATACATCAAAACGTAATTTACCCTAACCTAACCCAACGTAACATCTCGGCGGTAATATTCGGCAACATTCCTGGAGTGTTGGTCCCTACGTCTCCGTGGGATCTTCATATACATCAATAACGTAATATAACCTAACCTAAACCAACCTATCATCTCGGCGGTAATATTTGACAACATTCCAGGCGAGTTGGCCCCTACGTCTCCGGGGGACTTTTATATACGACAATAACGTAATATAACCTAACCTAACCCAACCTAACATCTCGGCACTAATATTTGACAACATTCCTGGCGAGTTGGCCTTTACCTCTCCGTGAGACCTTCATATACATCAATAACGTAATATAATCTAACCTAACCCAACCTATCATCTCGGCACTAATATTTGACAACATTCCTGGCTTGATGGCCTCTACGTCTCCGTGGGACCTTCATATACATCAATAACATAATATTACCTAACCTAACCCAACCTATCATCTCGGCGGTAATACTTGACAACATTCCTGGCGAGTTGGCCTCTACGTCTCCGTGGGATCTTCATATACATCAATAACGTAATATAACCTAACCTAAACCAACCTATCATCGCGGCGGTAATATTTGACAACATTCCTGGCGAGTTGTCCTCTACGTCTCCGTGGGACTTTTATATACATCAATAACGTAATTTAACCTAACCTAAACCTACGTAACATCTCGGCGGTAATATTTGACAAAATTCCTGGTTTGATGGCCTCTACGCCTCCGTGGGACCTTCATATACATCAATAACATAATATTACCTAACCTAACCCAACCTATCATCTCGGCGGTAATACTTGACAACATTCCTGGCGAGTTGGACTCTACGTCTCCGTGGAACCTTCATATATATCAATAACGTAATATAACCTAACCTAACCCAACCTCTCAACTCGGCGGTAATATTTGACAACATTCCTGGCGAGTTGGCCTCTACGCCTCCGTGGGACTTTTATATACATCAAAACGTAATTTACCCTAACCTAACCCAACGGATCATCTCGGCGGTAATATTCGGCACCATTCCTGGAGTGTTGGTCTCTACGTCTCCGTGGGATCTTCATATACATCAATAACGTAATATAACCAAACCTAAACCAAGATATCATCTCGGCGGTAATATTTGACAACATTCCTGGCGAGTCGGCCTCTACGTCTCCGTGCGACCTTCATATACATCAATAACGTAATATAACGTAACCTAACCCAACCTATCATCTCGGCACTAATATTTGACAACATTACAGGCGAGTTGGCCTCTACGTCTCCGTGGGAATTTTATATACATCAATAACGTAATATAACCTAACCTAACCCAACCTAACATCTCGGCACTAATATTTGACAACATTCCTGGCGAGATGGCCTCTACGCTTCCGTGGGACTTTTGTATACATCAAAACGTAATTTACCCTAACCTAACCCAACCTATCAACTCGGCACTAATATTTGACAACATTCCTGGCTTGATGGCCTCTACGTCTCCGTGGGACCTTCATATACATCAATAACATAATATTACCTAACCTAACCCAACCTATCATCTCGGCGGTAATACTTGACAACATTCCTGGCGAGTTGGCCTCTACGTCTCCGTGGGACTTTTATATACATCAATAACGTAATATAACCTAACCTAACCCAACCAATCATCTCGGCGGTAATATTTGACATCATTCCTGGCGAGTTGGCCTCTACGCCTCCGTGGGACTTTTATATACATCAAAACGTAATTTACCCTAACCTAACCCAACGTAACATCTCGGCGGTAATATTTGACAACATTCCTGGTCAGTTGGCCTCTGCGTCTCCGTGGAACCTTCATATACATCAATAACGTAATATAACCTAACCTAACCCAACCTATCATCTCGGCGGTAATATTTGACATCATTCCTGGCGAGTTGGCCTCTACGCTTCCGTGGGACTTTTGTATACATCAAAACGTAATTTACCCTAACCTAACCCAACGTAACATCTCGGCGGTAATATTCGGCAACATTCCTGGAGTGTTGGTCCCTACGTCTCCGTGGGATCTTCATATACATCAATAACGTAATATAACCTAACCTAAACCAACCTATCATCTCGGCGGTAATATTTGACAACATTCCAGGCGATTTGGCCTCTACGTCTCCGTGGGAATTTTATATACATCAATAACGTAATATAACCTAACCTAACCCAACCTAACATCTCGGCACTAATATTTGACAACATTCCTGGCTTGATGGCCTCTACGTCTCCGTGGGACCTTCATATACATCAATAACATAATATTACCTAACCTAACCCAACCTATCATCTCGGCGGTAATACTTGACAACATTCCTGGCGAGTTGGCCTCTACGTCTCCGTGGAACCTTCATATACATCAATAACGTAATATAACCTAACCTAACACAACCTATCATCTCGGCGGTAATATTTGACATCATTCCTGGCGAGTTGGCCTCTACGCCTCCGTGGGACTTTTATATACATCAAAACGTAATTTACCCTAACCTAACCCAACGGATCACCTCGGCGGTAATATTCGGCAACATTCCTGGAGTGTTGGTCTCTAGGTCTCCGTGGGATCTTCATATACATCAATAACGTAATATAACCAAACCTAAACCAAGATATCATCTCGGCGGTAGTATTTGACAACATTCCTGGCGAGTCGGCCTCTACGTCTCCGTGCGACCTTCATATACGTCAATAACGTAATATAACGTAACTTAACCCAACCTATCATCTCGGCACTAATATTTGACAACATTACAGGCGAGTTGGCCTCTACGTCTCCGTGGGAATTTTATATACATCAATAACGTAATATAACCTAACCTAACCCAACCTAACATCTCGGCACTAATATTTGACAACATTCCTGGCGAGTTGGCCTCTACGTCTACGTGGAACCTTCATATACATCAATAACGTAATATAACCTAACCTAACCCAACCTATCAACTCGGCGGTAATATTTGACATCATTCCTGGCGAGTTGGCCTCTACGCCTCCGTGGGACTTTTATATACATCAAAACGTAATTTACCCTAACCTAACCCAACGTAACAACTCGGCGGTAATATTCGGCAACATTCCTGGAGTGTTGGTCCCTACGTCTCCGTGGGATCTTCATATACATCAATAACGTAATATAACCTAACCTAAACCAACCTATCATCTCGGCGGTAATATTTGACAACATTCCAGGCGATTTGGCCTCTACGTCTCCGTGGGAATTTTATATACATCAATAACGTAATATAACCTAACCTAACCCAACCTAACATCTCGGCACTAATATTTGACAACATTCCTGGCGAGTTGGCCTCTACCTCTCCGTGAGACCTTCATGTACATCAATAACGTAATATAATCTAACCTAACCCAACCTATAATCTCGGCGGTAATATTTGACAACATTCCTGGTCAGTTGGCCTCTGCGTCTCCGTGGAACCTTCATATACATCAATAACGTAATATAACCTAACCTAACCCAACCTATCATCTCGGCACTAATATTTGACAACATTACAGGCGAGTTGGCCTCTACGTCTCCGTGGGAATTTTATATACATCAATAACGTAATATAACCTAACCTAACCCAACCTAACATCTCGGCACTGATATTTGACAACATTCCTGGCGAGTTGGCCTCTACCTCTCCGTGAGACCTTCATATACATCAATAACGTAATATAATCTAACCTAACCCAACCTATCATCTCGGCACTAATATTTGACAACATTCCTGGCTTGATGGCCTCTACGTCTCCGTGGGACCCTCATATACATCAATAACATAATATTACCTAACCTAACCCAACCTATCATCTCGGCGGTAATACTTGACAAAATTCCTGGCGAGTTGGCCTCTACGTCTCCGTGGGACTTTTATAAACATCAATAACGTAATATAACCTAACCTAACCCAACCTAACATCTCGGCACTAATATTTGACAACATTCCTGGCGAGTTGGCCTCTACCTCTCCGTGAGACCTTCATGTACATCAATAACGTAATGGAATCTAACCTAACCCAACCTATAATCTCGGCGGTAATATTTGACAACATTCCTGGTCAGTTGGCCTCTGCGTCTCCGTGGAACCTTCATATACATCAATAACGTAATATAACCTAACCTAACCCAACCTATCATCTCGGCGGTAATATTTGACAACATTCCTGGCGAGTTGGCCTCTACGTCTCCGTGGGTCTTTTATATACATCAATAACGTAATTTAACCTAACCTAAACCTACGTAACATCTCGGCGGTAATATTTGACAACATTCCTGGCTTGATGGCCTCTACGTCTCCGTGGGACCTTCATATACATCAATAACATAATATTACCTAACCTAACCCAACCTATCATCTCGGCGGTAATACTTGACAACATTCCTGGCGCGTTGGCCTCTACGTCTCCGTGGGACCTTCATATACATCAATAACATAATATTACCTAACCTAACCCAACCTATCATCTCGGCGGTAATACTTGACAACATTCCTGGCGAGTTGGCCTCTACGTCTACGTGGAACCTTCATATACATCAATAACGTAATATAACCTAACCTAACCCAACCTATCAACTCGGCGGTAATATTTGACATCATTCCTGGCGAGTTGGCCTCTACGCCTCCGTGGGACTTTTATATACATCAAAACGTAATTTACCCTAACCTAACCCAACGTAACATCTCGGCGGTAATATTCGGCAACATTCCTGGAGTGTTGGTCCCTACGTCTCCGTGGGATCTTCATATACATCAATAACGTAATATAACCTAACCTAAACCAACCTATCATCTCGGCGGTAATATTTGACAACATTCCAGGCGATTTGGCCTCTACGTCTCCGTGGGAATTTTATATACATCAATAACGTAATATAACCTAACCTAACCCAACCTAACATCTCGGCACTAATATTTGACAACATTCCTGGCGAGTTGGCCTCTACCTCTCCGTGAGACCTTCATGTACATCAATAACGTAATATAATCTAACCTAACCCAACCTATAATCTCGGCGGTAATATTTGACAACATTCCTGGTCAGTTGGCCTCTGCGTCTCCGTGGAACCTTCATATACATCAATAACGTAATATAACCTAACCTAACCCAACCTATCATCTCGGCGGTAATATTTGACAACATTCCTGGCGAGTTGGCCTCTACGTCTCCGTGGGACTTTTACATACATCAATAACGTAATTTAACCTAACCTAAACCTACGTAACATCTCGGCGGTAATATTTGACTACATTCCTGGTTTGGTGGCCTCTACGTCTCCGTGGGACCTTCATATACATCAATAACATAATATTACCTAACCTAACCCAACCTATCATCTCGGCGGTAATACTTGACAACATTCCTGGCGAGTTGGCCTCTACGTCTCCGGGGGACTTTTATATATGACAATAACGTAATATAACCTAACCTAACCCAACCTAACATCTCGGCACTAATATTTGACAACATTCCTGGCGAGTTGGCCTTTACCTCTCCGTGAGACCTTCATATACATCAATAACGTAATATAATCTAACCTAACCCAACCTATCATCTCGGCACTAATATTTGACAACATTCCTGGCTTGATGGCCTCTACGTCTCCGTGGGACCTTCATATACATCAATAACATAATATTACCTAACCTAACCCAACCTATCATCTCGGCGGTAATACTTGACAACATTCCTGGCGAGTTGGCCTCTACGTCTCCGTGGGACTTTTATATACATCAATAACGTAATATAACCTAACCTAACCCAACCAATCATCTCGGCGGTAATATTTGACATCATTCCTGGCGAGTTGGCCTCTACACCTCCGTGGGACTTTTATATACATCAAAACGTAATTTACCCTAACCTAACCCAACGTAACATCTCGGCGGTAATATTTGACAACATTCCTGGTCAGTTGGCCTCTGCGTCTCCGTGGAACCTTCATATACATCAATAACGTAATATAACCTAACCTAACCCAACCTATCATCTCGGCGGTAATATTTGACATCATTCCTGGCGAGTTGGCCTCTACGCTTCCGTGGGACTTTTGTATACATCAAAACGTAATTTACCCTAACCTAACCCAACGTAACATCTCGGCGGTAATATTCGGCAACATTCCTGGAGTGTTGGTCCCTACGTCTCCGTGGGATCTTCATATACATCAATAACGTAATATAACCTAACCTAAACCAACCTATCATCTCGGCGGTAATATTTGACAACATTCCAGGCGATTTGGCCTCTACGTCTCCGTGGGAATTTTATATACATCAATAACGTAATATAACCTAACCTAACCCAACGTAACATCTCGGCACTAATATTTGACAACATTCCTGGCTTGATGGCCTCTACGTCTCCGTGGGACCTTCATATACATCAATAACATAATATTACCTAACCTAACCCAACCTATCATCTCGGCGGTAATACTTGACAACATTCCTGGCGAGTTGGCCTCTACGTCTCCGTGGAACCTTCATATACATCAATAACGTAATATAACCTAACCTAACACAACCTATCATCTCGGCGGTAATATTTGACATCATTCCTGGCGAGTTGGCCTCTACGCCTCCGTGGGACTTTTATATACATCAAAACGTAATTTACCCTAACCTAACCCAACGGATCACCTCGGCGGTAATATTCGGCAACATTCCTGGAGTGTTGGTCTCTAGGTCTCCGTGGGATCTTCATATACATCAATAACGTAATATAACCAAACCTAAACCAAGATATCATCTCGGCGGTAATATTTGACAACATTCCTGGCGAGTCGGCCTCTACGTCTCCGTGCGACCTTCATATACGTCAATAACGTAATATAACGTAACCTAACCCAACCTATCATCTCGGCACTAATATTTGACAACATTACAGGCGAGTTGGCCTCTACGTCTCCGTGGGAATTTTATATACATCAATAACGTAATATAACCTAACCTAACCCAACCTAACATCTCGGCACTAATATTTGACAACATTCCTGGCGAGTTGGCCTCTACCTCTCCGTGAGACCTTCATATACATCAATAACGTAATATAATCTAACCTAACCCAACCTATCATCTCGGCACTAATATTTGACAACATTCCTGGCTTGATGGCCTCTACGTCTCCGTGGGACCTTCATATACATCAATAACATAATATTACCTAACCTAACCCACCCTATCATCTCGGCGGTAATACTTGACAACATTCCTGGCGAGTTGGCCTCTACGTCTCCGTGGGACTTTTATAAACATCAATAACGTAATATAACCTAACCTAACCCAACCTAACATCTCGGCACTAATATTTGACAACATTCCTGGCGAGTTGGCCTCTACCTCTCCGTGAGACCTTCATGTACATCAATAACGTAATGGAATCTAACCTAACCCAACCTATAATCTCGGCGGTAATATTTGACAACATTCCTGGTCAGTTGGCCTCTGCGTCTCCGTGGAACCTTCATATACATCAATAACGTAATATAACCTAACCTAACCCAACCTATCATCTCGGCGGTAATATTTGACAACATTCCTGGCGAGTTGGCCTCTACGTCTCCGTGGGACTTTTATATACATCAGTAACGTAATTTAACCTAACCTAAACATACGTAACATCACGGCGGTAATATTTGACAACATTCCTGGCTTGATGGCCTCTACGTCTCCGTGGGACCTTCATATACAT
This sequence comes from Xylocopa violacea, assembly GCA_963969225.1. Taxonomy (NCBI): domain Eukaryota; kingdom Metazoa; phylum Arthropoda; class Insecta; order Hymenoptera; family Apidae; genus Xylocopa; species Xylocopa violacea. The sequence continues at coordinate 824,720 of CAXAJV010000929.1, forward strand.
CAATAACATAATATTACCTAACCTAACCCAACCTATCATCTCGGCGGTAATACTTGACAACATTCCTGGCGCGTTGGCCTCTACGTCTCCGTGGGACCTTCATATACATCAATAACATAATATTACCTAACCTAACCCAACCTATCATCTCGGCGGTAATACTTGACAACATTCCTGGCGAGTTGGCCTCTACGTCTCCGTGGAACCTTCATATACATCAATAACGTAATATAACCTAACCTAACCCAACCTATCAACTCGGCGGTAATATTTGACATCATTCCTGGCGAGTTGGCCTCTACGCCTCCGTGGGACTTTTATATACATCAAAACGTAATTTACCCTAACCTAACCCAACGTAACATCTCGGCGGTAATATTCGGCAACATTCCTGGAGTGTTGGTCCCTACGTCTCCGTGGGATCTTCATATACATCAATAACGTAATATAACCTAACCTAAACCAACCTATCATCTCGGCGGTAATATTTGACAACATTCCAGGCGATTTGGCCTCTACGTCTCCGTGGGAATTTTATATACATCAATAACGTAATATAACCTAACCTAACCCAACCTAACATCTCGGCACTAATATTTGACAACATTCCTGGCTTGATGGCCTCTACGTCTCCGTGGGACCTTCATATACATCAATAACATAATATTACCTAACCTAACCCAAACTATCATCTCGGCGGTAATACTTGAAAACATTCCTGGCGAGTTGGCCTCTACGTCTCCGTGGGACTTTTATATACATCAATAACGTAATATAACCTAACCTAACCCAACCAATCATCTCGGCGGTAATATTTGACATCATTCCTGTCGAGTTGGCCTCTACGCCTCCGTGGGACTTTTATATACATCAAAACGTAATTTACCCTAACCTAACCCAACGTAACATCTCGGCGGTAATATTTGACAACATTCCTGGTCAGTTGGCCTCTGCGTCTCCGTGGAACCTTCATATACATCAATAACGTAATATAACCTAACCTAACCCAACCTATCATCTCGGCGGTAATATTTGACATCATTCCTGGCGAGTTGGCCTCTACGCTTCCGTGGGACTTTTGTATACATCAAAACGTAATTTACCCTAACCTAACCCAACGTAACATCTCGGCGGTAATATTCGGCAACATTCCTGGAGTGTTGGTCCCTACGTCTCCGTGGGATCTTCATATACATCAATAACGTAATATAACCTAACCTAAACCAACCTATCATCTCGGCGGTAATATTTGACAACATTCCAGGCGAGTTGGCCCCTACGTCTCCGTGGGAATTTTATATACATCAATAACGTAATGTAACCTAACCTAACCCAACCTAACATCTCGGCACTAACATTTGACAACATTCCTGGCGAGTTGGCCTCTACCTCTCCGTGAGACCTTCATGTACATCAATAACGTAATATAATCTAACCTAACCCAACCTATAATCTCGGCGGTAATATTTGACAACATTCCTGGTCAGTTGGCCTCTGCGTCTCCGTGGAACCTTCTTATACATCAATAACGTTATATAACCTAACCTAACCCAACCTATCATCTCGGCGGTAATATTTGACAACATTCCTGGCGAGTTGGCCTCTACGTCTCCGTGGGACTTTTATATACATCAATAACGTAATTTAACCTAACCTAAACCTACGTAACATCTCGGCGGTAATACTTGACAACATTCCTGGCGAGTTGGCCTCTACGTCTCCGGGGGACTTTTATATACGACAATAACGTAATATAACCTAACCTAACCCAACCTATCATCTCGGCGGTAATATTTGACATCATTCCTGGCGAGTTGGCCTCTACGCCTCCGTGGGACTTTTATATACATCAAAACGTAATTTACCCTAACCTAACCCAACGTAACATCTCGGCGGTAATATTCGGCAACATTCCTGGAGTGTTGGTCCCTACGTCTCCGTGGGATCTTCATATACATCAATAACGTAATATAACCTAACCGAAACAAACCTATCATCTCGGCGGTAATATTTGACAACATTCCAGGCGAGTTGGCCTCTACGTCTCCGTGGGACTTTTATATACATCAATAACGTAATTTAGCCTAACCTAAACCTACGTAACATCTCGGCGGTAATATTTGACAACATTCCTGGCTTGATGGCCTCTACGTCTCCGTGGGACCTTCATATACATCAATAACATAATATTACCTAACCTAACCCAACCTATCATCTCGGCGGTAATACTTGACAACATTCCTGGCGAGATGGCCTCTACGTCTCCGTGGGACTTTTATATACGACAATAACGTAATATAACCTAACCTAACCCAACCTAACATCTCGGCACTAATATTTGACAACATTCCTGGCGAGTTGGCCTCTACGCCTCCGTGGGACTTTCATATACATCAAAACGTAATTCACCCTAACCTAACCCAACGTAACATCTCGGCGGTGATACTTGACAACATTCCTGGCGAGTTGGCCTCTACGTCTCCGTGGGACCTTCATATACATCAATAACGTAATATAACCTAACCTAAACCAAGCTATCATCTCGGCGGTAATATTTGACAACATTCCAGGCGAGTTGGCCTCTACGTCTCCGTGGGAATTTTATATACATCAATAACGTAATATAACCTAACCTAACCCAACCTAACATCTCGGCACTAATATTTGACAACATTCCTGGCGAATTGGCCTCTACCTCTCCGTGAGACTTTCATATACATCAATAACGTAATATAATCTAACCTAACCCAACCTATAATCTCGGCGGTAATATTTGACAACATTCCTGGTCAGTTGGCGTCTGCGTCTCCGTGGAACCTTCATATACATCAATAACGTAATATAACCTAACCTAACCCAACCTATCATCTCGGCGGTAATATTTGACAACATTCCTGGCGAGTTGGCCTCTACGTCTCCGTGGGACTTTTATATACATCAATAACGTAATTTAACCTAACCTAAACCTACGTAACATCTCGGCGGTAATATTTGACAACATTCCTGGCTTGATGGCCTCTACCTCTCCGTGAGACCTTCATATACATCAATAACGTAATATAATCTAACCTAACCCAACCTATAATCTCGGCGGTAATATTTGACAACATTCCTGGTCAGTTGGCCTCTGCGTCTCCGTGGAACCTTCATATACATCAATAACGTAATATAACCTAACCTAACCCAACCTATCATCTCGGCTGTAATATTTGACAACATTCCTGGCGAGTTGGCCTCTACGTCTCCGTGGGACTTTTATATACATCAATAACGTAATTTAACCTAACCTAAACCTACGTAACATCTCGGCGGTAATATTTGACAACATTCCTGGCTTGATGGCCTCTACGTCTCCGTGGGACCTTCATATACATCAATAACATAATATTACCTAACCTAACCCAACCTATCATCTCGGCGGTAATACTTGACAACATTCCTGGCGAGTTGGCCTCCACGTCTCCGTGGGACCTTCATATACATCAATAACGTAATATAACCTAACCTAAACCAAGCTATCATCTCGGCGGTAATATTTGACAACATTCCAGGCGAGTTGGCCTCTACGTCTCCGTGGGAATTTTATATACATCAATAACGTAATATAACCTAACCTAACCCAACCTACATCTCGGCACTAATATTTGACAACATTCCTGGCGAGTTGGCCTCTACCTCTCCGTGGGACCTTCATATACATCAATAACATAATATTACCTAACCTAACCCAACCTATCATCTCGGCGGTAATACTTGACAACATTCCTGGCGAGTTGGCCTCTACGTCTCCGTGGAACCTTCATATACATCAATAACGTAATATAACCTAACCTAACACAACCTATCATCTCGGCGGTAATATTTGACATCATTCCTGGCGAGTTGGCCTCTACGCCTCCGTGGGACTTTTATATACATCAAAACGTAATTTACCCTAACCTAACCCAACGGATCACCTCGGCGGTAATATTCGGCAACATTCCTGGAGTGTTGGTCTCTAGGTCTCCGTGGGATCTTCATATACATCAATAACGTAATATAACCAAACCTAAACCAAGATATCATCTCGGCGGTAATATTTGACAACATTCCTGGCGAGTCGGCCTCTACGTCTCCGTGCGACCTTCATATACGTCAATAACGTAATATAACGTAACCTAACCCAACCTATCATCTCGGCACTAATATTTGACAACATTACAGGCGAGTTGGCCTCTACGTCTCCGTGGGAATTTTATATACATCAATAACGTAATATAACCTAACCTAACCCAACCTAACATCTCGGCACTAATATTTGACAACATTCCTGGCGAGTTGGCCTCTACCTCTCCGTGAGACCTTCATATACATCAATAACGTAATATAATCTAACGTAACCCAACCTATCATCTCGGCACTAATATTTGACAACATTCCTGGCTTGATGGCCTCTACGTCTCCGTGGGACCTTCATATACATCAATAACATAATATTACCTAACCTAACCCAAACTATCATCTCGGCGGTAATACTTGACAACATTCCTGGCGAGTTGGCCTCTACGTCTCCGTGGGACTTTTATATACATCAATAACGTAATATAACCTAACCTAACCCAACCAATCATCTCGGCGGTAATATTTGACATCATTCCTGGCGAGTTGGCCTCTACGCCTCCGTGGGACTTTTATATACATCAAAACGTAATTTACCCTAACCTAACCCAACGTAACATCTCGGCGGTAATATTTGACAACATTCCTGGTCAGTTGGCCTCTGCGTCTCCGTGGAACCTTCATATACATCAATAACGTAATATAACCTAACCTAACCCAACCTATCATCTCGGCGGTAATATTTGACATCATTCCTGGCGAGTTGGCCTCTACGCTTCCGTGGGACTTTTGTATACATCAAAACGTAATTTACCCTAACCTAACCCAACGTAACATCTCGGCGGTAATATTCGGCAACATTCCTGGAGTGTTGGTCCCTACGTCTCCGTGGGATCTTCGTATACATCAATAACGTAATATAACCTAACCTAAACCAACCTATCATCTCGGCGGTAATATTTGACAACATTCCAGGCGAGTTGGCCCCTACGTCTCCGTGGGAATTTTATATACATCAATAACGTAATATAACCTAACCTAACCCAACCTAACATCTCGGCAATAACATTTGACAACATTCCTGGCGAGTTGGCCTCTACCTCTCCGTGAGACCTTCATGTACATCAATAACGTAATATAATCTAACCTAACCCAACCTATAATCTCGGCGGTAATATTTGACAACATTCCTGGTCAGTTGGCCTCTGCGTCTCCGTGGAACCTTCATATACATCAATAACGTTATATAACCTAACCTAACCCAACCTATCATCTCGGCGGTAATATTTGACAACATTCCTGGCGAGTTGGCCTCTACGTCTCCGTGGGACTTTTATATACATCAATAACGTCATTTAACCTAACCTAAACCTACGTAACATCTCGGCGGTAATACTTGACAACATTCCTGGCGAGTTGGCCTCTACGTCTCCGGGGGACTTTTATATACGACAATAACGTAATATAACCTAACCTAACCCAACCTATCATCTCGGCGGTAATATTTGACATCATTCCTGGCGAGTTGGCCTCTACGCCTCCGTGGGACTTTTATATACATCAAAACGTAATTTACCCTAACCTAACCCAACGTAACATCTCGGCGGTAATATTCGGCAACATTCCTGGAGTGTTGGTCCCTACGTCTCCGTGGGATCTTCATATACATCAATAACGTAATATAACCTAACCGAAACCAACCTATCATCTCGGCGGTAATATTTGACAACATTCCAGGCGAGTTGGCCTCTACGTCTCCGTGGGACTTTTATATACATCAATAACGTAATTTAACCTAACCTAAACCTACGTAACATCTCGGCGGTAATATTTGACAACATTCCTGGCTTGATGGCCTCTACGTCTCCGTGGGACCTTCATATACATCAATAACATAATATTACCTAACCTAACCCAACCTATCATCTCGGCGGTAATACTTGACAACATTCCTGGCGAGATGGCCTCTACGTCTCCGTGGGACTTTTATATACGACAATAACGTAATATAACCTAACCTAACCCAACCTAACATCTCGGCACTAATATTTGACAACATTCCTGGCGAGTTGGCCTCTACGCCTCCGTGGGACTTTCATATACATCAAAACGTAATTTACCCTAACCTAACCCAACGTAACATCTCGGCGGTGATACTTGACAACATTCCTGGCGAGTTGGCCTCTACGTCTCCGTGGGACCTTCATATACATCAATAACGTAATATAACCTAACCTAAACCAAGCTATCATCTCGGCGGTAATATTTGACAACATTCCAGGCGAGTTGGCCTCTACGTCTCCGTGGGAATTTTATATACATCAATAACGTAATATAACCTAACCTAACCCAACCTAACATCTCGGCACTAATATTTGACAACATTCCTGGCGAGTTGGCCTCTACCTCTCCGTGAGACTTTCATATACATCAATAACGTAATATAATCTAACCTAACCCAACCTATAATCTCGGCGGTAATATTTGACAACATTCCTGGTCAGTTGGCGTCTGCGTCTCCGTGGAACCTTCATATACATCAATAACGTAATATAACCTAACCTAACCCAACCTATCATCTCGGCGGTAATATTTGACAACATTCCTGGCGAGTTGGCCTCTACGTCTCCGTGGGACTTTTATATACATCAATTACGTAATTTAACCTAACCTAAACCAACGTAACATCTCGGCGGTAATATTTGACAACATTCCTGGCTTGCTGGTCTCTATGTTTCCGTGGGACCTTTGTATACATCAATAACGTAGTATAACCTAACCTAACCCAACCTAACATCTCGGCACTAATATTTGACAACATTCCTGGCTTGATGGCCTCTACGTCTCCGTGGGTCCTTCATATACATCAATAACATAATATTACCTAACCTAACCCAACTTATCATCTCGGCGGTAATACTTGACAACATTCCTGGCGAGTTGGCCTCTACGCCTCCGTGGGACTTTTATATACATCAAAACGTAATTTACCCTAACCTAACCCAACGTAACATCTCGGCGGTAATATTCGGCAACATTCCTGGTGTGTTGGTCCCTACGTCTCCGCGGGATCTTCATATACATCAATAACGTAATATAACCTAACCTAAACCAACCTATCATCTCGGCGGTAATATTTGACAACATTCCAGGCGATTTGGCCTCTACGTCTCCGTGGGAATTTTATATACATCAATAACGTAATATAACCTAACCTAACCCAACCTAACATCTCGGCACTAATATTTGACAACATTCCTGGCTTGATGGCCTCCACGTCTCCGTGGGACCTTCATATACATCAATAACATAATATTACCTAACCTAACCCAACCTATCATCTCGGCGGTAATATTTGACATCATTCCTGGCGAGTTGGCCTCTACGCCTCCGTGGGACTTTTATATACATCAAAAAGTAATTTACCCTAACCTAACCCAACGGATCATCTCGGCGGTAATATTCGGCAACATTCCTGGAGTGTTGGTCTCTACGTCTCCGTGGGATCTTCATATACATCAATAACGTAATATAACCAAACCTAAACCAAGATATCATCTCGGCGGTAATATTTGACAACATTCCTGGCGAGTCGGCCTCTACGTCTCCGTGCGACCTTCATATACATCAATAACGTAATATAACGTAACCTAACCCAACCTATCATCTCGGCACTAATATTTGACAACATTACAGGCGAGTTGGCCTCTACGTCTCCGTGGGAATTTTATATACATCAATAACGTAATATAACCTAACCTAACCCAACCTAACATCTCGGCACTAATATTTGACAACATTCCTGGCGAGTTGGCCTCTACCTCTCCGTGAGACCTTCATATACATCAATAACGTAATATAATCTAACCTAACCCAACCTATCATCTCGGCACTAATATTTGACAACATTCCTGGCTTGATGGCCTCTACGTCTCCGTGGGACCTTCATATACATCAATAACATAATATTACCTAACCTAACCCAACCTATCATCTCGGCGGTAATACTTGACAACATTCCTGGCGAGTTGGCCTCTACGTCTCCGTGGGACTTTTATATACATCAATAACGTAATATAACCTAACCTAACCCAACCAATCATCTCGGCGGTAATATTGGACATCATTCCTGGCGAGTTGGCCTCTACGCCTCCGTGGGACTTTTATATACATCAAAACGTAATTTACCCTAACCTAACCCAACGTAACATCTCGGCGGTAATATTTGACAACATTCCTGGTCAGTTGGCCTCTGCGTCTCCGTGGAACCTTCATATACATCAATAACGTAATATAACCTAACCTAACCCAACCTATCATCTCGGCGGTAATATTTGACATCATTCCTGGCGAGTTGGCCTCTACGCTTCAATGGGACTTTTGTATACATCAAAACGTAATTTACCCTAATCTAACCCAACGTAACATCTCGGCGGTAATATTCGGCAACATTCCTGGAGTGTTGGTCCCTACGTCTCCGTGGGATCTTCATATACATCAATAACGTAATATAACCTAACCTAAACCAACCTATCATCTCCGCGGTAATATTTGACAACATTCCAGGCGAGTTGGCCCCTACGTCTCCGTGGGAATTTTATATACATCAATAACGTAATATAACCTAACCTAACCCAACCTAACATCTCGGCGGTAATACCTGACAACATTCCTGGCGAGTTGGCATCTACGTCTCCGTGGGACTTTTATATACGACGATAACGTAATATAACCTAACCTAACCCAACCTATCATCTCGGCGGTAATATTTGACATCATTCCTGGCGAGTTGGCCTCTACGCCTCCGTGGGACTTTTATATACATCAAAACGTAATTTACCCTAACCTAACCCAACCTAACATCTCGGCACTAATATTTGACAACATTCCTGGCTTGATGGCCTCTACGTCTCCGTGGGACCTTCATATACATCAATAACGTAATATTACCTAACCTAACCCAACCTATCATCTCGGCGGTAATACTTGACAACATTCCTGGCGAGTTGGCCTCTACGTCTCCGTGGAACCTTCATATACATCAATAACGTAATATAACCTAACCTAACCCAACCTATCATCTCGGCGGTAATATTTGACAACATTCCTGGCGAGTCGGCCTCTACGTCTCCGTGCGACCTTCATATACATCAATAACGTAATATAACGTAACCTAACCCAACCTATCATCTCGGCACTAATATTTGACAACATTACAGGCGAGTTGGCCTCTACGTCTCCGTGGGAATTTTATATACATCAATAACGTAATATAACCTAACCTAACCCAACCTATCATCTCGGCGGTAATACTTGACAACATTCCTGGCGAGTTGGCCTCTACCTCTCCGTGAGACTTTCATATACATCAATAACGTAATATAATCTAACCTAACCCAACCTATAATCTCGGCGGTAATATTTGACAACATTCCTGGTCAGTTGGCGTCTGCGTCTCCGTGGAACCTTCATATACATCAATAACGTAATATAACCTAACCTAACCCAACCTATCATCTCGGCGGTAATATTTGACAACATTCCTGGCGAGTTGGCCTCTACGTCTCCGTGGGACTTTTATATACATCAATTACGTAATTTAACCTAACCTAAACCAACGTAACATCTCGGCGGTAATATTTGACAACATTCCTGGCTTGCTGGTCTCTATGTTTCCGTGGGACCTTTGTATACATCAATAACGTAGTATAACCTAACCTAACCCAACCTAACATCTCGGCACTAATATTTGACAACATTCCTGGCTTGATGGCCTCTACGTCTCCGTGGGTCCTTCATATACATCAATAACATAATATTACCTAACCTAACCCAACTTATCATCTCGGCGGTAATACTTGACAACATTCCTGGCGAGTTGGCCTCTACGCCTCCGTGGGACTTTTATATACATCAAAACGTAATTTACCCTAACCTAACCCAACGTAACATCTCGGCGGTAATATTCGGCAACATTCCTGGTGTGTTGGTCCCTACGTCTCCGCGGGATCTTCATATACATCAATAACGTAATATAACCTAACCTAAACCAACCTATCATCTCGGCGGTAATATTTGACAACATTCCAGGCGATTTGGCCTCTACGTCTCCGTGGGAATTTTATATACATCAATAACGTAATATAACCTAACCTAACCCAACCTAACATCTCGGCACTAATATTTGACAACATTCCTGGCTTGATGGCCTCCACGTCTCCGTGGGACCTTCATATACATCAATAACATAATATTACCTAACCTAACCCAACCTATCATCTCGGCGGTAATATTTGACATCATTCCTGGCGAGTTGGCCTCTACGCCTCCGTGGGACTTTTATATACATCAAAAAGTAATTTACCCTAACCTAACCCAACGGATCATCTCGGCGGTAATATTCGGCAACATTCCTGGAGTGTTGGTCTCTACGTCTCCGTGGGATCTTCATATACATCAATAACGTAATATAACCAAACCTAAACCAAGATATCATCTCGGCGGTAATATTTGACAACATTCCTGGCGAGTCGGCCTCTACGTCTCCGTGCGACCTTCATATACATCAATAACGTAATATAACGTAACCTAACCCAACCTATCATCTCGGCACTAATATTTGACAACATTACAGGCGAGTTGGCCTCTACGTCTCCGTGGGAATTTTATATACATCAATAACGTAATATAACCTAACCTAACCCAACCTAACATCTCGGCACTAATATTTGACAACATTCCTGGCGAGTTGGCCTCTACCTCTCCGTGAGACCTTCATATACATCAATAACGTAATATAATCTAACCTAACCCAACCTATCATCTCGGCACTAATATTTGACAACATTCCTGGCTTGATGGCCTCTACGTCTCCGTGGGACCTTCATATACATCAATAACATAATATTACCTAACCTAACCCAACCTATCATCTCGGCGGTAATACTTGACAACATTCCTGGCGAGTTGGCCTCTACGTCTCCGTGGGACTTTTATATACATCAATAACGTAATATAACCTAACCTAACCCAACCAATCATCTCGGCGGTAATATTGGACATCATTCCTGGCGAGTTGGCCTCTACGCCTCCGTGGGACTTTTATATACATCAAAACGTAATTTACCCTAACCTAACCCAACGTAACATCTCGGCGGTAATATTTGACAACATTCCTGGTCAGTTGGCCTCTGCGTCTCCGTGGAACCTTCATATACATCAATAACGTAATATAACCTAACCTAACCCAACCTATCATCTCGGCGGTAATATTTGACATCATTCCTGGCGAGTTGGCCTCTACGCTTCAATGGGACTTTTGTATACATCAAAACGTAATTTACCCTAATCTAACCCAACGTAACATCTCGGCGGTAATATTCGGCAACATTCCTGGAGTGTTGGTCCCTACGTCTCCGTGGGATCTTCATATACATCAATAACGTAATATAACCTAACCTAAACCAACCTATCATCTCCGCGGTAATATTTGACAACATTCCAGGCGAGTTGGCCCCTACGTCTCCGTGGGAATTTTATATACATCAATAACGTAATATAACCTAACCTAACCCAACCTAACATCTCGGCGGTAATACCTGACAACATTCCTGGCGAGTTGGCATCTACGTCTCCGTGGGACTTTTATATACGACGATAACGTAATATAACCTAACCTAACCCAACCTATCATCTCGGCGGTAATATTTGACATCATTCCTGGCGAGTTGGCCTCTACGCCTCCGTGGGACTTTTATATACATCAAAACGTAATTTACCCTAACCTAACCCAACCTAACATCTCGGCACTAATATTTGACAACATTCCTGGCTTGATGGCCTCTACGTCTCCGTGGGACCTTCATATACATCAATAACGTAATATTACCTAACCTAACCCAACCTATCATCTCGGCGGTAATACTTGACAACATTCCTGGCGAGTTGGCCTCTACGTCTCCGTGGAACCTTCATATACATCAATAACGTAATATAACCTAACCTAACCCAACCTATCATCTCGGCGGTAATATTTGACAACATTCCTGGCGAGTCGGCCTCTACGTCTCCGTGCGACCTTCATATACATCAATAACGTAATATAACGTAACCTAACCCAACCTATCATCTCGGCACTAATATTTGACAACATTACAGGCGAGTTGGCCTCTACGTCTCCGTGGGAATTTTATATACATCAATAACGTAATATAACCTAACCTAACCCAACCTATCATCTCGGCGGTAATACTTGACAACATTCCTTGCGAGTTGGCCTCTACGTCTCCGTGGGACTTTTATATACATCAATAACGTAATATAACCTAACCTAACCCAACCAATCATCTCGGCGGTAATATTTGACATCATTCCTGGCGAGTTGGCCTCTACGCCTCCGTGGGACTTTTATATACATCAATAACGTAATATAATCTAACCTAACCCAACCTATAATCTCGGCGGTAATTTTGACAACATTCCTGGTCAGTTGGGCTCTGCGTCTCCGCGGAACCTTCATATACATCAATAACGTAATATGACCTGACCTAACCCAACCTATCATCTCGGCTGTAATATTTGACAACATTCCTGGCGAGTTGGCCTCTACGTCTCCGTGGGACTGTTATATACATCAATAACGTAATTTAACCTAACCTAAACCTACGTAACATCTCGGCGGTAATATTTGACAACATTCCTGGCTTGATGGCCTCTACGTCTCCGTGGGACCTTCATATACATCAATAACATAATATTACCTAACCTAACCCAACCTATCATCTCGGCGGTAATACTTGACAACATTCCTGGCGAGTTGGCCTCTACGTCTCCGTGGGACCTTCATATACATCAATAACGTAATATAACCTAACCTAAACCAAGCTATCATCTCGGCGGTAATATTTGACAACATTCCAGGCGAGTTGGCCTCTACGTCTCCGTGGGAATTTTATATACATCAATAACGTAATATAACCTAACCTAACCCAACCTAACATCTCGGCACTAATATTTGACAACATTCCTGTCGAGTTGGCCTCTACCTCTCCGTGAGACCTTCATATACATCAATAACGTAATATAATCTAACCTAACCCAACCTATAATCTGGGCGGTAATATTTGACAACATTCCTGGTCAGTTGGCCTCTGCGTCTCCGTGGAACCTTCATATACATCAATAACGTAATATAACCTAACCTAACCCAACCTATCATCTCGGCTGTAATATTTGACAACATTCCTGGCGAGTTGGCCTCTACGTCTCCGTGGGACTTTTATATACATCAATAACGTAATTTAACCTAACCTAAACCTACGTAACATCTCGGCGGTAATATTTGACAACATTCCTGGCTTGATGGCCTCTACGTCTCCGTGGGACCTTCATATACATCAATAACATAATATTACCTAACCTAACCCAACCTATCATCTCGGCGGTAATACTTGACAACATTCCTGGCGAGTTGGCCTCCACGTCTCCGTGGGACCTTCATATACATCAATAACGTAATATAACCTAACCTAACCCAACATATCATCTCGGCGGTAATATTTGACAACATTCTTGACGAGTTGGCCTCTACATCTCAGTGGGACTTTTATATACATCAATAACGTAATTTAACCTAACCTAAACCAACGTAACATCTCGGCGGTAATATTTGACAACATTCCTGGCTTGCTGGCCCCTATGTTTCCGTGGGACCTTTATATACATCAATAACGTAGTATAACCTAACCTAACCCAACCTAACATCTCGGCACTAATATTTGACAACATTCCTGGCTTGATGGCCTCCACGTCTCCGTGGGACCTTCATGTCCATCAATAACATAATATTACCTAACCTAACCCAACCTATCATCTCGGCGGTCATACTTGACAACATTCCTGGCGAGTTGGCCTCTACGTCTCCGTGGGAATTTTATATACATCAATAACGTAATATAACCTAACCTAACCCAACGTATCATCTCGGCGGTAATATTTGACATCATTCCTGGCGAGTTGGCCTCTACGCCTCCGTGGGACTTTTATATACATCAAAACGTAATTTACCCTAACCTAACCCAACGTAACATCTCGGCGGTAATACTTGACAACATTCCTGGCGAGTTGGCCTCTACGTCTCCGTGGGACTTTTATATACATCAATAACGTAATATAACCTAACCTAACCCAACCTATCATCTCGGCGGTAATATTTGACATCATTCCTGGCGAGTTGGCCTCTACGCCTCCGTGGGACTTTTATATACATCAATAACGTAATATAACCTAACCTAACCCAACCTAACATTTCGGCACTAATATTTGACAACATTCCTGGCTTGATGGCCTCTACGTCTCCGTGGGACCTTCATATACATCAATAACGTAATATAACCTAACCTAACCCAACCTATCATCTCGGCGGTAATATTTGACAACATTCCAGGCGAGTTGGCCTCTACGTCTCCGTGGGAATTTTATATATATCAATAACGTAATATAACCTAACCTAACCCAACCTAACATCTCGGCACTAATATTTGACAACATTCCTGGCGAGTTGGCCTCTACGCCTCCGTGGGACTTTTATATACATCAAAACGTAATTTACCCTAACCTAACCCAACGTAACATCTCGGCGGTAATACTTGACAACATTCCTGGCGAGTTGGCCTCTACGTCTCCGTGGGACTTTTATATACATCAATAACGTAATATAACCTAACCTAACCCAACCTATCATCTCGGCGGTAATATTTGACATCATTCCTGGCGAGTTGGCCTCTACGCCTCCGTGGGGCTTTTATATACATCAATAACATAATATTACCTAACCTAACCCAACCTATCATCTCGGCGGTAATACTTGACAACATTCCTGGCGAGTTGGCCTCTACGTCGCCGTGGGACCTTCATATACATCAATAACATAATATAACCTAACCTAAACCAAGCTATCATCTCGGCGGTAATATTTGACAACATTCCAGGCGAGTTGGCCTCTACGTCTCCGTGGGACTTTTATATACATCAATAACGTAATATAATCTAACCTAACCCAACCTATAATCTCGGCGGTAATTTTGACAACATTCCTGGTCAGTTGGGCTCTGCGTCTCCGCGGAACCTTCATATACATCAATAACGTAATATGACCTGACCTAACCCAACCTATCATCTCGGCGGTAATATTTGACAACATTCCTGGCGAGTTGGCCTCTACGTCTCCGTGGGACTTTTATATACATCAGTAACGTAATTTAACCTAACCTAAACATACGTAACATCACGGCGGTAATATTTGACAACATTCCTGGCTTGATGGCCTCTACGTCTCCGTGGGACCTTCATATACATCAATAACATAATATTACCTAACCTAACCCAACCTATCATCTCGGCGGTAATACTTGACAACATTCCTGGCGCGTTGGCCTCTACGTCTCCGTGGGACCTTCATATACATCAATAACATAATATTACCTAACCTAACCCAACCTATCATCTCGGCGGTAATACTTGACAACATTCCTGGCGAGTTGGCCTCTACGTCTCCGTGGAACCTTCATATACATCAATAACGTAATATAACCTAACCTAACCCAACCTATCAACTCGGCGGTAATATTTGACATCATTCCTGGCGAGTTGGCCTCTACGCCTCCGTGGGACTTTTATATACATCAAAACGTAATTTACCCTAACCTAACCCAACGTAACATCTCGGCGGTAATATTCGGCAACATTCCTGGAGTGTTGGTCCCTACGTCTCCGTGGGATCTTCATATACATCAATAACGTAATATAACCTAACCTAAACCAACCTATCATCTCGGCGGTAATATTTGACAACATTCCAGGCGATTTGGCCTCTACGTCTCCGTGGGAATTTTATATACATCAATAACGTAATATAACCTAACCTAACCCAACCTAACATCTCGGCACTAATATTTGACAACATTCCTGGCTTGATGGCCTCTACGTCTCCGTGGGACCTTCATATACATCAATAACATAATATTACCTAACCTAACCCAAACTATCATCTCGGCGGTAATACTTGAAAACATTCCTGGCGAGTTGGCCTCTACGTCTCCGTGGGACTTTTATATACATCAATAACGTAATATAACCTAACCTAACCCAACCAATCATCTCGGCGGTAATATTTGACATCATTCCTGTCGAGTTGGCCTCTACGCCTCCGTGGGACTTTTATATACATCAAAACGTAATTTACCCTAACCTAACCCAACGTAACATCTCGGCGGTAATATTTGACAACATTCCTGGTCAGTTGGCCTCTGCGTCTCCGTGGAACCTTCATATACATCAATAACGTAATATAACCTAACCTAACCCAACCTATCATCTCGGCGGTAATATTTGACATCATTCCTGGCGAGTTGGCCTCTACGCTTCCGTGGGACTTTTGTATACATCAAAACGTAATTTACCCTAACCTAACCCAACGTAACATCTCGGCGGTAATATTCGGCAACATTCCTGGAGTGTTGGTCCCTACGTCTCCGTGGGATCTTCATATACATCAATAACGTAATATAACCTAACCTAAACCAACCTATCATCTCGGCGGTAATATTTGACAACATTCCAGGCGAGTTGGCCCCTACGTCTCCGTGGGAATTTTATATACATCAATAACGTAATGTAACCTAACCTAACCCAACCTAACATCTCGGCACTAACATTTGACAACATTCCTGGCGAGTTGGCCTCTACCTCTCCGTGAGACCTTCATGTACATCAATAACGTAATATAATCTAACCTAACCCAACCTATAATCTCGGCGGTAATATTTGACAACATTCCTGGTCAGTTGGCCTCTGCGTCTCCGTGGAACCTTCTTATACATCAATAACGTTATATAACCTAACCTAACCCAACCTATCATCTCGGCGGTAATATTTGACAACATTCCTGGCGAGTTGGCCTCTACGTCTCCGTGGGACTTTTATATACATCAATAACGTAATTTAACCTAACCTAAACCTACGTAACATCTCGGCGGTAATACTTGACAACATTCCTGGCGAGTTGGCCTCTACGTCTCCGGGGGACTTTTATATACGACAATAACGTAATATAACCTAACCTAACCCAACCTATCATCTCGGCGGTAATATTTGACATCATTCCTGGCGAGTTGGCCTCTACGCCTCCGTGGGACTTTTATATACATCAAAACGTAATTTACCCTAACCTAACCCAACGTAACATCTCGGCGGTAATATTCGGCAACATTCCTGGAGTGTTGGTCCCTACGTCTCCGTGGGATCTTCATATACATCAATAACGTAATATAACCTAACCTAAACCAACCTATCATCTCGGCGGTAATATTTGACAACATTCCTGGCGAGTCGGCCTCTACGTCTCCGTGCGACCTTCATATACATCAATAACGTAATATAACGTAACCTAACCCAACCTATCATCTCGGCACTAATATTTGACAACATTACAGGCGAGTTGGCCTCTACGTCTCCGTGGGAATTTTATATACATCAATAACGTAATATAACCTAACCTAACCCAACCTATCATCTCGGCGGTAATACTTGACAACATTCCTTGCGAGTTGGCCTCTACGTCTCCGTGGGACTTTTATATACATCAATAACGTAATATAACCTAACCTAACCCAACCAATCATCTCGGCGGTAATATTTGACATCATTCCTGGCGAGTTGGCCTCTACGCCTCCGTGGGACTTTTATATACATCAATAACGTAATATAATCTAACCTAACCCAACCTATAATCTCGGCGGTAATTTTGACAACATTCCTGGTCAGTTGGGCTCTGCGTCTCCGCGGAACCTTCATATACATCAATAACGTAATATGACCTGACCTAACCCAACCTATCATCTCGGCTGTAATATTTGACAACATTCCTGGCGAGTTGGCCTCTACGTCTCCGTGGGACTGTTATATACATCAATAACGTAATTTAACCTAACCTAAACCTACGTAACATCTCGGCGGTAATATTTGACAACATTCCTGGCTTGATGGCCTCTACGTCTCCGTGGGACCTTCATATACATCAATAACATAATATTACCTAACCTAACCCAACCTATCATCTCGGCGGTAATACTTGACAACATTCCTGGCGAGTTGGCCTCTACGTCTCCGTGGGACCTTCATATACATCAATAACGTAATATAACCTAACCTAAACCAAGCTATCATCTCGGCGGTAATATTTGACAACATTCCAGGCG
Source organism: Xylocopa violacea (assembly GCA_963969225.1). NCBI lineage: Eukaryota > Metazoa > Arthropoda > Insecta > Hymenoptera > Apidae > Xylocopa > Xylocopa violacea. Next base: position 843,073 of record CAXAJV010000929.1, read on the forward strand.
AGTTGGCCTCTACGTCTCCGTGGGAATTTTATATACATCAATAACGTAATATAACCTAACCTAACCCAACCTAACATCTCGGCACTAATATTTGACAACATTCCTGTCGAGTTGGCCTCTACCTCTCCGTGAGACCTTCATATACATCAATAACGTAATATAATCTAACCTAACCCAACCTATAATCTGGGCGGTAATATTTGACAACATTCCTGGTCAGTTGGCCTCTGCGTCTCCGTGGAACCTTCATATACATCAATAACGTAATATAACCTAACCTAACCCAACCTATCATCTCGGCTGTAATATTTGACAACATTCCTGGCGAGTTGGCCTCTACGTCTCCGTGGGACTTTTATATACATCAATAACGTAATTTAACCTAACCTAAACCTACGTAACATCTCGGCGGTAATATTTGACAACATTCCTGGCTTGATGGCCTCTACGTCTCCGTGGGACCTTCATATACATCAATAACATAATATTACCTAACCTAACCCAACCTATCATCTCGGCGGTAATACTTGACAACATTCCTGGCGAGTTGGCCTCCACGTCTCCGTGGGACCTTCATATACATCAATAACGTAATATAACCTAACCTAACCCAACATATCATCTCGGCGGTAATATTTGACAACATTCTTGACGAGTTGGCCTCTACATCTCAGTGGGACTTTTATATACATCAATAACGTAATTTAACCTAACCTAAACCAACGTAACATCTCGGCGGTAATATTTGACAACATTCCTGGCTTGCTGGCCCCTATGTTTCCGTGGGACCTTTATATACATCAATAACGTAGTATAACCTAACCTAACCCAACCTAACATCTCGGCACTAATATTTGACAACATTCCTGGCTTGATGGCCTCCACGTCTCCGTGGGACCTTCATGTCCATCAATAACATAATATTACCTAACCTAACCCAACCTATCATCTCGGCGGTCATACTTGACAACATTCCTGGCGAGTTGGCCTCTACGTCTCCGTGGGAATTTTATATACATCAATAACGTAATATAACCTAACCTAACCCAACGTATCATCTCGGCGGTAATATTTGACATCATTCCTGGCGAGTTGGCCTCTACGCCTCCGTGGGACTTTTATATACATCAAAACGTAATTTACCCTAACCTAACCCAACGTAACATCTCGGCGGTAATACTTGACAACATTCCTGGCGAGTTGGCCTCTACGTCTCCGTGGGACTTTTATATACATCAATAACGTAATATAACCTAACCTAACCCAACCTATCATCTCGGCGGTAATATTTGACATCATTCCTGGCGAGTTGGCCTCTACGCCTCCGTGGGACTTTTATATACATCAATAACGTAATATAACCTAACCTAACCCAACCTAACATTTCGGCACTAATATTTGACAACATTCCTGGCTTGATGGCCTCTACGTCTCCGTGGGACCTTCATATACATCAATAACGTAATATAACCTAACCTAACCCAACCTATCATCTCGGCGGTAATATTTGACAACATTCCAGGCGAGTTGGCCTCTACGTCTCCGTGGGAATTTTATATATATCAATAACGTAATATAACCTAACCTAACCCAACCTAACATCTCGGCACTAATATTTGACAACATTCCTGGCGAGTTGGCCTCTACGCCTCCGTGGGACTTTTATATACATCAAAACGTAATTTACCCTAACCTAACCCAACGTAACATCTCGGCGGTAATACTTGACAACATTCCTGGCGAGTTGGCCTCTACGTCTCCGTGGGACTTTTATATACATCAATAACGTAATATAACCTAACCTAACCCAACCTATCATCTCGGCGGTAATATTTGACATCATTCCTGGCGAGTTGGCCTCTACGCCTCCGTGGGGCTTTTATATACATCAATAACATAATATTACCTAACCTAACCCAACCTATCATCTCGGCGGTAATACTTGACAACATTCCTGGCGAGTTGGCCTCTACGTCGCCGTGGGACCTTCATATACATCAATAACATAATATAACCTAACCTAAACCAAGCTATCATCTCGGCGGTAATATTTGACAACATTCCAGGCGAGTTGGCCTCTACGTCTCCGTGGGACTTTTATATACATCAATAACGTAATATAATCTAACCTAACCCAACCTATAATCTCGGCGGTAATTTTGACAACATTCCTGGTCAGTTGGGCTCTGCGTCTCCGCGGAACCTTCATATACATCAATAACGTAATATGACCTGACCTAACCCAACCTATCATCTCGGCGGTAATATTTGACAACATTCCTGGCGAGTTGGCCTCTACGTCTCCGTGGGACTTTTATATACATCAGTAACGTAATTTAACCTAACCTAAACATACGTAACATCACGGCGGTAATATTTGACAACATTCCTGGCTTGATGGCCTCTACGTCTCCGTGGGACCTTCATATACATCAATAACATAATATTACCTAACCTAACCCAACCTATCATCTCGGCGGTAATACTTGACAACATTCCTGGCGCGTTGGCCTCTACGTCTCCGTGGGACCTTCATATACATCAATAACATAATATTACCTAACCTAACCCAACCTATCATCTCGGCGGTAATACTTGACAACATTCCTGGCGAGTTGGCCTCTACGTCTCCGTGGAACCTTCATATACATCAATAACGTAATATAACCTAACCTAACCCAACCTATCAACTCGGCGGTAATATTTGACATCATTCCTGGCGAGTTGGCCTCTACGCCTCCGTGGGACTTTTATATACATCAAAACGTAATTTACCCTAACCTAACCCAACGTAACATCTCGGCGGTAATATTCGGCAACATTCCTGGAGTGTTGGTCCCTACGTCTCCGTGGGATCTTCATATACATCAATAACGTAATATAACCTAACCTAAACCAACCTATCATCTCGGCGGTAATATTTGACAACATTCCAGGCGATTTGGCCTCTACGTCTCCGTGGGAATTTTATATACATCAATAACGTAATATAACCTAACCTAACCCAACCTAACAACTCGGCACTAATATTTGACAACATTCCTGGCTTGATGGCCTCTACGTCTCCGTGGGACCTTCATATACATCAATAACATAATATTACCTAACCTAACCCAACCTATCATCTCGGCGGTAATACTTGACAACATTCCTGGCGAGTTGGCCTCTACGTCTCCGTGGAACCTTCATATACATCAATAACGTAATATAACCTAACCTAACACAACCTATCATCTCGGCGGTAATATTTGACATCATTCCTGGCGAGTTGGCCTCTACGCCTCCGTGGGACTTTTATATACATCAAAACGTAATTTACCCTAACCTAACCCAACGGATCACCTCGGCGGTAATATTCGGCAACATTCCTGGAGTGTTGGTCTCTAGGTCTCCGTGGGATCTTCATATACATCAATAACGTAATATAACCAAACCTAAACCAAGATATCATCTCGGCGGTAATATTTGACAACATTCCTGGCGAGTCGGCCTCTACGTCTCCGTGCGACCTTCATATACGTCAATAACGTAATATAACGTAACCTAACCCAACCTATCATCTCGGCACTAATATTTGACAACATTACAGGCGAGTTGGCCTCTACGTCTCCGTGGGAATTTTATATACATCAATAACGTAATATAACCTAACCTAACCCAACCTAACATCTCGGCACTAATATTTGACAACATTCCTGGCGAGTTGGCCTCTACCTCTCCGTGAGACCTTCATATACATCAATAACGTAATATAATCTAACCTAACCCAACCTATCATCTCGGCACTAATATTTGACAACATTCCTGGCTTGATGGCCTCTACGTCTCCGTGGGACCTTCATATACATCAATAACATAATATTACCTAACCTAACCCACCCTATCATCTCGGCGGTAATACTTGACAACATTCCTGGCGAGTTGGCCTCTACGTCTCCGTGGGACTTTTATAAACATCAATAACGTAATATAACCTAACCTAACCCAACCTAACATCTCGGCACTAATATTTGACAACATTCCTGGCGAGTTGGCCTCTACCTCTCCGTGAGACCTTCATGTACATCAATAACGTAATGGAATCTAACCTAACCCAACCTATAATCTCGGCGGTAATATTTGACAACATTCCTGGTCAGTTGGCCTCTGCGTCTCCGTGGAACCTTCATATACATCAATAACGTAATATAACCTAACCTAACCCAACCTATCATCTCGGCGGTAATATTTGACAACATTCCTGGCGAGTTGGCCTCTACGTCTCCGTGGGACTTTTATATACATCAGTAACGTAATTTAACCTAACCTAAACATACGTAACATCACGGCGGTAATATTTGACAACATTCCTGGCTTGATGGCCTCTACGTCTCCGTGGGACCTTCATATACATCAATAACATAATATTACCTAACCTAACCCAACCTATCATCTCGGCGGTAATACTTGACAACATTCCTGGCGCGTTGGCCTCTACGTCTCCGTGGGACCTTCATATACATCAATAACATAATATTACCTAACCTAACCCAACCTATCATCTCGGCGGTAATACTTGACAACATTCCTGGCGAGTTGGCCTCTACGTCTCCGTGGAACCTTCATATACATCAATAACGTAATATAACCTAACCTAACCCAACCTATCAACTCGGCGGTAATATTTGACATCATTCCTGGCGAGTTGGCCTCTACGCCTCCGTGGGACTTTTATATACATCAAAACGTAATTTACCCTAACCTAACCCAACGTAACATCTCGGCGGTAATATTCGGCAACATTCCTGGAGTGTTGGTCCCTACGTCTCCGTGGGATCTTCATATACATCAATAACGTAATATAACCTAACCTAAACCAACCTATCATCTCGGCGGTAATATTTGACAACATTCCAGGCGATTTGGCCTCTACGTCTCCGTGGGAATTTTATATACATCAATAACGTAATATAACCTAACCTAACCCAACCTAACATCTCGGCACTAATATTTGACAACATTCCTGGCTTGATGGCCTCTACGTCTCCGTGGGACCTTCATATACATCAATAACATAATATTACCTAACCTAACCCAAACTATCATCTCGGCGGTAATACTTGAAAACATTCCTGGCGAGTTGGCCTCTACGTCTCCGTGGGACTTTTATATACATCAATAACGTAATATAACCTAACCTAACCCAACCAATCATCTCGGCGGTAATATTTGACATCATTCCTGTCGAGTTGGCCTCTACGCCTCCGTGGGACTTTTATATACATCAAAACGTAATTTACCCTAACCTAACCCAACGTAACATCTCGGCGGTAATATTTGACAACATTCCTGGTCAGTTGGCCTCTGCGTCTCCGTGGAACCTTCATATACATCAATAACGTAATATAACCTAACCTAACCCAACCTATCATCTCGGCGGTAATATTTGACATCATTCCTGGCGAGTTGGCCTCTACGCTTCCGTGGGACTTTTGTATACATCAAAACGTAATTTACCCTAACCTAACCCAACGTAACATCTCGGCGGTAATATTCGGCAACATTCCTGGAGTGTTGGTCCCTACGTCTCCGTGGGATCTTCATATACATCAATAACGTAATATAACCTAACCTAAACCAACCTATCATCTCGGCGGTAATATTTGACAACATTCCAGGCGAGTTGGCCCCTACGTCTCCGTGGGAATTTTATATACATCAATAACGTAATGTAACCTAACCTAACCCAACCTAACATCTCGGCACTAACATTTGACAACATTCCTGGCGAGTTGGCCTCTACCTCTCCGTGAGACCTTCATGTACATCAATAACGTAATATAATCTAACCTAACCCAACCTATAATCTCGGCGGTAATATTTGACAACATTCCTGGTCAGTTGGCCTCTGCGTCTCCGTGGAACCTTCTTATACATCAATAACGTTATATAACCTAACCTAACCCAACCTATCATCTCGGCGGTAATATTTGACAACATTCCTGGCGAGTTGGCCTCTACGTCTCCGTGGGACTTTTATATACATCAATAACGTAATTTAACCTAACCTAAACCTACGTAACATCTCGGCGGTAATACTTGACAACATTCCTGGCGAGTTGGCCTCTACGTCTCCGGGGGACTTTTATATACGACAATAACGTAATATAACCTAACCTAACCCAACCTATCATCTCGGCGGTAATATTTGACATCATTCCTGGCGAGTTGGCCTCTACGCCTCCGTGGGACTTTTATATACATCAAAACGTAATTTACCCTAACCTAACCCAACGTAACATCTCGGCGGTAATATTCGGCAACATTCCTGGAGTGTTGGTCCCTACGTCTCCGTGGGATCTTCATATACATCAATAACGTAATATAACCTAACCGAAACCAACCTATCATCTCGGCGGTAATATTTGACAACATTCCAGGCGAGTTGGCCTCTACGTCTCCGTGGGACTTTTATATACATCAATAACGTAATTTAGCCTAACCTAAACCTACGTAACATCTCGGCGGTAATATTTGACAACATTCCTGGCTTGATGGCCTCTACGTCTCCGTGGGACCTTCATATACATCAATAACATAATATTACCTAACCTAACCCAACCTATCATCTCGGCGGTAATACTTGACAACATTCCTGGCGAGATGGCCTCTACGTCTCCGTGGGACTTTTATATACGACAATAACGTAATATAACCTAACCTAACCCAACCTAACATCTCGGCACTAATATTTGACAACATTCCTGGCGAGTTGGCCTCTACGCCTCCGTGGGACTTTCATATACATCAAAACGTAATTCACCCTAACCTAACCCAACGTAACATCTCGGCGGTGATACTTGACAACATTCCTGGCGAGTTGGCCTCTACGTCTCCGTGGGACCTTCATATACATCAATAACGTAATATAACCTAACCTAAACCAAGCTATCATCTCGGCGGTAATATTTGACAACATTCCAGGCGAGTTGGCCTCTACGTCTCCGTGGGAATTTTATATACATCAATAACGTAATATAACCTAACCTAACCCAACCTAACATCTCGGCACTAATATTTGACAACATTCCTGGCGAATTGGCCTCTACCTCTCCGTGAGACTTTCATATACATCAATAACGTAATATAATCTAACCTAACCCAACCTATAATCTCGGCGGTAATATTTGACAACATTCCTGGTCAGTTGGCGTCTGCGTCTCCGTGGAACCTTCATATACATCAATAACGTAATATAACCTAACCTAACCCAACCTATCATCTCGGCGGTAATATTTGACAACATTCCTGGCGAGTTGGCCTCTACGTCTCCGTGGGACTTTTATATACATCAATAACGTAATTTAACCTAACCTAAACCTACGTAACATCTCGGCGGTAATATTTGACAACATTCCTGGCTTGATGGCCTCTACCTCTCCGTGAGACCTTCATATACATCAATAACGTAATATAATCTAACCTAACCCAACCTATAATCTCGGCGGTAATATTTGACAACATTCCTGGTCAGTTGGCCTCTGCGTCTCCGTGGAACCTTCATATACATCAATAACGTAATATAACCTAACCTAACCCAACCTATCATCTCGGCTGTAATATTTGACAACATTCCTGGCGAGTTGGCCTCTACGTCTCCGTGGGACTTTTATATACATCAATAACGTAATTTAACCTAACCTAAACCTACGTAACATCTCGGCGGTAATATTTGACAACATTCCTGGCTTGATGGCCTCTACGTCTCCGTGGGACCTTCATATACATCAATAACATAATATTACCTAACCTAACCCAACCTATCATCTCGGCGGTAATACTTGACAACATTCCTGGCGAGTTGGCCTCCACGTCTCCGTGGGACCTTCATATACATCAATAACGTAATATAACCTAACCTAAACCAAGCTATCATCTCGGCGGTAATATTTGACAACATTCCAGGCGAGTTGGCCTCTACGTCTCCGTGGGAATTTTATATACATCAATAACGTAATATAACCTAACCTAACCCAACCTACATCTCGGCACTAATATTTGACAACATTCCTGGCGAGTTGGCCTCTACCTCTCCGTGGGACCTTCATATACATCAATAACATAATATTACCTAACCTAACCCAACCTATCATCTCGGCGGTAATACTTGACAACATTCCTGGCGAGTTGGCCTCTACGTCTCCGTGGAACCTTCATATACATCAATAACGTAATATAACCTAACCTAACACAACCTATCATCTCGGCGGTAATATTTGACATCATTCCTGGCGAGTTGGCCTCTACGCCTCCGTGGGACTTTTATATACATCAAAACGTAATTTACCCTAACCTAACCCAACGGATCACCTCGGCGGTAATATTCGGCAACATTCCTGGAGTGTTGGTCTCTAGGTCTCCGTGGGATCTTCATATACATCAATAACGTAATATAACCAAACCTAAACCAAGATATCATCTCGGCGGTAATATTTGACAACATTCCTGGCGAGTCGGCCTCTACGTCTCCGTGCGACCTTCATATACGTCAATAACGTAATATAACGTAACCTAACCCAACCTATCATCTCGGCACTAATATTTGACAACATTACAGGCGAGTTGGCCTCTACGTCTCCGTGGGAATTTTATATACATCAATAACGTAATATAACCTAACCTAACCCAACCTAACATCTCGGCACTAATATTTGACAACATTCCTGGCGAGTTGGCCTCTACCTCTCCGTGAGACCTTCATATACATCAATAACGTAATATAATCTAACCTAACCCAACCTATCATCTCGGCACTAATATTTGACAACATTCCTGGCTTGATGGCCTCTACGTCTCCGTGGGACCTTCATATACATCAATAACATAATATTACCTAACCTAACCCAAACTATCATCTCGGCTGTAATACTTGACAACATTCCTGGCGAGTTGGCCTCTACGTCTCCGTGGGACTTTTATATACATCAATAACGTAATATAACCTAACCTAACCCAACCAATCATCTCGGCGGTAATATTTGACATCATTCCTGGCGAGTTGGCCTCTACGCCTCCGTGGGACTTTTATATACATCAAAACGTAATTTACCCTAACCTAACCCAACGTAACATCTCGGCGGTAATATTTGACAACATTCCTGGTCAGTTGGCCTCTGCGTCTCCGTGGAACCTTCATATACATCAATAACGTAATATAACCTAACCTAACCCAACCTATCATCTCGGCGGTAATATTTGACATCATTCCTGGCGAGTTGGCCTCTACGCTTCCGTGGGACTTTTGTATACATCAAAACGTAATTTACCCTAACCTAACCCAACGTAACATCTCGGCGGTAATATTCGGCAACATTCCTGGAGTGTTGGTCCCTACGTCTCCGTGGGATCTTCATATACATCAATAACGTAATATAACCTAACCTAAACCAACCTATCATCTCGGCGGTAATATTTGACAACATTCCAGGCGAGTTGGCCCCTACGTCTCCGTGGGAATTTTATATACATCAATAACGTAATATAACCTAACCTAACCCAACCTAACATCTCGGCACTAACATTTGACAACATTCCTGGCGAGTTGGCCTCTACCTCTCCGTGAGACCTTCATGTACATCAATAACGTAATATAATCTAACCTAACCCAACCTATAATCTCGGCGGTAATATTTGACAACATTCCTGGTCAGTTGGCCTCTGCGTCTCCGTGGAACCTTCATATACATCAATAACGTTATATAACCTAACCTAACCCAACCTATCATCTCGGCGGTAATATTTGACAACATTCCTGGCGAGTTGGCCTCTACGTCTCCGTGGGACTTTTATATACATCAATAACGTCATTTAACCTAACCTAAACCTACGTAACATCTCGGCGGTAATACTTGACAACATTCCTGGCGAGTTGGCCTCTACGTCTCCGGGGGACTTTTATATACGACAATAACGTAATATAACCTAACCTAACCCAACCTATCATCTCGGCGGTAATATTTGACATCATTCCTGGCGAGTTGGCCTCTACGCCTCCGTGGGACTTTTATATACATCAAAACGTAATTTACCCTAACCTAACCCAACGTAACATCTCGGCGGTAATATTCGGCAACATTCCTGGAGTGTTGGTCCCTACGTCTCCGTGGGATCTTCATATACATCAATAACGTAATATAACCTAACCGAAACCAACCTATCATCTCGGCGGTAATATTTGACAACATTCCAGGCGAGTTGGCCTCTACGTCTCCGTGGGACTTTTATATACATCAATAACGTAATTTAACCTAACCTAAACCTACGTAACATCTCGGCGGTAATATTTGACAACATTCCTGGCTTGATGGCCTCTACGTCTCCGTGGGACCTTCATATACATCAATAACATAATATTACCTAACCTAACCCAACCTATCATCTCGGCGGTAATACTTGACAACATTCCTGGCGAGATGGCCTCTACGTCTCCGTGGGACTTTTATATACGACAATAACGTAATATAACCTAACCTAACCCAACCTAACATCTCGGCACTAATATTTGACAACATTCCTGGCGAGTTGGCCTCTACGCCTCCGTGGGACTTTCATATACATCAATAACGTAATATAATCTAACCTAACCCAACCTATAATCTCGGCGGTAATATTTGACAACATTCCTGGTCAGTTGGCGTCTGCGTCTCCGTGGAACCTTCATATACATCAATAACGTAATATAACCTAACCTAACCCAACCTATCATCTCGGCGGTAATATTTGACAACATTCCTGGCGAGTTGGCCTCTACGTCTCCGTGGGACTTTTATATACATCAATTACGTAATTTAACCTAACCTAAACCAACGTAACATCTCGGCGGTAATATTTGACAACATTCCTGGCTTGCTGGTCTCTATGTTTCCGTGGGACCTTTGTATACATCAATAACGTAGTATAACCTAACCTAACCCAACCTAACATCTCGGCACTAATATTTGACAACATTCCTGGCTTGATGGCCTCTACGTCTCCGTGGGTCCTTCATATACATCAATAACATAATATTACCTAACCTAACCCAACTTATCATCTCGGCGGTAATACTTGACAACATTCCTGGCGAGTTGGCCTCTACGCCTCCGTGGGACTTTTATATACATCAAAACGTAATTTACCCTAACCTAACCCAACGTAACATCTCGGCGGTAATATTCGGCAACATTCCTGGTGTGTTGGTCCCTACGTCTCCGCGGGATCTTCATATACATCAATAACGTAATATAACCTAACCTAAACCAACCTATCATCTCGGCGGTAATATTTGACAACATTCCAGGCGATTTGGCCTCTACGTCTCCGTGGGAATTTTATATACATCAATAACGTAATATAACCTAACCTAACCCAACCTAACATCTCGGCACTAATATTTGACAACATTCCTGGCTTGATGGCCTCCACGTCTCCGTGGGACCTTCATATACATCAATAACATAATATTACCTAACCTAACCCAACCTATCATCTCGGCGGTAATATTTGACATCATTCCTGGCGAGTTGGCCTCTACGCCTCCGTGGGACTTTTATATACATCAAAAAGTAATTTACCCTAACCTAACCCAACGGATCATCTCGGCGGTAATATTCGGCAACATTCCTGGAGTGTTGGTCTCTACGTCTCCGTGGGATCTTCATATACATCAATAACGTAATATAACCAAACCTAAACCAAGATATCATCTCGGCGGTAATATTTGACAACATTCCTGGCGAGTCGGCCTCTACGTCTCCGTGCGACCTTCATATACATCAATAACGTAATATAACGTAACCTAACCCAACCTATCATCTCGGCACTAATATTTGACAACATTACAGGCGAGTTGGCCTCTACGTCTCCGTGGGAATTTTATATACATCAATAACGTAATATAACCTAACCTAACCCAACCTAACATCTCGGCACTAATATTTGACAACATTCCTGGCGAGTTGGCCTCTACCTCTCCGTGAGACCTTCATATACATCAATAACGTAATATAATCTAACCTAACCCAACCTATCATCTCGGCACTAATATTTGACAACATTCCTGGCTTGATGGCCTCTACGTCTCCGTGGGACCTTCATATACATCAATAACATAATATTACCTAACCTAACCCAACCTATCATCTCGGCGGTAATACTTGACAACATTCCTGGCGAGTTGGCCTCTACGTCTCCGTGGGACTTTTATATACATCAATAACGTAATATAACCTAACCTAACCCAACCAATCATCTCGGCGGTAATATTGGACATCATTCCTGGCGAGTTGGCCTCTACGCCTCCGTGGGACTTTTATATACATCAAAACGTAATTTACCCTAACCTAACCCAACGTAACATCTCGGCGGTAATATTTGACAACATTCCTGGTCAGTTGGCCTCTGCGTCTCCGTGGAACCTTCATATACATCAATAACGTAATATAACCTAACCTAACCCAACCTATCATCTCGGCGGTAATATTTGACATCATTCCTGGCGAGTTGGCCTCTACGCTTCAATGGGACTTTTGTATACATCAAAACGTAATTTACCCTAATCTAACCCAACGTAACATCTCGGCGGTAATATTCGGCAACATTCCTGGAGTGTTGGTCCCTACGTCTCCGTGGGATCTTCATATACATCAATAACGTAATATAACCTAACCTAAACCAACCTATCATCTCCGCGGTAATATTTGACAACATTCCAGGCGAGTTGGCCCCTACGTCTCCGTGGGAATTTTATATACATCAATAACGTAATATAACCTAACCTAACCCAACCTAACATCTCGGCGGTAATACCTGACAACATTCCTGGCGAGTTGGCATCTACGTCTCCGTGGGACTTTTATATACATCAATAACGTAATATTACCTAACCTAACCCAACCTATCATCTCGGCGGTAATACTTGACAACATTCCTGGCGAGTTGGCCTCTACGTCTCCGTGGAACCTTCATATACATCAATAACGTAATATAACCTAACCTAACCCAACCTATCATCTCGGCGGTAATATTTGACAACATTCCTGGCGAGTCGGCCTCTACGTCTCCGTGCGACCTTCATATACATCAATAACGTAATATAACGTAACCTAACCCAACCTATCATCTCGGCACTAATATTTGACAACATTACAGGCGAGTTGGCCTCTACGTCTCCGTGGGAATTTTATATACATCAATAACGTAATATAACCTAACCTAACCCAACCTATCATCTCGGCGGTAATACTTGACAACATTCCTTGCGAGTTGGCCTCTACGTCTCCGTGGGACTTTTATATACATCAATAACGTAATATAACCTAACCTAACCCAACCAATCATCTCGGCGGTAATATTTGACATCATTCCTGGCGAGTTGGCCTCTACGCCTCCGTGGGACTTTTATATACATCAATAACGTAATATAATCTAACCTAACCCAACCTATAATCTGGGCGGTAATATTTGACAACATTCCTGGTCAGTTGGCCTCTGCGTCTCCGTGGAACCTTCATATACATCAATAACGTAATATAACCTAACCTAACCCAACCTATCATCTCGGCTGTAATATTTGACAACATTCCTGGCGAGTTGGCCTCTACGTCTCCGTGGGACTTTTATATACATCAATAACGTAATTTAACCTAACCTAAACCTACGTAACATCTTGGCGGTAATATTTGACAACATTGCTGGCTTGATGGCCTCTACGTCTCCGTGGGACCTTCATATACATCAATAACGTAATATAATCTAACCTAACCCAACCTATAATCTGGGCGGTAATATTTGACAACATTCCTGGTCAGTTGGCCTCTGCGTCTCCGTGGAACCTTCATATACATCAATAACGTAATATAACCTAACCTAACCCAACCTATCATCTCGGCTGTAATATTTGACAACATTCCTGGCGAGTTGGCCTCTACGTCTCCGTGGGACTTTTATATACATCAATAACGTAATTTAACCTAACCTAAACCTACGTAACATCTCGGCGGTAATATTTGACAACATTCCTGGCTTGATGGCCTCTACGTCTCCGTGGGACCTTCATATACATCAATAACATAATATTACCTAACCTAACCCAACCTATCATCTCGGCGGTAATACTTGACAACATTCCTGGCGAGTTGGCCTCCACGTCTCCGTGGGACCTTCATATACATCAATAACGTAATATAACCTAACCTAACCCAACATATCATCTCGGCGGTAATATTTGACAACATTCTTGACGAGTTGGCCTCTACATCTCAGTGGGACTTTTATATACATCAATAACGTAATTTAACCTAACCTAAACCAACGTAACATCTCGGCGGTAATATTTGACAACATTCCTGGCTTGCTGGCCCCTATGTTTCCGTGGGACCTTTATATACATCAATAACGTAGTATAACCTAACCTAACCCAACCTAACATCTCGGCACTAATATTTGACAACATTCCTGGCTTGATGGCCTCCACGTCTCCGTGGGACCTTCATATCCATCAATAACATAATATTACCTAACCTAACCCAACCTATCATCTCGGCGGTCATACTTGACAACATTCCTGGCGAGTTGGCCTCTACGTCTCCGTGGGAATTTTATATACATCAATAACGTAATATAACCTAACCTAACCCAACGTATCATCTCGGCGGTAATATTTGACATCATTCCTGGCGAGTTGGCCTCTACGCCTCCGTGGGACTTTTATATACATCAAAACGTAATTTACCCTAACCTAACCCAACGTAACATCTCGGCGGTAATACTTGACAACATTCCTGGCGAGTTGGCCTCTACGTCTCCGTGGGACTTTTATATACATCAATAACGTAATATAACCTAACCTAACCCAACCTATCATCTCGGCGGTAATATTTGACATCATTCCTGGCGAGTTGGCCTCTACGCCTCCGTGGGACTTTTATATACATCAATAACGTAATATAACCTAACCTAACCCAACCTAACATTTCGGCACTAATATTTGACAACATTCCTGGCTTGATGGCCTCTACGTCTCCGTGGGACCTTCATATACATCAATAACGTAATATAACCTAACCTAACCCAACCTATCATCTCGGCGGTAATATTTGACAACATTCCAGGCGAGTTGGCCTCTACGTCTCCGTGGGAATTTTATATATATCAATAACGTAATATAACCTAACCTAACCCAACCTAACATCTCGGCACTAATATTTGACAACATTCCTGGCGAGTTGGCCTCTACGCCTCCGTGGGACTTTTATATACATCAAAACGTAATTTACCCTAACCTAACCCAACGTAACATCTCGGCGGTAATACTTGACAACATTCCTGGCGAGTTGGCCTCTACGTCTCCGTGGGACTTTTATATACATCAATAACGTAATATAACCTAACCTAACCCAACCTATCATCTCGGCGGTAATATTTGACATCATTCCTGGCGAGTTGGCCTCTACGCCTCCGTGGGGCTTTTATATACATCAATAACATAATATTACCTAACCTAACCCAACCTATCATCTCGGCGGTAATACTTGACAACATTCCTGGCGAGTTGGCCTCTACGTCGCCGTGGGACCTTCATATACATCAATAACATAATATAACCTAACCTAAACCAAGCTATCATCTCGGCGGTAATATTTGACAACATTCCAGGCGAGTTGGCCTCTACGTCTCCGTGGGAATTTTATATACATCAATAACGTAATATAACCTAACCTAACCCAACCTAACATCTCGGCACTAATATTTGACAACATTCCTGTCGAGTTGGCCTCTACCTCTCCGTGAGACCTTCATATACATCAATAACGTAATATAATCTAACCTAACCCAACCTATAATCTCGGCGGTAATATTTGACAACATTCCTGGTCAGTTGGCCTCTGCGTCTCCGTGGAACCTTCATATACATCAATAACGTAATATAACCTAACCTAACCCAACCTATCATCTCGGCGGTAATATTTGACAACATTCCTGGCGAGTTGGCCTCTACGTCTCCGTGGGACTTTTATATACATCAATAACGTAATTTAACCTAACCTAAACCTACGTAACATCTCGGCGGTAATATTTGACAACATTCCTGGCTTGATGGCCTCCACGTCTCCGTGGGACCTTCATATACATCAATAACATAATATTACCTAACCTAACCCAACCTAACATCTCGGCACTAATATTTGACAACATTCCTGGCGAGTTGGCCTCTACCTCTCCGTGAGACCTTCATATACATCAATAACGTAATATAATCTAACCTAACCCAACCTATAATCCCGGCGGTAATATTTGACAACATTCCTGGTCAGTTGGCCTCTGCGTCTCCGTGGAACCTTCATATACATCAATAACGTAATATAACCTAACCTAACCCAACCTATCATCTCGGCGGTAATATTTGACAACATTCCTGGCGAGTTGGCCTCTACGTCTCCGTGGGACTTTTATATACATCAATAACGTAATTTAACCTAACCTAAACCTACGTAACATCTTGGCGGTAATATTTGACAACATTGCTGGCTTGATGGCCTCTACGTCTCCGTGGGACCTTCATATACATCAATAACATAATATTACCTAACCTAACCCAACCTATCATCTCGGCGGTAATACTTGACAACATTCCTGGCGAGTTGGCCTCTACGTCTCCGTGGGACCTTCATATACATCAATAACGTAATATAACCTAACCTAACCCAACCTATCATCTCGGCGGTAATATTTGACAACATTCCTGACGAGTTGGCCTCTACATCTCCGTGGGACTTTTATATACATCAATAACGTAATTTAACCTAACCTAAACCAACGTAACATCTCGGCGGTAATATTTGACAACATTCCTGGCTTGCTGGCCTCTATGTTTCCGTGGGACCTTTATATACATCAATAACGTAGTATAACCTAACCTAACCCAACCTAACATCTCGGCACTAATATTTGACAACATTCCTGGCTTGATGGCCTCTACGTCTCCGTGGGACCTTCATATACATCAATAACATAATATTACCTAACCTAACCCAACCTATCATCTCGGCGGTAATACTTGACAATATTCCTGGCGAGTTGGCCTCTACGTCACCGTGGGACTTTTATATACATCAATAACGTAATATAACCTACCCTAACCCAACCTATCATCTCGGCGGTAATATTTGACATCATTCCTGGCGAGTTGGCCTCTACGCTTCCGTGGGACTTTTATATACATCAAAACGTAATTTACCCTAACCTAACCCAACGTAACATCTCGGCGGTAATATTCGGCAACATTCCTGGAGTGTTGGTCCCTACGTCTCCGTGGGATCTTCATATACATCAATAACGTAATATAACCTAACCTAAACCAACCTATAATCTCGGCGGTAATATTTGACAACATTCCAGGCGAGTTGGCCTCTACGTCTCCGTGGGAATTTTATATACATCAATAACGTAATATAACCTAACCTAACCCAACCTAACATCTCGGCACTAATATTTGACAACATTCCTGGCGAGTTGGCCTCTACCTCTCCGTGAGACCTTCATATACATCAATAACGTATTATAATCTAACCTAACCCAACCTATAATCTCGGCGGTAATATTTGACAACATTCCTGGTCAGTTGGCCTCTGCGTCTCCGTGGAACCTTCATATACATCAATAACGTAATATAACCTAACCTAACCCAACCTATCATCTCGGCGGTAATATTTGACAACATTCCTGGCGAGTTGGCCTCTACGTCTCCGTGGGACTTTTATATACATCAATAACGTAATTTAACCTAACCTAAACCTACGTAACATCTCGGCGGTAATATTTGACAACATTCCTGGCTTGATGGCCTCCACGTCTCCGTGGGACCTTCATATACATCAATAACATAATATTACCTAACCTAACCCAACCTAACATCTCGGCACTAATATTTGACAACATTCCTGGCGAGTTGGCCTCTACCTCTCCGTGAGACCTTCATATACATCAATAACGTAATATAATCTAACCTAACCCAACCTATAATCTCGGCGGTAATATTTGACAACATTCCTGGTCAGTTGGCCTCTGCGTCTCCGTGGAAGCTTCATATACATCAATAACGTAATATAACCTAACCTAACCCAACCTATCATCTCGGCGGTAATATTTGACAACATTCCTGGCGAGTTGGCCTCTACGTCTCCGTGGTTCTTTTATATACATCAATAACGTAATTTAACCTAACCTAAACCTACGTAACATCTTGGCGGTAATATTTGACAACATTGCTGGCTTGATGGCCTCTACGTCTCCGTGGGACCTTCATATACATCAATAACATAATATTACCTAACCTAACCCAACCTATCATCTCGGCGGTAATACTTGACAACATTCCTGGCGAGTTGGCCTCTACGTCTCCGTGGGACCTTCATATACATCAATAACGTAATATAACCTAACCTAACCCAACCTATCATCTCGGCGGTAATATTTGACAACATTCCTGACGAGTTGGCCTCTACATCTCCGTGGGAATTTTATATATATCAATAACGTAATATAACCTAACCTAACCCAACCTAACATCTCGGCACTAATATTTGACAACATTCCTGGCGAGTTGGCCTCTACGCCTCCGTGGGACTTTTATATACATCAAAACGTAATTTACCCTAACCTAACCCAACGTAACATCTCGGCGGTAATACTTGACAACATTCCTGGCGAGTTGGCCTCTACGTCTCCGTGGGACTTTTATATACATCAATAACGTAATATAACCTAACCTAACCCAACCTATCATCTCGGCGGTAATATTTGACATCATTCCTGGCGAGTTGGCCTCTACGCCTCCGTGGGGCTTTTATATACATCAATAACATAATATTACCTAACCTAACCCAACCTATCATCTCGGCGGTAATACTTGACAACATTCCTGGCGAGTTGGCCTCTACGTCTCCGTGGGACCTTCATATACATCAATAACGTAATATAACCTAACCTAAACCAAGCTATCATCTCGGCGGTAATATTTGACAACATTCCAGGCGAGTTGGCCTCTACGTCTCCGTGGGAATTTTATATACATCAATAACGTAATATAACCTAACCTAACCCAACCTAACATCTCGGCACTAATATTTGACAACATTCCTGTCGAGTTGGCCTCTACCTCTCCGTGAGACCTTCATATACATCAATAACGTAATATTATCTAACCTAACCCAACCTATAATCTCGGCGGTAATATTTGACAACATTCCTGGTCAGTTGGCCTCTGCGTCTCCGTGGAACCTTCATATACATCAATAACGTAATATAACCTAACCTAACCCAACCTATCATCTCGGCTGTAATATTTGACAACATTCCTGGCGAGTTGGCCTCTACGTCTCCGTGGGACTTTTATATACATCAATAACGTAATTTAACCTAACCTAAACCTACGTAACATCTCGGCGGTAATATTTGACAACATTCCTGGCTTGATGGCCTCTACGTCTCCGTGGGACCTTCATATACATCAATAACATAATATTACCTAACCTAACCCAACCTATCATCTCGGCGGTAATACTTGACAACATTCCTGGCGAGTTGGCCTCCACGTCTCCGTGGGACCTTCATATACATCAATAACGTAATATAACCTAACCTAACCCAACATATCATCTCGGCGGTAATATTTGACAACATTCTTGACGAGTTGGCCTCTACATCTCCGTGGGACTTTTATATACATCAATAACGTAATTTAACCTAACCTAAACCAACGTAACATCTCGGCGGTAATATTTGACAACATTCCTGGCTTGCTGGCCTCTATGTTTCCGTGGGACCTTTGTATACATCAATAACGTAGTATAACCTAACCTAACCCAACCTAACATCTCGGCACTAATATTTGACAACATTCCTGGCGAGTTGGCCTCTACCTCTCCGTGAGACCTTCATATACATCAATAACGTAATATAATCTAACCTAACCCAACCTATAATCCCGGCGGTAATATTTGACAACATTCCTGGTCAGTTGGCCTCTGCGTCTCCGTGGAACCTTCATATACATCAATAACGTAATATAACCTAACCTAACCCAACCTATCATCTCGGCGGTAATATTTGACAACATTCCTGGCGAGTTGGCCTCTACGTCTCCGTGGGACTTTTATATACATCAATAACGTAATTTAACCTAACCTAAACCTACGTAACATCTTGGCGGTAATATTTGACAACATTGCTGGCTTGATGGCCTCTACGTCTCCGTGGGACCTTCATATACATCAATAACATAATATTACCTAACCTAACCCAACCTATCATCTCGGCGGTAATACTTGACAACATTCCTGGCGAGTTGGCCTCTACGTCTCCGTGGGACCTTCATATACATCAATAACGTAATATAACCTAACCTAACCCAACCTATCATCTCGGCGGTAATATTTGACAACATTCCTGACGAGTTGGCCTCTACATCTCCGTGGGACTTTTATATACATCAATAACGTAATTTAACCTAACCTAAACCAACGTAACATCTCGGCAGTAATATTTGACAACATTCCTGGCTTGCTGGCCTCTATGTTTCCGTGGGACCTTTATATACATCAATAACGTAGTATAACCTAACCTAACCCAACCTAACATCTCGGCACTAATATTTGACAACATTCCTGGCTTGATGGCCTCTACGTCTCCGTGGGACCTTCATATACATCAATAACATAATATTACCTAACCTAACCCAACCTATCATCTCGGCGGTAATACTTGACAATATTCCTGGCGAGTTGGCCTCTACGTCACCGTGGGACTTTTATATACATCAATAACGTAATATAACCTACCCTAACCCAACCTATCATCTCGGCGGTAATATTTGACATCATTCCTGGCGAGTTGGCCTCTACGCTTCCGTGGGACTTTTATATACATCAAAACGTAATTTACCCTAACCTAACCCAACGTAACATCTCGGCGGTAATATTCGGCAACATTCCTGGAGTGTTGGTCCCTACGTCTCCGTGGGATCTTCATATACATCAATAACGTAATATAACCTAACCTAAACCAACCTATAATCTCGGCGGTAATATTTGACAACATTCCAGGCGAGTTGGCCTCTACGTCTCCGTGGGAATTTTATATACATCAATAACGTAATATAACCTAACCTAACCCAACCTAACATCTCGGCACTAATATTTGACAACATTCCTGGCGAGTTGGCCTCTACCTCTCCGTGAGACCTTCATATACATCAATAACGTATTATAATCTAACCTAACCCAACCTATAATCTCGGCGGTAATATTTGACAACATTCCTGGTCAGTTGGCCTCTGCGTCTCCGTGGAACCTTCATATACATCAATAACGTAATATAACCTAACCTAACCCAACCTATCATCTCGGCGGTAATATTTGACAACATTCCTGGCGAGTTGGCCTCTACGTCTCCGTGGGACTTTTATATACATCAATAACGTAATTTAACCTAACCTAAACCTACGTAACATCTCGGCGGTAATATTTGACAACATTCCTGGCTTGATGGCCTCCACGTCTCCGTGGGACCTTCATATACATCAATAACATAATATTACCTAACCTAACCCAACCTAACATCTCGGCACTAATATTTGACAACATTCCTGGCGAGTTGGCCTCTACCTCTCCGTGAGACCTTCATATACATCAATAACGTAATATAATCTAACCTAACCCAACCTATAATCTCGGCGGTAATATTTGACAACATTCCTGGTCAGTTGGCCTCTGCGTCTCCGTGGAACCTTCATATACATCAATAACGTAATATAACCTAACCTAACCCAACCTATCACCTCGGCGGTAATATTTGACAACATTCCTGGCGAGTTGGCCTCTACGTCTCCGTGGGACTTTTATATACATCAATAACGTAATTTAACCTAACCTAAACCTACGTAACATCTTGGCGGTAATATTTGACAACATTGCTGGCTTGATGGCCTCTACGTCTCCGTGGGACCTTCATATACATCAATAACATAATATTACCTAACCTAACCCAACCTATCATCTCGGCGGTAATACTTGACAACATTCCTGGCGAGTTGGCCTCTACGTCTCCGTGGGACCTTCATATACATCAATAACGTAATATAACCTAACCTAACCCAACCTATCATCTCGGCGGTAATATTTGACAACATTCCTGACGAGTTGGCCTCTACATCTCCGTGGGACTTTTATATACATCAATAACGTAATTTAACCTAACCTAAACCAACGTAACATCTCGGCGGTAATATTTGACAACATTCCTGGCTTGCTGGCCTCTATGTTTCCGTGGGACCTTTATATACATCAATAACGTAGTATAACCTAACCTAACCCAACCTAACATATCGGCACTAATATTTGACAACATTCCTGGCTTGATGGCCTCTACGTCTCCGTGGGACCTTCATATACATCAATAACATAATATTACCTAACCTAACCCAACCTATCATCTCGGCGGTAATATTTGACATCATTCCTGGCGAGTTGGCCTCTACGCTTCCGTGGGACTTTTATATACATCAAAACGTAATTTACCCTAACCTAACCCAACGTAACATCTCGGCGGTAATATTCGGCAACATTCCTGGAGTGTTGGTCCCTACGTCTCCGTGGGATCTTCATATACATCAATAACGTAATATAACCTAACCTAAACCAACCTATAATCTCGGCGGTAATATTTGACAACATTCCAGGCGAGTTGGCCTCTACGTCTCCGTGGGAATTTTATATACATCAATAACGTAATATAACCTAACCTAACCCAACCTAACATCTCGGCACTAATATTTGACAACATTCCTGGCGAGTTGGCCTCTACCTCTCCGTGAGACCTTCATATACATCAATAACGTATTATAATCTAACCTAACCCAACCTATAATCTCGGCGGTAATATTTGACAACATTCCTGGTCAGTTGGCCTCTACGTCTCCGTGGGACCTTCATATACATCAATAACATAATATTACCTAACCTAACCCAACCTATCATCTCGGCGGTAATATTTGACAACATTCCTGGCGAGTTGGCCTCTACGTCTCCGTGGGACTTTTATATACATCAATAACGTAATTTAACCTAACCTAAACCAACGTAACATCTCGGCGGTAATATTTGAGAACATTCCTGGCTTGCTGGCCTCTATGTTTCCGTGGAACCTTTATATACATCAATAACGTAGTATAACCTAACCTAGCCCAACCTATCATATCGGCGGTAATATTTGGCAACATTCCTGGCTTGTTGGCCTCTACGTATCCGTGGGACCTTCATATACATCAATAACGTAATATAACCTAACCTAACCCAACCTATAATCTCGGCGGTAATATTTGACAACATTCCTGGTCAGTTGGCCTCTGCGTCTCCGTGGAACCTTCATATACATCAATAACGTAATATAACCTAACCTAACCCAACCTATCATCTCGGCGGTAATATTTGACAACATTCCTGGCGAGTTGGACTCTACGTCTACGTGGGACTTTTATATACATCAATAACGTAATTTAACCTAACCTAAACCAACGTAACATCTCGGCGGTAATATTTGACAACATTCCTGGCTTGCTGGCCTCTATGTTTCCGTGGGACCTTTATATACATCAATAACGTAGTATAACCTAACCTAACCCAACCTAACATCTCGGCACTAATATTTGACAACATTCCTGGCTTGATGGCCTCTACGTCTCCGTGTGACCTTCATATACATCAATAACATAATATTACCTAACCTAACCCAACCTATCATCTCGGCGGTAATACTTGACAATATTCCTGGCGAGTTGGCCTCTACGTCACCGTGGGACTTTTATATACATCAATAACGTAATATAACCTACCCTAACCCAACCTATCATCTCGGCGGTAATATTTGACATCATTCCTGGCGAGTTGGCCTCTACGCGTCCGTGGGACTTTTATATACATCAAAACGTAATTTACCCTAACCTAACCCAACGTAACATCTCGGCGGTAATATTCGGCAACATTCCTGGAGTGTTGGTCCCTACGTCTCCGTGGGATCTTCATATACATCAATAACGTAATATAACCTAACCTAAACCAACCTATCATCTCGGCGGTAATATTTGACAACATTCCTGGTCAGTTGGCCTCTGCGTCTCCGTGGAACCTTCATATACATCAATAACGTAATATAACCTAACCTAACCCAACTTATCATGTCGGCGGTAATATTTGACATCATTCCTGGCGAGTTGGCCTCTACGCTTCCGTGGGACTTTTATATACATCAAAACGTAATTTACCCTAACCTAACCCAACGTAACATCTCGGCGGTAATATTCGGCAACATTCCTGGAGTGTTGGTCCCTACGTCTCCGTGGGATCTTCATATACATCAATAACGTAATATAACCTAACCTAAACCAACCTATCATCTCGGCGGTAATATTTGACAACATTCCAGGCGAGTTGGCCTCTACGTCTCCGTGGGAATTTTATATACATCAATAACGTAATATAACCTAACCTAACCCAACCTAACATCTCGGCACTAATATTTGACAACATTCCTGGCGAGTTGGCCTCTACCTCTCCGTGAGACCTTCATATACATCAATAACGTATTATAATCTAACCTAACCCAACCTATAATCTCGGCGGTAATATTTGACAACATTCCTGGTCAGTTGGCCTCTGCGTCTCCGTGGAACCTTCATATACATCAATAACGTAATATAACCTAACCTAACCCAACCTATCATCTCGGCGGTAATATTTGACAACATTCCTGGCGAGTTGGACTCTACGTCTACGTGGGACTTTTATATACATCAATAACGTAATTTAACCTAACCTAAACCAACGTAACATCTCGGCGGTAATATTTGACAACATTCCTGGCTTGCTGGCCTCTATGTTTCCGTGGGACCTTTATATACATCAATAACGTAGTATAACCTAACCTAACCCAACCTAACATCTCGGCACTAATATTTGACAACATTCCTGGCTTGATGGCCTCTACGTCTCCGTGTGACCTTCATATACATCAATAACATAATATTACCTAACCTAACCCAACCTATCATCTCGGCGGTAATACTTGACAATATTCCTGGTCAGTTGGCCTCTACGTCTCCGTGGGACCTTCATATACATCAATAACATAATATTACCTAACCTAACCCAACCTATCATCTCGGCGGTAATATTTGACAACATTCCTGGCGAGTTGGCCTCTACGTCTCCGTGGGACTTTTATATACATCAATAACGTAATTTAACCTAACCTAAACCAACGTAACATCTCGGCGGTAATATTTGAGAACATTCCTGGCTTGCTGGCCTCTATGTTTCCGTGGGACCTTTATATACATCAATAACGTAGTATAACCTAACCTAGCCCAACCTATCATATCGGCGGTAATATCTGGCAACATTCCTGGCTTGTTGGCCTCTACGTCTCCGTGGGACCTTCATATACATCAATAACGTAATATAACCTAACCTAACCCAACCTATAATCTCGGCGGTAATATTTGACAACATTCCTGGTCAGTTGGCCTCTGCGTCTCCGTGGAACCTTCATATACATCAATAACGTAATATAACCTAACCTAACCCAACCTATCATCTCGCCGGTAATATTTGACAACATTCCTGGCGAGTTGGCCTCTACGCTTCCGTGGGACTTTTATATACATCAAAACGTAATTTACCCTAACCTAACCCAACGTAACATCTCGGCGGTAATATTCGGCAACATTCCTGGAGTGTTGGTCCCTACGTCTCCGTGGGATCTTCATATACATCAATAACGTAATATAACCTAACCTAAACCAACCTATCATCTCGGCGGTAATATTTGACAACATTCCAGGCGAGTTGGCCTCTACGTCTCCGTGGGAATTTTATATACATCAATAACGTAATATAACCTAACCTAACCCAACCTAACATCTCGGCACTAATATTTGACAACATTCCTGGCGAGTTGGCCTCTACCTCTCCGTGAGACCTTCATATACATCAATAACGTATTATAATCTAACCTAACCCAACCTATAATCTCGGCGGTAATATTTGACAACATTCCTGGTTAGTTGGCCTCTACGTCTCCGTGGGACCTTCATATACATCAATAACATAATATTACCTAACCTAACCCAACCTATCATCTCGGCGGTAATATTTGACAACATTCCTGGCGAGTTGGCCTCTACGTCTCCGTGGGACTTTTATATACATCAATAACGTAATTTAACCTAACCTAAACCAACGTAACATCTCGGCGGTAATATTTGAGAACATTCCTGGCTTGCTGGCCTCTATGTTTCCGTGGGACCTTTATATACATCAATAACGTAGTATAACCTAACCTAGCCCAAGCTATCATATCGGCGGTAATATCTGGCAACATTCCTGGCTTGTTGGCCTCTACGTCTCCGTGGGACCTTCATATACATCAATAACGTAATATAACCTAACCTAACCCAACCTATAATCTCGGCGGTAATATTTGACAACATTCCTGGTCAGTTGGCCTCTGCGTCTCCGTGGAACCTTCATATACATCAATAACGTAATATAACCTAACCTAACCCAACCTATCATCTCGCCGGTAATATTTGACAACATTCCTGGCGAGTTGGCCTCTACGTCTACGTGGGACTTTTATATACATCAATAACGTAATTTAACCTAACCTAAACCAACGTAACATCTCGGCGGTAATATTTGACAAAATTCCTGGCTTGATGGCCTCTATGTTTCCGTGGGACCTTTATATACATCAATAACGTAGTATAACCTAACCTAACGCAACCTAACACCTCGGCACTAATATTTGACAACATTCCTGGCTTGATGGCCTCTACGTCTCCGTGTGACCTTCATATACATCAATAACATAATATTACCTAACCTAACCCAACCTATCATCTCGGCGGTAATACTTGACAATATTCCTGGCGAGTTGGCCTCTACGTCACCGTGGGACTTTTATATACATCAATAACGTAATATAACCTACCCTAACCCAACCTATCATCTCGGCGGTAATATTTGACATCATTCCTGGCGAGTTGGCCTCTACGCGTCCGTGGGACTTTTATATACATCAAAACGTAATTTACCCTAACCTAACCCAACGTAACATCTCGGCGGTAATATTCGGCAACATTCCTGGAGTGTTGGTCCCTACGTCTCCGTGGGATCTTCATATACATCAATAACGTAATATAACCTAACCTAAACCAACCTATCATCTCGGCGGTAATATTTGACAACATTCCAGGCGAGTTGGCCTCTACGTCTCCGTGGGAATTTTATATACATCAATAACGTAATATAACCTAACCTAACCCAACCTAACATCTCGGCACTAATATCTGACAAGATTCCTGGCGAGTTGGCCTCTATCTCTCCGTGAGACCTTCATATACATCAATAACGTAATATAATCTAACCTAACCCAACCTATCATCTCGGCGGTAATATTTGACAACATTCCTGGTCAGTTGGCCTCTGCGTCTCCGTGGAACCTTCATATACATCAATAACGTAATATAACCTAACCTAACCCAACCTATCATCTCGGCGGTAATATTTGACATCATTCCTGGCGAGTTGGCCTCTACGCTTCCGTGGGACTTTTATATACATCAAAACGTAATTTACCCTAACCTAACCCAACGTAACATCTCGGCGGTAATATTCGGCAACATTCCTGGAGTGTTGGTCCCTACGTCTCCGTGGGATCTTCATATACATCAATAACGTAATATAACCTAACCTAAACCAACCTATCATCTCGGCGGTAATATTTGACAACATTCCAGGCGAGTTGGCCTCTACGTCTCCGTGGGAATTTTATATACATCAATAACGTAATATAACCTAACCTAACCCAACCTAACATCTCGGCACTAATATTTGACAACATTCCTGGCGAGTTGGCCTCTACCTCTCCGTGAGACCTTCATATACATCAATAACGTATTATAATCTAACCTAACCCAACCTATAATCTCGGCGGTAATATTTGACAACATTCCTGGTCAGTTGGCCTCTGCGTCTCCGTGGAACCTTCATATACATCAATAACGTAATATAACCTAACCTAACCCAACCTATCATCTCGGCGGTAATATTTGACAACATTCCTGGCGAGTTGGCCTCTACGTCTCCGTGGGACTTTTATATACATCAATAACGTAATTTAACCTAACCTAAACCTACGTAACATCTCGGCGATAATATTTGACAACATTCCTGGCTTGATGGCCTCTACGTCTCCGTGGGACCTTCATATACATCAATAACATAATATTACCTAACCTTACCCAACCTATCATCTCGGCGGTAATATTTGACAACATTCCTGGCGAGTTGGCCTCTACGTCTCCGTGGGACTTTTATATACATCAATAACATAATATTACCTAACCTAACCCAACCTATCATCTCGGCGGTAATATTTGACATCATTCCTGGCGAGTTGGCCTCTACGCTTCCGTGGGACTTTTATATACATCAAAACGTAATTTACCCTAACCTAACCCAACGTAACATCTCGGCGGTAATATTCGGCAACATTCCTGGAGTGTTGGTCCCTACGTCTCCGTGGGATCTTCATATACATCAATAACGTAATATAACCTAACCTAAACCAACCTATAATCTCGGCGGTAATATTTGACAACATTCCAGGCGAGTTGGCCTCTACGTCTCCGTGGGAATTTTATATACATCAATAACGTAATATAACCTAACCTAACCCAACCTAACATCTCGGCACTAATATTTGACAACATTCCTGGCGAGTTGGCCTCTACCTCTCCGTGAGACCTTCATATACATCAATAACGTATTATAATCTAACCTAACCCAACCTATAATCTCGGCGGTAATATTTGACAACATTCCTGGTCAGTTGGCCTCTGCGTCTCCGTGGAACCTTCATATACATCAATAACGTAATATAACCTAACCTAACCCAACCTATCATCTCGGCGGTAATATTTGACAACATTCCTGGC
This sequence comes from Xylocopa violacea, assembly GCA_963969225.1. Lineage (NCBI taxonomy): Eukaryota > Metazoa > Arthropoda > Insecta > Hymenoptera > Apidae > Xylocopa > Xylocopa violacea. The sequence continues at coordinate 872,144 of CAXAJV010000929.1, forward strand.
GAGTTGGCCTCTACGTCTCCGTGGGATCTTCATATACATCAATAACGTAATATAACCTAACCTAAACCAACCTATCATCTCGGCGGTAATATTTGACAACATTCCAGGCGAGTTGGCCTCTACGTCTCCGTGGGAATTTTATATACATCAATAACGTAATATAACCTAACCTAACCCAACCTAACATCTCGGCACTAATATTTGACAACATTCCTGGCGAGTTGGCCTCTACCTCTCCGTGAGACCTTCATATACATCAATAACGTATTATAATCTAACCTAACCCAACCTATAATCTCGGCGGTAATATTTGACAACATTCCTGGTTAGTTGGCCTCTACGTCTCCGTGGGACCTTCATATACATCAATAACATAATATTACCTAACCTAACCCAACCTATCATCTCGGCGGTAATATTTGACAACATTCCTGGCGAGTTGGCCTCTACGTCTCCGTGGGACTTTTATATACATCAATAACGTAATTTAACCTAACCTAAACCAACGTAACATCTCGGCGGTAATATTTGAGAACATTCCTGGCTTGCTGGCCTCTATGTTTCCGTGGGACCTTTATATACATCAATAACGTAGTATAACCTAACCTAGCCCAAGCTATCATATCGGCGGTAATATCTGGCAACATTCCTGGCTTGTTGGCCTCTACGTCTCCGTGGGACCTTCATATACATCAATAACGTAATATAACCTAACCTAACCCAACCTATAATCTCGGCGGTAATATTTGACAACATTCCTGGTCAGTTGGCCTCTGCGTCTCCGTGGAACCTTCATATACATCAATAACGTAATATAACCTAACCTAACCCAACCTATCATCTCGCCGGTAATATTTGACAACATTCCTGGCGAGTTGGCCTCTACGTCTACGTGGGACTTTTATATACATCAATAACGTAATTTAACCTAACCTAAACCAACGTAACATCTCGGCGGTAATATTTGACAAAATTCCTGGCTTGATGGCCTCTATGTTTCCGTGGGACCTTTATATACATCAATAACGTAGTATAACCTAACCTAACGCAACCTAACACCTCGGCACTAATATTTGACAACATTCCTGGCTTGATGGCCTCTACGTCTCCGTGTGACCTTCATATACATCAATAACATAATATTACCTAACCTAACCCAACCTATCATCTCGGCGGTAATACTTGACAATATTCCTGGCGAGTTGGCCTCTACGTCACCGTGGGACTTTTATATACATCAATAACGTAATATAACCTACCCTAACCCAACCTATCATCTCGGCGGTAATATTTGACATCATTCCTGGCGAGTTGGCCTCTACGCGTCCGTGGGACTTTTATATACATCAAAACGTAATTTACCCTAACCTAACCCAACGTAACATCTCGGCGGTAATATTCGGCAACATTCCTGGAGTGTTGGTCCCTACGTCTCCGTGGGATCTTCATATACATCAATAACGTAATATAACCTAACCTAAACCAACCTATCATCTCGGCGGTAATATTTGACAACATTCCAGGCGAGTTGGCCTCTACGTCTCCGTGGGAATTTTATATACATCAATAACGTAATATAACCTAACCTAACCCAACCTAACATCTCGGCACTAATATCTGACAAGATTCCTGGCGAGTTGGCCTCTATCTCTCCGTGAGACCTTCATATACATCAATAACGTAATATAATCTAACCTAACCCAACCTATCATCTCGGCGGTAATATTTGACAACATTCCTGGTCAGTTGGCCTCTGCGTCTCCGTGGAACCTTCATATACATCAATAACGTAATATAACCTAACCTAACCCAACCTATCATCTCGGCGGTAATATTTGACATCATTCCTGGCGAGTTGGCCTCTACGCTTCCGTGGGACTTTTATATACATCAAAACGTAATTTACCCTAACCTAACCCAACGTAACATCTCGGCGGTAATATTCGGCAACATTCCTGGAGTGTTGGTCCCTACGTCTCCGTGGGATCTTCATATACATCAATAACGTAATATAACCTAACCTAAACCAACCTATCATCTCGGCGGTAATATTTGACAACATTCCAGGCGAGTTGGCCTCTACGTCTCCGTGGGAATTTTATATACATCAATAACGTAATATAACCTAACCTAACCCAACCTAACATCTCGGCACTAATATTTGACAACATTCCTGGCGAGTTGGCCTCTACCTCTCCGTGAGACCTTCATATACATCAATAACGTATTATAATCTAACCTAACCCAACCTATAATCTCGGCGGTAATATTTGACAACATTCCTGGTCAGTTGGCCTCTGCGTCTCCGTGGAACCTTCATATACATCAATAACGTAATATAACCTAACCTAACCCAACCTATCATCTCGGCGGTAATATTTGACAACATTCCTGGCGAGTTGGCCTCTACGTCTCCGTGGGACTTTTATATACATCAATAACGTAATTTAACCTAACCTAAACCTACGTAACATCTCGGCGATAATATTTGACAACATTCCTGGCTTGATGGCCTCTACGTCTCCGTGGGACCTTCATATACATCAATAACATAATATTACCTAACCTTACCCAACCTATCATCTCGGCGGTAATATTTGACAACATTCCTGGCGAGTTGGCCTCTACGTCTCCGTGGGACTTTTATATACATCAATAACATAATATTACCTAACCTAACCCAACCTATCATCTCGGCGGTAATATTTGACATCATTCCTGGCGAGTTGGCCTCTACGCTTCCGTGGGACTTTTATATACATCAAAACGTAATTTACCCTAACCTAACCCAACGTAACATCTCGGCGGTAATATTCGGCAACATTCCTGGAGTGTTGGTCCCTACGTCTCCGTGGGATCTTCATATACATCAATAACGTAATATAACCTAACCTAAACCAACCTATAATCTCGGCGGTAATATTTGACAACATTCCAGGCGAGTTGGCCTCTACGTCTCCGTGGGAATTTTATATACATCAATAACGTAATATAACCTAACCTAACCCAACCTAACATCTCGGCACTAATATTTGACAACATTCCTGGCGAGTTGGCCTCTACCTCTCCGTGAGACCTTCATATACATCAATAACGTATTATAATCTAACCTAACCCAACCTATAATCTCGGCGGTAATATTTGACAACATTCCTGGTCAGTTGGCCTCTGCGTCTCCGTGGAACCTTCATATACATCAATAACGTAATATAACCTAACCTAACCCAACCTATCATCTCGGCGGTAATATTTGACAACATTCCTGGCGAGTTGGCCTCTACGTCTCCGTGGGACTTTTATATACATCAATAACGTAATTTAACCTAACCTAAACCTACGTAACATCTCGGCGGTAATATTTGACAACATTCCTGGCTTGATGGCCTCCACGTCTCCGTGGGACCTTCATATACATCAATAACATAATATTACCTAACCTAACCCAACCTAACATCTCGGCACTAATATTTGACAACATTCCTGGCGAGTTGGCCTCTACCTCTCCGTGAGACCTTCATATACATCAATAACGTAATATAATCTAACCTAACCCAACCTATAATCTCGGCGGTAATATTTGACAACATTCCTGGTCAGTTGGCCTCTGCGTCTCCGTGGAACCTTCATATACATCAATAACGTAATATAACCTAACCTAACCCAACCTATCATCTCGGCGGTAATATTTGACAACATTCCTGGCGAGTTGGCCTCTACGTCTCCGTGGGACTTTTATATACATCAATAACGTAATTTAACCTAACCTAAACCTACGTAACATCTTGGCGGTAATATTTGACAACATTGCTGGCTTGATGGCCTCTACGTCTCCGTGGGACCTTCATATACATCAATAACATAATATTACATAACCTAACCCAACCTATCATCTCGGCGGTAATACTTGACAACATTCCTGGCGAGTTGGCCTCTACGTCTCCGTGGGACCTTCATATACATCAATAACGTAATATAACCTAACCTAACCCAACCTATCATCTCGGCGGTAATATTTGACAACATTCCTGACGAGTTGGCCTCTACATCTCCGTGGGAATTTTATATATATCAATAACGTAATATAACCTAACCTAACCCAACCTAACATCTCGGCACTAATATTTGACAACATTCCTGGCGAGTTGGCCTCTACGCCTCCGTGGGACTTTTATATACATCAAAACGTAATTTACCCTAACCTAACCCAACGTAACATCTCGGCGGTAATACTTGACAACATTCCTGGCGAGTTGGCCTCTACGTCTCCGTGGGACTTTTATATACATCAATAACGTAATATAACCTAACCTAACCCAACCTATCATCTCGGCGGTAATATTTGACATCATTCCTGGCGAGTTGGCCTCTACGCCTCCGTGGGGCTTTTATATACATCAATAACATAATATTACCTAACCTAACCCAACCTATCATCTCGGCGGTAATACTTGACAACATTCCTGGCGAGTTGGCCTCTACGTCTCCGTGGGACCTTCATATACATCAATAACGTAATATAACCTAACCTAAACCAAGCTATCATCTCGGCGGTAATATTTGACAACATTCCAGGCGAGTTGGCCTCTACGTCTCCGTGGGAATTTTATATACATCAATAACGTAATATAACCTAACCTAACCCAACCTAACATCTCGGCACTAATATTTGACAACATTCCTGTCGAGTTGGCCTCTACCTCTCCGTGAGACCTTCATATATATCAATAACGTAATATTATCTAACCTAACCCAACCTATAATCTCGGCGGTAATATTTGACAACATTCCTGGTCAGTTGGCCTCTGCGTCTCCGTGGAACCTTCATATACATCAATAACGTAATATAACCTAACCTAACCCAACCTATCATCTCGGCTGTAATATTTGACAACATTCCTGGCGAGTTGGCCTCTACGTCTCCGTGGGACTTTTATATACATCAATAACGTAATTTAACCTAACCTAAACCTACGTAACATCTCGGCGGTAATATTTGACAACATTCCTGGCTTGATGGCCTCTACGTCTCCGTGGGACCTTCATATACATCAATAACATAATATTACCTAACCTAACCCAACCTATCATCTCGGCGGTAATACTTGACAACATTCCTGGCGAGTTGGCCTCCACGTCTCCGTGGGACCTTCATATACATCAATAACGTAATATAACCTAACCTAACCCAACATATCATCTCGGCGGTAATATTTGACAACATTCTTGACGAGTTGGCCTCTACATCTCCGTGGGACTTTTATATACATCAATAACGTAATTTAACCTAACCTAAACCAACGTAACATCTCGGCGGTAATATTTGACAACATTCCTGGCTTGCTGGCCTCTATGTTTCCGTGGGACCTTTGTATACATCAATAACGTAGTATAACCTAACCTAACCCAACCTAACATCTCGGCACTAATATTTGACAACATTCCTGGCTTGATGGCCTCTACGTCTCCGTGGGACCTTCATATACATCAATAACATAATATTACCTAACCTAACCCAACCTATCATATCGGCGGTAATATTTGACAACATTCCAGGCGAGTTGGCCTCTACGTCTCCGTGGGAATTTTATATACATCAATAACGTAATATAACCTAACCTAACCCAACCTAACATCTCGGCACTAATATTTGACAACATTCCTGGCGAGTTGGCCTCTACCTCTCCGTGAGACCTTCATATACATCAATAACGTATTATAATCTAACCTAACCCAACCTATAATCTCGGCGGTAATATTTGACAACATTCCTGGTCAGTTGGCCTCTGCGTCTCCGTGGAACCTTCATATACATCAATAACGTAATATAACCTAACCTAACCCAACCTATCATCTCGGCGGTAATATTTGACAACATTCCTGGCGAGTTGGCCTCTACGTCTCCGTGGGACTTTTATATACATCAATAACGTAATTTAACCTAACCTAAACCTACGTAACATCTCGGCGGTAATATTTGACAACATTCCTGGCTTGATGGCCTCCACGTCTCCGTGGGACCTTCATATACATCAATAACATAATATTACCTAACCTAACCCAACCTAACATCTCGGCACTAATATTTGACAACATTCCTGGCGAGTTGGCCTCTACCTCTCCGTGAGACCTTCATATACATCAATAACGTAATATAATCTAACCTAACCCAACCTATAATCTCGGCGGTAATATTTGACAACATTCCTGGTCAGTTGGCCTCTGCGTCTCCGTGGAACCTTCATATACATCAATAACGTAATATAACCTAACCTAACCCAACCTATCATCTCGGCGGTAATATTTGACAACATTCCTGGCGAGTTGGCCTCTACGTCTCCGTGGGACTTTTATATACATCAATAACGTAATTTAACCTAACCTAAACCTACGTAACATCTTGGCGGTAATATTTGACAACATTGCTGGCTTGATGGCCTCTACGTCTCCGTGGGACCTTCATATACATCAATAACATAATATTACCTAACCTAACCCAACCTATCATCTCGGCGGTAATACTTGACAACATTCCTGGCGAGTTGGCCTCTACGTCTCCGTGGGACCTTCATATACATCAATAACGTAATATAACCTAACCTAACCCAACCTATCATCTCGGCGGTAATATTTGACAACATTCCTGACGAGTTGGCCTCTACATCTCCGTGGGACTTTTATATACATCAATAACGTAATTTAACCTAACCTAAACCAACGTAACATCTCGGCGGTAATATTTGACAACATTCCTGGCTTGCTGGCCTCTATGTTTCCGTGGGACCTTTATATACATCAATAACGTAGTATAACCTAACCTAACCCAACCTAACATCTCGGCACTAATATTTGACAACATTCCTGGCTTGATGGCCTCTACGTCTCCGTGGGACCTTCATATACATCAATAACATAATATTACCTAACCTAACCCAACCTATCATCTCGGCGGTAATATTTGACATCATTCCTGGCGAGTTGGCCTCTACGCTTCCGTGGGACTTTTATATACATCAAAACGTAATTTACCCTAACCTAACCCAACGTAACATCTCGGCGGTAATATTCGGCAACATTCCTGGAGTGTTGGTCCCTACGTCTCCGTGGGATCTTCATATACATCAATAACGTAATATAACCTAACCTAAACCAACCTATAATCTCGGCGGTAATATTTGACAACATTCCAGGCGAGTTGGCCTCTACGTCTCCGTGGGAATTTTATATACATCAATAACGTAATATAACCTAACCTAACCCAACCTAACATCTCGGCACTAATATTTGACAACATTCCTGGCGAGTTGGCCTCTACCTCTCCGTGAGACCTTCATATACATCAATAACGTATTATAATCTAACCTAACCCAACCTATAATCTCGGCGGTAATATTTGACAACATTCCTGGTCAGTTGGCCTCTACGTCTCCGTGGGACCTTCATATACATCAATAACATAATATTACCTAACCTAACCCAACCTATCATCTCGGCGGTAATATTTGACAACATTCCTGGCGAGTTGGCCTCTACGTCTCCGTGGGACTTTTATATACATCAATAACGTAATTTAACCTAACCTAAACCAACGTAACATCTCGGCGGTAATATTTGAGAACATTCCTGGCTTGCTGGCCTCTATGTTTCCGTGGAACCTTTATATACATCAATAACGTAGTATAACCTAACCTAGCCCAACCTATCATATCGGCGGTAATATTTGGCAACATTCCTGGCTTGTTGGCCTCTACGTATCCGTGGGACCTTCATATACATCAATAACGTAATATAACCTAACCTAACCCAACCTATAATCTCGGCGGTAATATTTGACAACATTCCTGGTCAGTTGGCCTCTGCGTCTCCGTGGAACCTTCATATACATCAATAACGTAATATAACCTAACCTAACCCAACCTATCATCTCGGCGGTAATATTTGACAACATTCCTGGCGAGTTGGACTCTACGTCTACGTGGGACTTTTATATACATCAATAACGTAATTTAACCTAACCTAAACCAACGTAACATCTCGGCGGTAATATTTGACAACATTCCTGGCTTGCTGGCCTCTATGTTTCCGTGGGACCTTTATATACATCAATAACGTAGTATAACCTAACCTAACCCAACCTAACATCTCGGCACTAATATTTGACAACATTCCTGGCTTGATGGCCTCTACGTCTCCGTGTGACCTTCATATACATCAATAACATAATATTACCTAACCTAACCCAACCTATCATCTCGGCGGTAATACTTGACAATATTCCTGGCGAGTTGGCCTCTACGTCACCGTGGGACTTTTATATACATCAATAACGTAATATAACCTACCCTAACCCAACCTATCATCTCGGCGGTAATATTTGACATCATTCCTGGCGAGTTGGCCTCTACGCGTCCGTGGGACTTTTATATACATCAAAACGTAATTTACCCTAACCTAACCCAACGTAACATCTCGGCGGTAATATTCGGCAACATTCCTGGAGTGTTGGTCCCTACGTCTCCGTGGGATCTTCATATACATCAATAACGTAATATAACCTAACCTAAACCAACCTATCATCTCGGCGGTAATATTTGACAACATTCCTGGTCAGTTGGCCTCTGCGTCTCCGTGGAACCTTCATATACATCAATAACGTAATATAACCTAACCTAACCCAACTTATCATGTCGGCGGTAATATTTGACATCATTCCTGGCGAGTTGGCCTCTACGCTTCCGTGGGACTTTTATATACATCAAAACGTAATTTACCCTAACCTAACCCAACGTAACATCTCGGCGGTAATATTCGGCAACATTCCTGGAGTGTTGGTCCCTACGTCTCCGTGGGATCTTCATATACATCAATAACGTAATATAACCTAACCTAAACCAACCTATCATCTCGGCGGTAATATTTGACAACATTCCAGGCGAGTTGGCCTCTACGTCTCCGTGGGAATTTTATATACATCAATAACGTAATATAACCTAACCTAACCCAACCTAACATCTCGGCACTAATATTTGACAACATTCCTGGCGAGTTGGCCTCTACCTCTCCGTGAGACCTTCATATACATCAATAACGTATTATAATCTAACCTAACCCAACCTATAATCTCGGCGGTAATATTTGACAACATTCCTGGTCAGTTGGCCTCTACGTCTCCGTGGGACCGTCATATACATCAATAACATAATATTACCTAACCTAACCCAACCTATCATCTCGGCGGTAATATTTGACAACATTCCTGGCGAGTTGGCCTCTACGTCTCCGTGGGACTTTTATATACATCAATAACGTAATTTAACCTAACCTAAACCAACGTAACATCTCGGCGGTAATATTTGAGAACATTCCTGGCTTGCTGGCCTCTATGTTTCCGTGGGACCTTTATATACATCAATAACGTAGTATAACCTAACCTAGCCCAACCTATCATATCGGCGGTAATATCTGGCAACATTCCTGGCTTGTTGGCCTCTACGTCTCCGTGGGACCTTCATATACATCAATAACGTAATATAACCTAACCTAACCCAACCTATAATCTCGGCGGTAATATTTGACAACATTCCTGGTCAGTTGGCCTCTGCGTCTCCGTGGAACCTTCATATACATCAATAACGTAATATAACCTAACCTAACCCAACCTATCATCTCGCCGGTAATATTTGACAACATTCCTGGCGAGTTGGCCTCTACGCTTCCGTGGGACTTTTATATACATCAAAACGTAATTTACCCTAACCTAACCCAACGTAACATCTCGGCGGTAATATTCGGCAACATTCCTGGAGTGTTGGTCCCTACGTCTCCGTGGGATCTTCATATACATCAATAACGTAATATAACCTAACCTAAACCAACCTATCATCTCGGCGGTAATATTTGACAACATTCCAGGCGAGTTGGCCTCTACGTCTCCGTGGGAATTTTATATACATCAATAACGTAATATAACCTAACCTAACCCAACCTAACATCTCGGCACTAATATTTGACAACATTCCTGGCGAGTTGGCCTCTACCTCTCCGTGAGACCTTCATATACATCAATAACGTATTATAATCTAACCTAACCCAACCTATAATCTCGGCGGTAATATTTGACAACATTCCTGGTCAGTTGGCCTCTACGTCTCCGTGGGACCTTCATATACATCAATAACATAATATTACCTAACCTAACCCAACCTATCATCTCGGCGGTAATATTTGACAACATTCCTGGCGAGTTGGCCTCTACGTCTCCGTGGGACTTTTATATACATCAATAACGTAATTTAACCTAACCTAAACCAACGTAACATCTCGGCGGTAATATTTGAGAACATTCCTGGCTTGCTGGCCTCTATGTTTCCGTGGGACCTTTATATACATCAATAACGTAGTATAACCTAACCTAGCCCAAGCTATCATATCGGCGGTAATATCTGGCAACATTCCTGGCTTGTTGGCCTCTACGTCTCCGTGGGACCTTCATATACATCAATAACGTAATATAACCTAACCTAACCCAACCTATAATCTCGGCGGTAATATTTGACAACATTCCTGGTCAGTTGGCCTCTGCGTCTCCGTGGAACCTTCATATACATCAATAACGTAATATAACCTAACCTAACCCAACCTATCATCTCGCCGGTAATATTTGACAACATTCCTGGCGAGTTGGCCTCTACGTCTACGTGGGACTTTTATATACATCAATAACGTAATTTAACCTAACCTAAACCAACGTAACATCTCGGCGGTAATATTTGACAACATTCCTGGCTTGCTGGCCTCTATGTTTCCGTGGGACCTTTATATACATCAATAACGTAGTATAACCTAACCTAACGCAACCTAACACCTCGGCACTAATATTTGACAACATTCCTGGCTTGATGGCCTCTACGTCTCCGTGTGACCTTCATATACATCAATAACATAATATTACCTAACCTAACCCAACCTATCATCTCGGCGGTAATACTTGACAATATTCCTGGCGAGTTGGCCTCTACGTCACCGTGGGACTTTTATATACATCAATAACGTAATATAACCTACCCTAACCCAACCTATCATCTCGGCGGTAATATTTGACATCATTCCTGGCGAGTTGGCCTCTACGCGTCCGTGGGACTTTTATATACATCAAAACGTAATTTACCCTAACCTAACCCAACGTAACATCTCGGCGGTAATATTCGGCAACATTCCTGGAGTGTTGGTCCCTACGTCTCCGTGGGATCTTCATATACATCAATAACGTAATATAACCTAACCTAAACCAACCTATCATCTCGGCGGTAATATTTGACAACATTCCAGGCGAGTTGGCCTCTACGTCTCCGTGGGAATTTTATATACATCAATAACGTAATATAACCTAACCTAACCCAACCTAACATCTCGGCACTAATATCTGACAAGATTCCTGGCGAGTTGGCCTCTATCTCTCCGTGAGACCTTCATATACATCAATAACGTAATATAATCTAACCTAACCCAACCTATCATCTCGGCGGTAATATTTGACAACATTCCTGGTCAGTTGGCCTCTGCGTCTCCGTGGAACCTTCATATACATCAATAACGTAATATAACCTAACCTAACCCAACCTATCATCTCGGCGGTAATATTTGACATCATTCCTGGCGAGTTGGCCTCTACGCTTCCGTGGGACTTTTATATACATCAAAACGTAATTTACCCTAACCTAACCCAACGTAACATCTCGGCGGTAATATTCGGCAACATTCCTGGAGTGTTGGTCCCTACGTCTCCGTGGGATCTTCATATACATCAATAACGTAATATAACCTAACCTAAACCAACCTATCATCTCGGCGGTAATATTTGACAACATTCCAGGCGAGTTGGCCTCTACGTCTCCGTGGGAATTTTATATACATCAATAACGTAATATAACCTAACCTAACCCAACCTAACATCTCGGCACTAATATTTGACAACATTCCTGGCGAGTTGGCCTCTACCTCTCCGTGAGACCTTCATATACATCAATAACGTATTATAATCTAACCTAACCCAACCTATAATCTCGGCGGTAATATTTGACAACATTCCTGGTCAGTTGGCCTCTGCGTCTCCGTGGAACCTTCATATACATCAATAACGTAATATAACCTAACCTAACCCAACCTATCATCTCGGCGGTAATATTTGACAACATTCCTGGCGAGTTGGCCTCTACGTCTCCGTGGGACTTTTATATACATCAATAACGTAATTTAACCTAACCTAAACCTACGTAACATCTCGGCGATAATATTTGACAACATTCCTGGCTTGATGGCCTCTACGTCTCCGTGGGACCTTCATATACATCAATAACATAATATTACCTAACCTAACCCAACCTATCATCTCGGCGGTAATATTTGACAACATTCCTGGCGAGTTGGCCTCTACGTCTCCGTGGGACTTTTATATACATCAATAACATAATATTACCTAACCTAACCCAACCTATCATCTCGGCGGTAATATTTGACAACATTCCTGGTCAGTTGGCCTCTACGTCTCCGTGGGACCTTCATATACATCAATAACATAATATTACCTAACCTAACCCAACCTATCATCTCGGCGGTAATATTTGACAACATTCCTGGCGAGTTGGCCTCTACGTCTCCGTGGGACTTTTATATACATCAATAACGTAATTTAACCTAACCTAAACCAACGTAACATCTCGGCGGTAATATTTGAGAACATTCCTGGCTTGCTGGCCTCTATGTTTCCGTGGGACCTTTATATACATCAATAACGTAGTATAACCTAACCTAGCCCAACCTATCATATCGGCGGTAATATTTGGCAACATTCCTGGCTTGTTGGCCTCTACGTATCCGTGGGACCTTCATATACATCAATAACGTAATATAACCTAACCTAACCCAACCTATAATCTCGTCGGTAATATTTGACAACATTCCTGGTCAGTTGGCCTCTGCGTCTCCGTGGAACCTTCATATACATCAATAACGTAATATAACCTAACCTAACCCAACCTATCATCTCGGCGGTAATATTTGACAACATTCCTGGCGAGTTGGCCTCTACGTCTACGTGGGACTTTTATATACATCAATAACGTAATTTAACCTAACCTAAACCAACGTAACATCTCGGCGGTAATATTTGACAACATTCCTGGCTTGCTGGCCTCTATGTTTCCGTGGGACCTTTATATACATCAATAACGTAGTATAACCTAACCTAACCCAACCTAACATCTCGGCACTAATATTTGACAACATTCCTGGCTTGATGGCCTCTACGTCTCCGTGTGACCTTCATATACATCAATAACATAATATTACCTAACCTAACCCAACCTATTATCTCGGCGGTAATACTTGACAATATTCCTGGCGAGTTGGCCTCTACGTCACCGTGGGACTTTTATATACATCAATAACGTAATATAACCTACCCTAACCCAACCTATCATCTCGGCGGTAATATTTGACATCATTCCTGGCGAGTTGGCCTCTACGCGTCCGTGGGACTTTTATATACATCAAAACGTAATTTACCCTAACCTAACCCAACGTAACATCTCGGCGGTAATATTCGGCAACATTCCTGGAGTGTTGGTCCCTACGTCTCCGTGGGATCTTCATATACATCAATAACGTAATATAACCTAACCTAAACCAACCTATCATCTCGGCGGTAATATTTGACAACATTCCTGGTCAGTTGGCCTCTGCGTCTCCGTGGAACCTTCATATACATCAATAACGTAATATAACCTAACCTAACCCAACTTATCATCTCGGCGGTAATATTTGACATCATTCCTGGCGAGTTGGCCTCTACGCTTCCGTGGGACTTTTATATACATCAAAACGTAATTTACCCTAACCTAACCCAACGTAACATCTCGGCGGTAATATTCGGCAACATTCCTGGAGTGTTGGTCCCTACGTCTCCGTGGGATCTTCATATACATGAATAACGTAATATAACCTAACCTAAACCAACCTATCATCTCGGCGGTAATATTTGACAACATTCCAGGCGAGTTGGCCTCTACGTCTCCGTGGGAATTTTATATACATCAATAACGTAATATAACCTAACCTAACCCAACCTAACATCTCGGCACTAATATTTGACAACATTCCTGGCGAGTTGGCCTCTACCTCTCCGTGAGACCTTCATATACATCAATAACGTATTATAATCTAACCTAACCCAACCTATAATCTCGGCGGTAATATTTGACAACATTCCTGGTCAGTTGGCCTCTACGTCTCCGTGGGACCTTCATATACATCAATAACATAATATTACCTAACCTAACCCAACCTATCATCTCGGCGGTAATATTTGACAACATTCCTGGCGAGTTGGCCTCTACGTCTCCGTGGGACTTTTATATACATCAATAACGTAATTTAACCTAACCTAAACCAACGTAACATCTCGGCGGTAATATTTGAGAACATTCCTGGCTTGCTGGCCTCTATGTTTCCGTGGGACCTTTATATACATCAATAACGTAGTATAACCTAACCTAGCCCAACATATCATATCGGCGGTAATATCTGGCAACATTCCTGGCTTGTTGGCCTCTACGTCTCCGTGGGACCTTCATATACATCAATAACGTAATATAACCTAACCTAACCCAACCTATAATCTCGGCGGTAATATTTGACAACATTCCTGGTCAGTTGGCCTCTGCGTCTCCGTGGAACCTTCATATACATCAATAACGTAATATAACCTAACCTAACCCAACCTATCATCTCGGCGGTAATATTTGACAACATTCCTGGCGAGTTGGCCTCTACGTCTACGTGGGACTTTTATATACATCAATAACGTAATTTAACCTAACCTAAACCAACGTAACATCTCGGCGGTAATATTTGACAACATTCCTGGCTTGCTGGCCTCTATGTTTCCGTGGGACCTTTATATACATCAATAACGTAGTATAACCTAACCTAACGCAACCTAACATCTCGGCACTAATATTTGACAACATTCCTGGCTTGATGGCCTCTACGTCTCCGTGGGACCTTCATATACATCAATAACATAATATTACCTAACCTAACCCAACCTATCATCTCGGCGGTAATACTTGACAATATTCCTGGCGAGTTGGCCTATACGTCACCGTGGTACTTTTATATACATCAATAACGTAATATAACCTACCCTAACCCAACCTATCATCTCGGCGGTAATATTTGACATCATTCCTGGCGAGTTGGCCTCTACGCGTCCGTGGGACTTTTATATACATCAAAACGTAATTTACCCTAACCTAACCCAACGTAACATCTCGGCGGTAATATTCGGCAACATTCCTGGAGTGTTGGTCCCTACGTCTCCGTGGGATCTTCATATACATCAATAACGTAATATAACCTAACCTAAACCAACCTATCATCTCGGCGGTAATATTTGACAACATTCCAGGCGAGTTGGCCTCTACGTCTCCGTGGGAATTTTATATACATCAATAACGTAATATAACCTAACCTAACCCAACCTAACATCTCGGCACTAATATCTGACAAGATTCCTGGCGAGTTGGCCTCTATCTCTCCGTGAGACCTTCATATACATCAATAACGTAATATAATCTAACCTAACCCAACCTATCATCTCGGCGGTAATATTTGACAACATTCCTGGTCAGTTGGCCTCTGCGTCTCCGTGGAACCTTCATATACATCAATAACGTAATATAACCTAACCTAACCCAACCTATCATCTCGGCGGTAATATTTGACATCATTCCTGGCGAGTTGGCCTCTACGCTTCCGTGGGACTTTTATATACATCAAAACGTAATTTACCCTAACCTAACCCAACGTAACATCTCGGCGGTAATATTCGGCAACAATCCTGGAGTGTTGGTCCCTACGTCTCCGTGGGATCTTCATATACATCAATAACGTAATATAACCTAACCTAAACCAACCTATCATCTCGGCGGTAATATTTGACAACATTCCAGGCGAGTTGGCCTCTACGTCTCCGTGGGAATTTTATATACATCAATAACGTAGTATAACCTAACGTAGCCCAACCTATCATATCGGCGGTAATATTTGGCAACATTCCTGGCTTGTTGGCCTCTACGTCTCCGTGGGACCTTCATATACATCAATAACATAATATAACCTAACCTAACCCAACCTATAATCTCGGCGGTAATATTTGACAACATTCCTGGTCAGTTGGCCTCTGCGTCTCCGTGGAACCTTCATATACATCAATAACGTAATATAACCTAACCTAACCCAACCTATCATCTCGGCGGTAATATTTGACAACATTCCTGGCGAGTTGGCCTCTACGTCTACGTGGGACTTTTATATACATCAATAACGTAATTTAACCTAACCTAAACCTACGTAACATCTCGGCGGTAATATTTGACAACATTCCTGGCTTGATGGCCTCTACGTCTCCGTAGGACCTTCATATACATCAATAACGTAATATAACCTAACCTAACCCAACCTATCATCTCGGCGGTAATATTTGACATCATTCCTGGCGAGTTGGCCTCTACGCCTCCGTGGGACTTTTATATACATTAATAACGTAATATAACCTAACCTAACCCAACCTATCATCTCGGCGGTAATATTTGACATCATTCCTGGCGAGTTGGCCTCTACGCCTCCGTGAGACATTTATATACATCAATAACGTAATATAACCTAACCTAACCCAACCTATCATCTCGGCGGTAATATTTGACAACATTCCTGACGAGTTGGCCTCTACATCGCCGTGGGACTTTTATATACATCAATAACGTAATTTAACCTAACCTAAACCAACGTAACATCTCGGCGGTAATATTTGACAACATTCCTGGCTTGCTGGCCTCTATGTTTCCGTGGGACCTTTATATACATCAATAACGTAGTATAACCTATCCTAGCCCAACCTATCATATCGGCGGTAATATTTGGCAACATTCCTGGCTTGTTGGCCTCTACGTCTCCGTGGGACCTTCATATACATCAATAACATAATATTACCTAACCTAACCCAACCTATCATCTCGGCTGTAATACTTGACAACATTCCTGGCGAGTTGGCCTCTACGTCTCCATGGAACCTTCATATACATCAATAACGTAATATAACCTAACCTAACCCAACCTATCATCTCGGCGGTAATATTTGACAACATTCCTGACGAGTTGGCCTCTACATCTCCGTGGGACTTTTATATACATCAATAACGTAATTTAACCTAACCTAAACCAACGTAACATCTCGGCGGTAATATTTGACAACATTCCTGGCTTGCTGGCCTCTATGTTTCCGTGGGACCTTTATATACATCAATAACGTAGTATAACCTAACCTAACCCAACCTAACATCTCGGCACCAATATTTGACAACATTCCTGGCTTGATGGCCTCTACGTCTCCGTGGGACCTTCATATACATCAATAACATAATATTACCTAACCTAACCCAACCTATCATCTCGGCGGTAATACTTGACAATATTCCTGGCGAGTTGGCCTCTACGTCTCCGTGGGACTTTTATATACATCAATAACGTAATATAACCTACCCTAACCGAACGTAACATCTCGGCGGTAATATTCGGCAACATTCCTGGAGTGTTGGTCCCTACGTCTCCGTGGGATCTTCATATACATCAATAACGTAATATAACCTAACCTAAACCAACCTATCATCTCGGCGGTAATATTTGACAACATTCCAGGCGAGTTGGCCTCTACGTCTCCGTGGGAATTTTATATACATCAATAACGTAATATAACCTAACCTAACCCAACCTAACATCTCGGCACTAATATTTGACAACATTCCTGGCGAGTTGGCCTCTACCTCTCCGTGAGACCTTCATATACATCAATAACGTATTATAATCTAATCTAACCCAACCTATAATCTCGGCGGTAATATTTGACAACATTCCTGGTCAGTTGGCCTCTGCGTCTCCGTGGGACCTTCATATACATCAATAACATAATATTACCTAACCTAACCCAACCTATCATCTCGGCGGTAATACTTGACAATATTCCTGGCGAGTTGGCCTCTACGTCTCCGTGGGACTTTTATATACATCAATAACGTAATATAACCTACCCTAACCCAACCTATCATCTCGGCGGTAATATTTGACATCATTCCTGGCGAGTTGGCCTCTACGCCTCCGTGGGACTTTTATATACATCAAAACGTAATTTACCCTAACCTAACCCAACGTAACATCTCGGCGGTAATATTCGGCAACATTCCTGGAGTGTTGGTCCCTACGTCTCCGTGGGATCTTCATATACATCAATAACGTAATATAACCTAACCTAAACCAACCTATCATCTCGGCGGTAATATTTGACAACATTCCAGGCGAGTTGGCCTCTACGTCTCCGTGGGAATTTTATATACATCAATAACGTAATATAACCTAACCTAACCCAACCTAACATCTCGGCACTAATATCTGACAACATTCCTGGCGAGTTGGCCTCTATCTCTCCGTGAGACCTTCATATACATCAATAACGTAATATAATCTAACCTAACCCAACCTATCATCTCGGCGGTAATATTTGACCACATTCCTGGTCAGTTGGCCTCTGCGTCTCCGTGGAACCTTCATATACATCAATAACGTAATATAACCTAACCTAACCCAACCTATCATCTCGGCGGTAATATTTGACATCATTCCTGGCGAGTTGGCCTCTACGCTTCCGTGGGACTTTTATATACATCAAAACGTAATTTACCCTAACCTAACCCAACGTAACATCTCGGCGGTAATATTCGGCAACATTCCTGGAGTGTTGGTCCCTACGTCTCCGTGGGATCTTCATATACATCAATAACGTAATATAACCTAACCTAAACCAACCTATCATCTCGGCGGTAATATTTGACAACATTCCAGGCGAGTTGGCCTCTACGTCTCCGTGGGAATTTTATATACATCAATAACGTAATATAACCTAACCTAACCCAACCTAACATCTCGGCACTAATATTTGACAACATTCCTGGCGAGTTGGCCTCTACCTTTCCGTGAGACCTTCATATACATCAATAACGTATTATAATCTAACCTAACCCAACCTATAATCTCGGCGGTAATATTTGACAACATTCCTGGTCAGTTGGCCTCTGCGTCTCCGTGGAACCTTCATATACATCAATAACGTAATATAACCTAACCTAACCCAACCTATCATCTCGGCGGTAATATTTGACAACATTCCTGACGAGTTGGCCTCTACATCTCCGTGGGACTTTTATATACATCAATAACGTAATTTAACCTAACCTAAACCAACGTAACATCTCGGCGGTAATATTTGACAACATTCGTGGCTTGCTGGCCTCTATGTTTCCGTGGGACCTTTATATACATCAATAACGTAGTATAACCTAACCTAACCCAACCTAACATCTCGGCACTAATATTTGACAACATTCCTGGCTTGATGGCCTCTACGTCTCCGTGGGACCTTCATATACATCAATAACATAATATTACCTAACCTAACCCAACCTATCATCTCGGCGGTAATACTTGACAATATTCCTGGCGAGTTGGCCTCTACGTCTCCGTGGGACTTTTATATACATCAATAACGTAATATAACCTACCCTAACCCAACCTATCATCTCGGCGGTAATATTTGACATCATTCCTGGCGAGTTGGCCTCTACGCCTCCGTGGGACTTTTATATACATCAAAACGTAATTTACCCTAACCTAACCCAACGTAACATCTCGGCGGTAATATTCGGCAACATTCCTGGAGTGTTGGTCCCTACGTCTCCGTGGGATCTTCATATACATCAATAACGTAATATAACCTAACCTAAACCAACCTATCATCTCGGCGGTAATATTTGAGAACATTCCAGGCGAGTTGGCCTCTACGTCTCCGTGGGAATTTTATATACATCAATAACGTAATATAACCTAACCTAACCCAACCTAACATCTCGGCACTAATATCTGACAACATTCCTGGCGAGTTGGCCTCTATCTCTCCGTGAGACCTTCATATACATCAATAACGTAATATAATCTAACCTAACCCAACCTATCATCTCGGCGGTAATATATGACAACATTCCTGGTCAGTTGGCCTCTGCGTCTCCGTGGAACCTTCATATACATCAATAACGTAATATAACCTAACCTAACCCAACCTATCATCTCGGCGGTAATATTTGACATCATTCCTGGCGAGTTGGCCTCTACGCTTCCGTGGGACTTTTATATACATCAAAACGTAATTTACCCTAACCTAACCCAACGTAACATCTCGGCGGTAATATTCGGCAACATTCCTGGAGTGTTGGTCCCTACGTCTCCGTGGGATCTTCATATACATCAATAACGTAATATAACCTAACCTAAACCAACCTATCATCTCGGCGGTAATATTTGACAACATTCCAGGCGAGTTGGCCTCTACGTCTCCGTGGGAATTTTATATACATCAATAACGTAATATAACCTAACCTAACCCAACCTAACATCTCGGCACTAATATTTGACAACATTCCTGGCGAGTTGGCCTCTACCTCTCCGTGAGACCTTCATATACATCAATAACGTATTATAATCTAACCTAACCCAACCTATAATCTCGGCGGTAATATTTGACAACATTCCTGGTCAGTTGGCCTCTGCGTCTCCGTGGAACCTTCATATACATCAATAACGTAATATAACCTAACCTAACCCAACCTATCATCTCGGCGGTAATATTTGACAACATTCCTGGCGAGTTGGCCTCTACGTCTCCGTGGGACTTTTATATACATCAATAACGTAATTTAACCTAACCTAAACCTACGTAACATCTCGGCGATAATATTTGACAACATTCCTGGCGAGTTGGACTCTACGTCTCCGTGGGACTTTTATATACATCAATAACGTAATTTAACCTAACCTAAACCAACGTAACATCTCGGCGGTAATATTTGAGAACATTCCTGGCTTGCTGGCCTCTATGTTTCCGTGGGACCTTTATATACATCAATAACGTAGTATAACCTAACCTAGCCCAACCTATCATATCGGCGGTAATATTTGGCAACATTCCTGGCTTGTTGGCCTCTACGTCTCCGTGGGACCTTCATATACATCAATAACATAATATAACCTAACCTAACCCAACCTATAATCTCGGCGGTAATATTTGACAACATTCCTGGTCAGTTGGCCTCTGCGTCTCCGTGGAACCTTCATATACATCAATAACGTAATATAACCTAACCTAACCCAACCTATCATCTCGGCGGTAATATTTGACAACATTCCTGGCGAGTTGGCCTCTACGTCTACGTGGGACTTTTATATACATCAATAACGTAATTTAACCTAACCTAAACCTACGTAACATCTCGGCGGTAATATTTGACAACATTCCTGGCTTGATGGCCTCTACGTCTCCGTAGGACCTTCATATACATCAATAACGTAATATAACCTAACCTAACCCAACCTATCATCTCGGCGGTAATATTTGACATCATTCCTGGCGAGTTGGCCTCTACGCCTCCGTGGGATCTTTATATACATCAATAACGTAGTATAACCTAACCTAACCCAACCTAACATCTCGGCACTAATATTTGACACCATTCCTGGCTTGATGGCCTCTACGTCTCCGTGGGACCTTCATATACATCAATAACATAATATTACCTAACCTAACCCAACCTATCATCTCGGCGGTAATACTTGACAACATTCCTGGCGAGTTGGCCTCTACGGCTCCGTGGGACTTTTATATACATCAATAACGTAATATAACCTAACCTAACCCAACCTATCATCTCGGCGGTAATATTTGACATCATTCCTGGCGAGTTGGCCTCTACGCCTCCGTGGGACTTTTATATACATCAAAACGTAATTTACACTAACCTAACCCAACGCAGCATCTCGGCGGTAATATTCGGCAACATTTCTGGCTTGATGGCCTGTACGTCTCCGTGGGATCTTCATATACATCAATAACATAATATTACCTAACCTAACCCAACCTATCATCTCGGCGGTAATACTTGACAACATTCCTGGCGAGTTGGCCTCTACGTCTCCGTGGGACCTTCATATACATCAATAACGTAATATAACCTAACCTAACCCAACCTATCATCTCGGCGGTAATATTTGACAACATTCCTGACGAGTTGGCCTCTACATCTCCGTGGGACTTTTATATACATCAATAACGTAATTTAACCTAACCTAAACCAACGTAACATCTCGGCGGTAATATTTGAGAACATTCCTGGCTTGCTGGTCTCTATGTTTCCGTGGGACCTTTATATACATCAATAACGTAGTATAACCTAACCTAGCCCAACATATCATATCGGCGGTAATATTTGGCAACATTCCTGGCTTGTTGGCCTCTACGTCTCCGTGGGACCTTCATATACATCAATAACGTAATATAACCTAACCTAACCCAACCTATAATCTCGGCGGTAATATTTGACAACATGCCTGGTCAGTTGGCCTCTGCGTCTCCGTGGAACCTTCATATACATCAATAACGTAATATAACCTAACCTAACCCAACCTATCATCTCGGCGGTAATATTTGACATCATTCCTGGCGAGTTGGCCTCTACGTCTCCGTGGGACTTTTATATACATCAAAACGTAATTTACCCTAACCTAACCCAACGCAACATCTCGGCGGTAATATTCGGCAACATTTCTGGCTTGATGGCCTCTACGTCTCCGTGGGATCTTCATATACATCAATAACATAATATTACCTAACCTAACCCAACCTATCATCTCGGCGGTAATACTTGACAACATTCCTGGCGAGTTGGCCCCTACGTCTCCGTGGGACCTTCATATACATCAATAACGTAATATAACCTAACCTAACCCAACCTATCATCTCGGCGGTAATATTTGACAACATTCCTGACGAGTTGGCCTCTACATCTCCGTGGGACTTTTATATACATCAATAACGTAATTTAACCTAACCTAAACCAACGTAACATCTCGGCGGTAATATTTGAGAACATTCCTGGCTTGTTGGCCTCTACGTCTCCGTGGGACCTTTATATACATCAATAACGTAGTATAACCTAACCTAGCCCAACCTATCATATCGGCGGTAATATTTGACATCATTCCTGGCGAGTTGGCCTCTACGCCTCCGTGGGACTTTTATATACATCAATAACGTAATATAACCTAACCTAACCCAACCTATCATCTCGGCGGTAATACTTGACAACATTCCTGGCGAGTTGGCCTCTACGTCTCCGTGGGACTTTTATATACATCAATAACGTAATATAACCTACCCTAACCCAACCTATCATCTCGGCGGTAATATTTGACATCATTCCTGGCGAGTTGGCCTCTACGCCTCCGTGGGACTTTTATATACATCAAAACGTAATTTACCCTAACCTAACCCAACGTAACATCTCGGCGGTAATATTCGGCAACATTCCTGGAGTGTTGGTCCCTACGTCTCCGTGGGATCTTCATATACATCAATAACGTAATATAACCTAACCTAAACCAACCTATCATCTCGGCGGTAATATTTGACAACATTCCAGGCGAGTTGGCCTCTACGTCTCCGTGGGAATTTTATATACATCAATAACGTAATATAACCTAACCTAACCCAACCTAACATCTCGGCACTAATATCTGACAACATTCCTGGCGAGTTGGCCTCTATCTCTCCGTGAGACCTTCATATACATCAATAACGTAATATAATCTAACCTAACCCAACCTATCATCTCGGCGGTAATATTTGACAACATTCCTGGTCAGTTGGCCTCTGCGTCTCCGTGGAACCTTCATATACATCAATAACGTAATATAACCTAACCTAACCCAACCTATCATCTCGGCGGTAATATTTGACATCATTCCTGGCGAGTTGGCCTCTACGCCTCCGTGGGACTTTTATATACATCAAAACGTAATTTACCCTAACCTAACCCAACGTAACATCTCGGCGGTAATATTCGGCAACATTCCTGGAGTGTTGGTCCCTACGTCTCCGTGGGATCTTCATATACATCAATAACGTAATATAACCTAACCTAAACCAACCTATCATCTCGGCGGTAATATTTGACAACATTCCAGGCGAGTTGGCCTCTACGTCTCCGTGGGAATTTTATATACATCAATAACGTAATATAACCTAACCTAACCCAACCTAACATCTCGGCACTAATATCTGACAACATTCCTGGCGAGTTGGCCTCTATCTCTCCGTGAGACCTTCATATACATCAATAACGTAATATAATCTAACCTAACCCAACCTATCATCTCGGCGGTAATATTTGACAACATTCCTGGTCAGTTGGCCTCTGCGTCTCCGTGGAACCTTCATATACATCAATAACGTAATATAACCTAACCTAACCCAACCTATCATCTCGGCGGTAATATTTGACATCATTCCTGGCGAGTTGGCCTCTACGCTTCCGTGGGACTTTTATATACATCAAAACGTAATTTACCCTAACCTAACCCAACGTAACATCTCGGCGGTAATATTCGGCAACATTCCTGGAGTGTTGGTCCCTACGTCTCCGTGGGATCTTCATATACATCAATAACGTAATATAACCTAACCTAAACCAACCTATCATCTCGGCGGTAATATTTGACAACATTCCAGGCGAGTTGGCCTCTACGTCTCCGTGGGAATTTTATATACATCAATAACGTAATATAACCTAACCTAACCCAACCTAACATCTCGGCACTAATATTTGACAACATTCCTGGCGAGTTGGCCTCTACCTCTCCGTGAGACCTTCATATACATCAATAACGTATTATAATCTAACCTAACCCAACCTATAATCTCGGCGGTAATATTTGACAACATTCCTGGTCAGTTGGCCTCTGCGTCTCCGTGGAACCTTCATATACATCAATAACGTAATATAACCTAACCTAACCCAACCTATCATCTCGGCGGTAATATTTGACAACATTCCTGGCGAGTTGGCCTCTACGTCTCCGTGGGACTTTTATATACATCAATAACGTAATTTAACCTAACCTAAACCCACGTAACACCTCGGCGGTAATATTTGACAACATTCCTGGCTTGATGGCCTCTACGTCTCCGTGGGACCTTCATATACATCAATAACATAATATTACCTAACCTAACCCAACCTATCATCTCGGCGGTAATATTTGACAACATTCCTGGCGAGTTGGCCTCTACGTCTCCGTGGGACTTTTATATACATCAATAACGTAATTTAACCTAACCTAAACCAACGTAACATCTCGGCGGTAATATTTGAGAACATTCCTGGCTTGCTGGCCTCTATGTTTCCGTGGGACCTTTATATACATCAATAACGTAGTATAACCTAACCTAGCCCAACCTATCATATCGGCGGTAATATTTGGCAACATTCCTGGCTTGTTGGCCTCTACGTCTCCGTGGGACCTTCATATACATCAATAACATAATATAACCTAACCTAACCCAACCTATAATCTCGGCGGTAATATTTGACAACATTCCTGGTCAGTTGGCCTCTGCGTCTCCGTGGAACCTTCATATACATCAATAACGTAATATAACCTAACCTAACCCAACCTATCATCTCGGCGGTAATATTTGACAACATTCCTGGCGAGTTGGCCTCTACGTCTACGTGGGACTTTTATATACATCAATAACGTAATTTAACCTAACCTAAACCTACGTAACATCTCGGCGGTAATATTTGACAACATTCCTGGCTTGATGGCCTCTACGTCTCCGTGGGACCTTCATATACATCAATAACGTAATATAACCTAACCTAACCCAACCTATCATCTCGGCGGTAATATTTGACATCATTCCTGGCGAGTTGGCCTCTACGCCTCCGTGGGACTTTTATATACATCAATAACGTAATATAACCTAACCTAACCCAACCTATCATCTCGGCGGTAATATTTGACATCATTCCTGGCGAGTTGGCCTCTACGCGTCCGTGAGACATTTATATACATCAATAACGTAATATAACCTAACCTAACCCAACCTATCATCTCGGCGGTAATATTTGACAACATTCCTGGCGAGTTGGCCTCTACCTCTCCGTGAGACCTTCATATACATCAATAACGTATTATAATCTAACCTAACCCAACCTATAATCTCGGCGGTAATATTTGACAACATTCCTGGTCAGTTGGCCTCTGCGTCTCCGTGGAACCTTCATATACATCAATAACGTAATATAACCTAACCTAACCCAACGTAACATCTCGGCGGTAATATTCGGCAACATTCCTGGCGAGTTGGCCTCTACCTCTCCGTGAGACCTTCATATACATCAATAACGTATTATAATCTAACCTAACCCAACCTATAATCTCGGCGGTAATATTTGACAACATTCCTGGTCAGTTGGCCTCTGCGTCTCCGTGGAACCTTCATATACATCAATAACGTAATATAACCTAACCTAACCCAACCTATCATCTCGGCGGTAATATTTGACATCATTCCTGGCGAGTTGGCCTCTACGCTTCCGTGGGACTTTTATATACATCAAAACGTAATTTACCCCAACCTAACCCAACGTAACATCTCGGCGGTAATATTCGGCAACATTCCTGGAGTGTTGGTCCCTACGTCTCCGTGGGATCTTCATATACATCAATAACGTAATATAACCTAACCTAAACCAACCTATCATCTCGGCGGTAATATTTGACAACATTCCAGGCGAGTTGGCCTCTACGTCTCCGTGGGAATTTTATATACATCAATAACGTAATATAACCTAACCTAACCCAACCTAACATCTCGGCACTAACATTTGACAACATTCCTGGCGAGTTGGCCTCTACCTCTCCGTGAGACCTTCATATACATCAATAACGTATTATAATCTAACCTAACCCAACCTATAATCTCGGCGGTAATATTTGACAACATTCCTGGTCAGTTGGCCTCTGCGTCTCCGTGGAACCTTCATATACATCAATAACGTAATATAACCTAACCTAACCCAACCTATCATCTCGGCGGTAATATTTGACAACATTCCTGGCGAGTTGGCCTCTACGTCTCCGTGGGACTTTTATATACATCAATAACGTAATTTAACCTAACCTAAACCTACGTAACATCTCGGCGGTAATATTTGACAACATTCCTGGCTTGATGGCCTCTACGTCTCCGTGGGACCTTCATATACATCAATAACATAATATTACCTAACCTAACCCAACCTATCATCTCGGCGGTAATATTTGACAACATTCCTGGCGAGTTGGCCTCTACGTCTCCGTGGGACTTTTATATACATCTATAACGTAATTTAACCTAACCTTAACCAACGTAACATCTCGGCGGTAATATTTGAGAACATTCCTGGCTTGCTGGCCTCTATGTTTCCGTGGGACCTTTATATACATCAATAACGTAGTATAACCTAACCTAGCCCAACCTATCATATCGGCGGTAATATTTGGCAACATTCCTGGCTTGTTGGCCTCTACGTCTCCGTGGGACCTTCATATACATCAATAACATAATATAACCTAACCTAACCCAACCTATAATCTCGGCGGTAATATTTGACAACATTCCTGGTCAGTTGGCCTCTGCGTCTCCGTGGAACCTTCATATACATCAATAACGTAATATAACCTAACCTAACCCAACCTATCATCTCGGCGGTAATATTTGACATCATTCCTGGCGAGTTGGCCTCTACGCTTCCGTGGGACTTTTATATACATCAAAACGTAATTTACCCTAACCTAACCCAACGTAACATCTCGGCGGTAATATTCGGCAACATTCCTGGAGTGTTGGTCCCTACGTCTCCGTGGGATCTTCATATACATCAATAACGTAATATAACCTAACCTAACCCAACCTATCATCTCGGCGGTAATACTTGACAACATTCCTGGCGAGTTGGCCTCTACGTCTCCGTGGGACCTTCATATACATCAATAACGTAATATAACCTAACCTAACCCAACCTATCATATCGGCGGTAATATTTGACAACATTCCTGACGAGTTGGCCTCTACATCTCCGTGGGACTTTTATATACATCAATAACGTAATTTAACCTAACCTAAACCAACGTAACATCTCGGCGGTAATATTTGAGAACATTCCTGGCTTGTTGGCCTCTACGTCTCCGTGGGACCTTTATATACATCAATAACGTAGTATAACCTAACCTAGCCCAACCTATCATATCGGCGGTAATATTTGACATCATTCCTGGCGAGTTGGCCTCTACGCCTCCGTGGGACTTTTATATACATCAATAACGTAATATAACCTAACCTAACCCAACCTATCATCTCGGCGGTAATACTTGACAACATTCCTGGCGAGTTGGCCTCTACGTCTCCGTGGGACTTTTATATACATCAATAACGTAATATAACCTAACCTAACCCAACCTATCATCTCGGCACTAATATTTGACACCATTCCTGGCTTGATGGCCTCTACGTCTCCGTGGGACCTTCATATACATCAATAACATAATATTACCTAACCTAACCCAACCTATCATCTCGGCGGTAATACTTGACAACATTCCTGGCGAGTTGGCCTCTACGCCTCCGTGGGACTTTTATATACATCAAAACGTAATTTACCCTAACCTAACCCAACGTAACATCTCGGCGGTAATATTTGACAACATTCCTGGTCAGTTGGCCTCTGCGTCTCCGTGGAACCTTCATATACATCAATAACGTAATATAACCTAACCTAACCCAACCTATCATCTCGGCGGTAATATATGACATCATTCCTGGCGAGTTGGCCTCTACGCTTCCGTGGGACTTTTATATACATCAAAACGTAATTTACCCTAACCTAACCCAACGTAACATCTCGGCGGTAATATTCGGCAACATTCCTGGTGTGTTGGTCCCTACGTCTCCGTGGGATCTTCATATACATCAATAACGTAATATAACCTAACCTAAACCAACCTATCATCTCGGCGGTAATATTTGACAACCTTCCAGGCGAGTTGGCCCCTACGTCTCCGTGGGAATTTTATATACATCAATAACGTAATATAACCTAACCTAACCCAACCTATCATCTCGGCGGTAATATTTGACATCATTCCTGGCGAGTTGGCCTCTACGCCTCCGTGGGACTTTTATATACATCAAAACGTAATTTACCCTAACCTAACCCAACGTAACATCTCGGCGGTAATATTCGGCAACATTTCTGGCTTGATGGCCTCTACGTCTCCGTGGGATCTTCATATACATCAATAACATAATATTACCTAACCTAACCCAACCTATAATCTCGGCGGTAATATTTGACAACATTCCTGGTCAGTGGGCCTCTGCGTCTCCGTGGAACCTTCATATACATCAATAACGTAATATAACCTAACCTAACCCAACCTATCATCTCGGCGGTAATATTTGACAACATTCCTGGCGAGTTGGCCTCTACGTCTCCGTGGGACTTTTATATACATCAATAACGTAATTTAACCTAACCTAAACCTACGTAACATCTCGGCGGTAATATTTGGCAACATTCCTGGCTTGTTGGCCTCTACGTCTCCGTGGGACCTTCATATACATCAATAACATAATATTACCTAACCTAACCCAACCTATCATCTCGGCTGTAATACTTGACAACATTCCTGGCGAGTTGGCCTCTACGTCTCCATGGAACCTTCATATACATCAATAACGTAATATAACCTAACCTAACCCAAGCTATCATCTCGGCGGTAATATTTGACAACATTCCTGACGAGTTGGCCTCTACATCTCCGTGGGACTTTTATATACATCAATAACGTAATTTAACCTAACCTAACCCAACCTATCATCTCGGCGGTCATATTTGACATCATTCCTGGCGAGTTGGCCTCTACGTCTCCGTGGGACTTTTATATACATCAAAACGTAATTTACCCTAACCTAACCCAACGCAACATCTCGGCGGTAATATTCGGCAACATTTCTGGCTTGATGGCCTCTACGTCTCCGTGGGATCTTCATATACATCAATAACATAATATTACCTAGCCTAACCCAACCTATCATCTCGGCGGTAATACTTGACAACATTCCTGGCGAGTTGGCCTCTACGTCTCCGTGGGACCTTCATATACATCAATAACGTAATATAACCTAACCTAACCCAACCTATCATCTCGACGGTAATATTTGACAACATTCCTGACGAGTTGGCCTCTACATCTCCGTGGGACTTTTATATACATCAATAACGTAATTTAACCTAACCTAAACCAACGTAACATCTCGGCGGTAATATTTGAGAACATTCCTGGCTTGCTGGCCTCTATGTTTCCGTGGGACCTTTATATACATCAATAACGTAGTATAACCTAACCTAGCCCAACCTATCATATCGGCGGTAATATTTGGCAACATTCCTGGCTTGTTGGCCTCTACGTCTCCGTGGGACCTTCATATACATCAATAACGTAATATAACCTAACCTAACCCAACCTATCATCTCGGCGGTAATATTTGACATCATTCCTGGCGAGTTGGCCTCTACGCCTCCGTGGGACTTTCATATACATCAATAACGTAATATAACCTAACCTAACCCAACCTATCATCTCGGCGGTAATACTTGACAACATTCCTGGCGAGTTGGCCTCTACGTCTCCGTGGGACTTTTATATACATCAATAACGTAATATAACCTAACCTAACCCAACCTATCATCTCGGCGGTAATATTTGACATCATTCCTGGCGAGTTGGCCTCTACGCCTCCGTGGGACTTTTATATACATCAAAACGTAATTTACCCTAACCTAACCCAACGTAACATCTCGGCGGTAATATTTGACAACATTCCTGGTCAGTTGGCCTCTGCGTCTCCGTGGAACCTTCATATACATCAATAACGTAATATAACCTAACCTAACCCAACCTATCATCTCGGCGGTAATATATGTCATCATTCCTGGCGAGTTGGCCTCTACGCTTCCGTGGGACTTTTATATACATCAAAACGTAATTTACCCTAACCTAACCCAACGTAACATCTCGGCGGTAATATTCGGCAACATTCCTGGTGTGTTGGTCCCTACGTCTCCGTGGGATCTTCATATACATCAATAACGTAATATAACCTAACCTAAACCAACCTATCATCTCGGCGGTAATATTTGACAACATTCCAGGCGAGTTGGCCCCTACGTCTCCGTGGGAATTTTATATACATCAATAACGTAATATAACCTAACCTAACCCAACCTATCATCTCGGCGGTAATATTTGACATCATTCCTGGCGAGTTGGCCTCTACGCCTCCGTGGGACTTTTATATACATCAAAACGTAATTTACCCTAACCTAACCCAACGTAACATCTCGGCGGTAATATTCGGCAACATTTCTGGCTTGATGGCCTCTACGTCTCCGTGGGATCTTCATATACATCAATAACATAATATTACCTAACCTAACCCAACCTATAATCTCAGCGGTAATATTTGACAACATTCCTGGTCAGTTGGCCTCTGCGTCTCCGTGGAACCTTCATATACATCAATAACGTAATATAACCTAACCTAACCCAACCTATCATCTCGGCGGTAATATTTGACAACATTCCTGGCGAGTTGGCCTCTACGTCTCCGTGGGACTTTTATATACATCAATAACGTAATTTAACCTAACCTAAACCTACGTAACATCTCGGCGGTAATATTTGACAACATTCCTGGCTTGATCGCCTCTACGTCTCCATGGAACCTTCATATACATCAATAACGTAATATAACCTAACCTAACCCAACCTATCATCTCGGCGGTAATATTTGACAACATTTCTGACGAGTTGGCCTCTACATCTCCGTGGGACTTTTATATACAACAATAACGTAATTTAACCTAACCTAAACCAACGTAACATCTCGGCGGTAATATTTGAGAACATTCCTGGCTTGCTGGCCTCTATGTTTCCGTGGGACCTTTATATACATCAATAACGTAGTATAACCTAACCTAGCCCAACCTATCATATCGGCGGTAATATTTGACAACATTCCTGGCTTGATCGCCTCTACGTCTCCATGGAACCTTCATATACATCAATAACGTAATATAACCTAACCTAACCCAACCTATCATCTCGGCGGTAATATTTGACATCATTCCTGGCGAGTTGGCCTCTACGCCTCCGTGGGACTTTTATATACATCAATAACGTAATATAACCTAACCTAACCCAACCTATCATCTCGGCGGTAATACTTGACAACATTCCTGGCGAGTTGGCCTCTACGTCTCCGTGGGACTTTTATATACATCAATAACGTAATATAACCTAACCTAACCCAACCTATCATCTCGGCGGTAATATTTGACATCATTCCTGGCGAGTTGGCCTCTACGCCTCCGTGGGACTTTTATATACATCAAAACGTAATTTACCCTAACCTAACCCAACGTAACATCTCGGCGGTAATATTTGACAACATTCCTGGTCAGTTGGCCTCTGCGTCTCCGTGGAACCTTCATATACATCAATAACGTAATATAACCTAACCTAACCCAACCTATCATCTCGGCGGTAATATTTGACAACATTCCTGACGAGTTGGCCTCTACATCTCCGTGGGACTTTTATATACATCAATAACGTAATTTAACCTAACCTAAACCAACGTAACATCTCGGCGGTAATATTTGAGAACATTCCTGGCTTGCTGGCCTCTATGTTTCCGTGGGACCTTTATATACATCAATAACGTAGTATAACCTAACCTAGCCCAACCTATCATATCGGCGGTAATATTTGGCAACATTCCTGGCTTGTTGGCCTCTACGTCTCCGTGGGACCTTCATATACATCAATAACGTAATATAACCTAACCTAACCCAACCTATCATCTCGGCGGTAATATTTGACATCATTCCTGGCGAGTTGGCCTCTACGCCTCCGTGGGACTTTTATATACATCAATAACGTAATATAACCTAACCTAACCCAACCTATCATCTCGGCGGTAATACTTGACAACATTCCTGGCGAGTTGGCCTCTACGTCTCCGTGGGACTTTTATATACATCAATAACGTAATATAACCTAACCTAACCCAACCTATCATCTCGGCGGTAATATTTGACATCATTCCTGGCGAGTTGGCCTCTACGCCTCCGTGGGACTTTTATATACATCAAAACGTAATTTACCCTAACCTAACCCAACGTAACATCTCGGCGGTAATATTTGACAACATTCCTGGTCAGTTGGCCTCTGCGTCTCCGTGGAACCTTCATATACATCAATAACGTAATATAACCTAACCTAACCCAACCTATCATCTCGGCGGTAATATATGACATCATTCCTGGCGAGTTGGCCTCTACGCTTCCGTGGGACTTTTATATACATCAAAACGTAATTTACCCTAACCTAACCCAACGTAACATCTCGGCGGTAATATTCGGCAACATTCCTGGTGTGTTGGTCCCTACGTCTCCGTGGGATCTTCATATACATCAATAACGTAATATAACCTAACCTAAACCAACCTATCATCTCGGCGGTAATATTTGACAACATTCCAGGCGAGTTGGCCCCTACGTCTCCGTGGGAATTTTATATACATCAATAACGTAATATAACCTAACCTAACCCAACCTATCATCTCGGCGGTAATATTTGGCAACATTCCTGGCTTGTTGGCCTCTACGTCTCCGTGGGACCTTCATATACATCAATAACATAATATTACCTAACCTAACCCAACCTATCATCTCGGCTGTAATACTTGACAACATTCCTGGCGAGTTGGCCTCTACGTCTCCATGGAACCTTCATATACATCAATAACGTAATATAACCTAACCTAACCCAACCTATAATCTCGGCGGTAATATTTGACAACATTCCTGGTCAGTTGGCCTCTGCGTCTCCGTGGAACCTTCATATACATCAATAACGTAATATAACCTAACCTAACCCAACCTATCATCTCGGCGGTAATATTTGACAACATTCCTGGCGAGTTGGCCTCTACGTCTCCGTGGGACTTTTATATACATCAATAACGGAATTTAACCTAACCTAAACCTACGTAACATCTCGGCGGTAATATTTGACAACATTCCTGGCTTGATCGCCTCTACGTCTCCATGGAACCTTCATATACATCAATAACGTAATATAACCTAACCTAACCCAACCTATCATCTCGGCGGTAATATTTGACAACATTTCTGACGAGTTGGCCTCTACATCTCCGTGGGACTTTTATATACATCAATAACGTAATTTAAAATAACCTAAACCAACGTAACATCTCGGCGGTAATATTTGAGAACATTCCTGGCTTGCTGGCCTCTAAGTTTCCGTGGGACCTTTATATACATCAATAACGTAGTATAACCTAACCTAGCCAAACCTATCATATCGGCGGTAATATTTGACAACATTCCTGGCTTGATCGCCTCTACGTCTCCATGGAACCTTCATATACATCAATAACGTAATATAACCTAACCTAACCCAACCTATCATCTCGGCGGTAATATTTGACAACATTCCTGACGAGTTGGCCTCTACATCTCCGTGGGACTTTTATATACATCAATAACGTAATTTAACCTAACCCAAACCAACGTAACATCTCGGCGGTAATATTTGAGAACATTCCTGGCTTGCTGGCCTCTATGTTTCCGTGGGACCTTTATATACATCAATAACGTAGTATAACCTAACCTAGCCCAACCTATCATATCGGCGGTAATATTTGACAACATTCCTGGCTTGATCGCCTCTACGTCTCCATGGAACCTTCATATACATCAATAACGTAATATAACCTAACCTAACCCAACCTATCATCTCGGCGGTAATATTTGACATCATTCCTGGCGAGTTGGCCT
Source organism: Xylocopa violacea (assembly GCA_963969225.1). Lineage (NCBI taxonomy): Eukaryota > Metazoa > Arthropoda > Insecta > Hymenoptera > Apidae > Xylocopa > Xylocopa violacea. The sequence continues at coordinate 907,108 of CAXAJV010000929.1, forward strand.
CTACGCCTCCGTGGGACTTTTATATACATCAATAACGTAATATAACCTAACCTAACCCAACCTATCATCTCGGCGGTAATACTTGACAACATTCCTGGCGAGTTGGCCTCTACGTCTCCGTGGGACTTTTATATACATCAATAACGTAATATAACCTAACCTAACCCAACCTATCATCTCGGCGGTAATATTTGACATCATTCCTGGCGAGTTGGCCTCTACGCCTCCGTGGGACTTTTATATACATCAAAACGTAATTTACCCTAACCTAACCCAACGTAACATCTCGGCGGTAATATTTGACAACATTCCTGGTCAGTTGGCCTCTGCGTCTCCGTGGAACCTTCATATACATCAATAACGTAATATAACCTAACCTAACCCAACCTATCATCTCGGCGGTAATATTTGACAACATTCCTGACGAGTTGGCCTCTACATCTCCGTGGGACTTTTATATACATCAATAACGTAATTTAACCTAACCTAAACCAACGTAACATCTCGGCGGTAATATTTGAGAACATTCCTGGCTTGCTGGCCTCTATGTTTCCGTGGGACCTTTATATACATCAATAACGTAGTATAACCTAACCTAGCCCAACCTATCATATCGGCGGTAATATTTGGCAACATTCCTGGCTTGTTGGCCTCTACGTCTCCGTGGGACCTTCATATACATCAATAACGTAATATAACCTAACCTAACCCAACCTATCATCTCGGCGGTAATATTTGACATCATTCCTGGCGAGTTGGCCTCTACGCCTCCGTGGGACTTTTATATACATCAATAACGTAATATAACCTAACCTAACCCAACCTATCATCTCGGCGGTAATACTTGACAACATTCCTGGCGAGTTGGCCTCTACGTCTCCGTGGGACTTTTATATACATCAATAACGTAATATAACCTAACCTAACCCAACCTATCATCTCGGCGGTAATATTTGACATCATTCCTGGCGAGTTGGCCTCTACGCCTCCGTGGGACTTTTATATACATCAAAACGTAATTTACCCTAACCTAACCCAACGTAACATCTCGGCGGTAATACTTGACAACATTCCTGGCGAGTTGGCCTCTACGTCTCCGTGGGACTTTTATATACATCAATAACGTAATATAACCTAACCTAACCCAACCTATCATCTCGGCGGTAATATTTGACATCATTCCTGGCGAGTTGGCCTCTACGCCTCCGTGGGACTTTTATATACATCAAAACGTAATTTACCCTAACCTAACCCAACGTAACATCTCGGCGGTAATATTTGACAACATTCCTGGTCAGTTGGCCTCTGCGTCTCCGTGGAACCTTCATATACATCAATAACGTAATATAACCTAACCTAACCCAACCTATCATCTCGGCGGTAATATTTGACAACATTCCTGACGAGTTGGCCTCTACATCTCCGTGGGACTTTTATATACATCAATAACGTAATTTAACCTAACCTAAACCAACGTAACATCTCGGCGGTAATATTTGAGAACATTCCTGGCTTGCTGGCCTCTATGTTTCCGTGGGACCTTTATATACATCAATAACGTAGTATAACCTAACCTAGCCCAACCTATCATATCGGCGGTAATATTTGGCAACATTCCTGGCTTGTTGGCCTCTACGTCTCCGTGGGACCTTCATATACATCAATAACGTAATATAACCTAACCTAACCCAACCTATCATCTCGGCGGTAATATTTGACATCATTCCTGGCGAGTTGGCCTCTACGCCTCCGTGGGACTTTTATATACATCAATAACGTAATATAACCTAACCTAACCCAACCTATCATCTCGGCGGTAATACTTGACAACATTCCTGGCGAGTTGGCCTCTACGTCTCCGTGGGACTTTTATATACATCAATAACGTAATATAACCTAACCTAACCCAACCTATCATCTCGGCGGTAATATTTGACATCATTCCTGGCGAGTTGGCCTCTACGCCTCCGTGGGACTTTTATATACATCAAAACGTAATTTACCCTAACCTAACCCAACGTAACATCTCGGCGGTAATATTTGACAACATTCCTGGTCAGTTGGCCTCTGCGTCTCCGTGGAACCTTCATATACATCAATAACGTAATATAACCTAACCTAACCCAACCTATCATCTCGGCGGTAATATATGACATCATTCCTGGCGAGTTGGCCTCTACGCTTCCGTGGGACTTTTATATACATCAAAACGTAATTTACCCTAACCTAACCCAACGTAACATCTCGGCGGTAATATTCGGCAACATTCCTGGTGTGTTGGTCCCTACGTCTCCGTGGGATCTTCATATACATCAATAACGTAATATAACCTAACCTAAACCAACCTATCATCTCGGCGGTAATATTTGACAACATTCCAGGCGAGTTGGCCCCTACGTCTCCGTGGGAATTTTATATACATCAATAACGTAATATAACCTAACCTAACCCAACCTATCATCTCGGCGGTAATATTTGGCAACATTCCTGGCTTGTTGGCCTCTACGTCTCCGTGGGACCTTCATATACATCAATAACATAATATTACCTAACCTAACCCAACCTATCATCTCGGCTGTAATACTTGACAACATTCCTGGCGAGTTGGCCTCTACGTCTCCATGGAACCTTCATATACATCAATAACGTAATATAACCTAACCTAACCCAACCTATAATCTCGGCGGTAATATTTGACAACATTCCTGGTCAGTTGGCCTCTGCGTCTCCGTGGAACCTTCATATACATCAATAACGTAATATAACCTAACCTAACCCAACCTATCATCTCGGCGGTAATATTTGACAACATTCCTGGCGAGTTGGCCTCTACGTCTCCGTGGGACTTTTATATACATCAATAACGGAATTTAACCTAACCTAAACCTACGTAACATCTCGGCGGTAATATTTGACAACATTCCTGGCTTGATCGCCTCTACGTCTCCATGGAACCTTCATATACATCAATAACGTAATATAACCTAACCTAACCCAACCTATCATCTCGGCGGTAATATTTGACAACATTTCTGACGAGTTGGCATCTACATCTCCGTGGGACTTTTATATACATCAATAACGTAATTTAAAATAACCTAAACCAACGTAACATCTCGGCGGTAATATTTGAGAACATTCCTGGCTTGCTGGCCTCTAAGTTTCCGTGGGACCTTTATATACATCAATAACGTAGTATAACCTAACCTAGCCAAACCTATCATATCGGCGGTAATATTTGACAACATTCCTGGCTTGATCGCCTCTACGTCTCCATGGAACCTTCATATACATCAATAACGTAATATAACCTAACCTAACCCAACCTATCATCTCGGCGGTAATATTTGACAACATTCCTGACGAGTTGGCCTCTACATCTCCGTGGGACTTTTATATACATCAATAACGTAATTTAACCTAACCTAAACCAACGTAACATCTCGGCGGTAATATTTGAGAACATTCCTGGCTTGCTGGCCTCTATGTTTCCGTGGGACCTTTATATACATCAATAACGTAGTATAACCTAACCTAGCCCAACCTATCATATCGGCGGTAATATTTGACAACATTCCTGGCTTGATCGCCTCTACGTCTCCATGGAACCTTCATATACATCAATAACGTAATATAACCTAACCTAACCCAACCTATCATCTCGGCGGTAATATTTGACATCATTCCTGGCGAGTTGGCCTCTACGCCTCCGTGGGACTTTTATATACATCAATAACGTAATATAACCTAACCTAACCCAACCTATCATCTCGGCGGTAATACTTGACAACATTCCTGGCGAGTTGGCCTCTACGTCTCCGTGGGACTTTTATATACATCAATAACGTAATATAACCTAACCTAACCCAACCTATCATCTCGGCGGTAATATTTGACATCATTCCTGGCGAGTTGGCCTCTACGCCTCCGTGGGACTTTTATATACATCAAAACGTAATTTACCCTAACCTAACCCAACGTAACATCTCGGCGGTAATATTTGACAACATTCCTGGTCAGTTGGCCTCTGCGTCTCCGTGGAACCTTCATATACATCAATAACGTAATATAACCTAACCTAACCCAACCTATCATCTCGGCGGTAATATTTGACAACATTCCTGACGAGTTGGCCTCTACATCTCCGTGGGACTTTTATATACATCAATAACGTAATTTAACCTAACCTAAACCAACGTAACATCTCGGCGGTAATATTTGAGAACATTCCTGGCTTGCTGGCCTCTATGTTTCCGTGGGACCTTTATATACATCAATAACGTAGTATAACCTAACCTAGCCCAACCTATCATATCGGCGGTAATATTTGGCAACATTCCTGGCTTGTTGGCCTCTACGTCTCCGTGGGACCTTCATATACATCAATAACGTAATATAACCTAACCTAACCCAACCTATCATCTCGGCGGTAATATTTGACATCATTCCTGGCGAGTTGGCCTCTACGCCTCCGTGGGACTTTTATATACATCAATAACGTAATATAACCTAACCTAACCCAACCTATCATCTCGGCGGTAATACTTGACAACATTCCTGGCGAGTTGGCCTCTACGTCTCCGTGGGACTTTTATATACATCAATAACGTAATATAACCTAACCTAACCCAACCTATCATCTCGGCGGTAATATTTGACATCATTCCTGGCGAGTTGGCCTCTACGCCTCCGTGGGACTTTTATATACATCAAAACGTAATTTACCCTAACCTAACCCAACGTAACATCTCGGCGGTAATATTTGACAACATTCCTGGTCAGTTGGCCTCTGCGTCTCCATGGAACCTTCATATACATCAATAACGTAATATAACCTAACCTAACCCAACCTATCATCTCGGCGCTAATATATGACATCATTCCTGGCGAGTTGGCCTCTACGCTTCCGTGGGACTTTTATATACATCAAAACGTAATTTACCCTAACCTAACCCAACGTAACATCTCGGCGGTAATATTCGGCAACATTCCTGGTGTGTTGGTCCCTACGTCTCCGTGGGATCTTCATATACATCAATAACGTAATATAACCTAACCTAAACCAACCTATCATCTCGGCGGTAATATTTGACAACATTCCAGGCGAGTTGGCCCCTACGTCTCCGTGGGAATTTTATATACATCAATAACGTAATATAACCTAACCTAACCCAACCTATCATCTCGGCGGTAATATTTGACATCATTCCTGGCGAGTTGGCCTCTACGCCTCCGTGGGAATTTTATATACATCAAAACGTAATTTACCCTAACCTAACCCAACGTAACATCTCGGCGGTAATATTCGGCAACGTTTCTGGCTTGATGGCCTCTACGTCTCCGTGGGATCTTCATATACATCAATAACATAATATTACCTAACCTAACCCAACCTATAATCTCGGCGGTAATATTTGACAACATTCCTGGTCAGTTGGCCTCTGCGTCTCCGTGGAACCTTCATATACATCAATAACGTAATATAACCTAACCTAACCCAACCTATCATCTCGGCGGTAATATTTGACAACATTCCTGGCGAGTTGGCCTCTACGTCTCCGTGGGACTTTTATATACATCAATAACGGAATTTAACCTAACCTAAACCTACGTAACATCTCGGCGGTAATATTTGACAACATTCCTGGCTTGATCGCCTCTACGTCTCCATGGAACCTTCATATACATCAATAACGTAATATAACCTAACCTAACCCAACCTATCATCTCGGCGGTAATATTTGACAACATTTCTGACGAGTTGGCCTCTACATCTCCGTGGGACTTTTATATACATCAATAACGTAATTTAAAATAACCTAAACCAACGTAACATCTCGGCGGTAATATTTGAGAACATTCCTGGCTTGCTGGCCTCTAAGTTTCCGTGGGACCTTTATATACATCAATAACGTAGTATAACCTAACCTAGCCAAACCTATCATATCGGCGGTAATATTTGACAACATTCCTGGCTTGATCGCCTCTACGTCTCCATGGAACCTTCATATACATCAATAACGTAATATAACCTAACCTAACCCAACCTATCATCTCGGCGGTAATATTTGACAACATTCCTGACGAGTTGGCCTCTACATCTCCGTGGGACTTTTATATACATCAATAACGTAATTTAACCTAACCTAAACCAACGTAACATCTCGGCGGTAATATTTGAGAACATTCCTGGCTTGCTGGCCTCTATGTTTCCGTGGGACCTTTATATACATCAATAACGTAGTATAACCTAACCTAGCCCAACCTATCATCTCGGCGGTAATACTTGACAACATTCCCGGCGAGTTGGCCTCTACGTCTCCGTGGGACCTTCATATACATCAATAACGTAATATAACCTAACCTAACCCAACCTATCATCTCGGCGGTAATATTTGACAACATTCCTGACGAGTTGGCCTCTACATCTCCGTGGGACGTTTATATACATCAATAACGTAATTTAACCTAACCTAACCCAACCTATCATCTCGGCGGTAATATTTGACATCATTCCTGGCGAGTTGGCCTCTACGTCTCCGTGGGACTTTTATATACATCAAAACGTAATTTACCCTAACCTAACCCAACGCAACGTCTCGGCGGTAATATTCGGCAACATTTCTGGCTTGATGGCCTCTACGTCTCCGTGGGATCTTCATATACATCAATAACATAATATTACCTAACCTAACCCAACCTATCATCTCGGCGGTAATACTTGACAACATTCCTGGCTTGATGGCCTCTACGTCTCCGTGGGACCTTCATATACATCAATAACGTAATATAACCTAACCTAACCCAACCTATCATCTCGGCGGTAATATTTGACAACATTCCTGACGAGTTGGCCTCTACATCTCCGTGGGACTTTTATATACATCAATAACGTAATTTAACCTAACCTAAACCAACGTAACATCTCGGCGGTAATATTTGAGAACATTCCTGGCTTGCTGGCCTCTATGTTTCCGTGGGACCTTTATATACATCAATAACGTAGTATAACCTAACCTAGCCCAACCTATCATATCGGCGGTAATATTTGGCAACATTCCTGGCTTGTTGGCCTCTACGTCTCCGTGGGACCTTCATATACATCAATAACGTAATATAACCTAACCTAACTCAACCTATCATCTCGGCGGTAATATTTGACATCATTCCTGGCGAGTTGGCCTCTACGCCTCCGTGGGACTTTTATATACATCAATAACGTAATATAACCTAGCCTAACCCAACCTATCATCTCGGCGGTAATACTTGACAACGTTCCTGGCTTGCTGGCCTCTATGTTTCCGTGGGACCTTTATATACATCAATAACGTAGTATAACCTAACCTAGCCCAACCTATCATATCGGCGGTAATATTTGACAACATTCCTGGCTTGATCGCCTCTACGTCTCCATGGAACCTTCATATACATCAATAACGTAATATAACCTAACCTAACCCAACCTATCATCTCGGCGGTAATATTTGACATCATTCCTGGCGAGTTGGCCTCTACGCCTCCGTGGGACTTTTATATACATCAATAACGTAATATAACCTAACCTAACCCAACCTATCATCTCGGCGGTAATACTTGACAACATTCCTGGCGAGTTGGCCTCTACGTCTCCGTGGGACTTTTATATACATCAATAACGTAATATAACCTAACCTAACCCAACCTATCATCTCGGCGGTAATATTTGACATCATTCCTGGCGAGTTGGCCTCTACGCCTCCGTGGGACTTTTATATACATCAAAACGTAATTTACCCTAACCTAACCCAACGTAACATCTCGGCGGTAATATTTGACAACATTCCTGGTCAGTTGGCCTCTGCGTCTCCGTGGAACCTTCATATACATCAATAACGTAATATAACCTAACCTAACCCAACCTATCATCTCGGCGGTAATATTTGACAACATTCCTGACGAGTTGGCCTCTACATCTCCGTGGGACTTTTATATACATCAATAACGTAATTTAACCTAACCTAAACCAACGTAACATCTCGGCGGTAATATTTGAGAACATTCCTGGCTTGCTGGCCTCTATGTTTCCGTGGGACCTTTATATACATCAATAACGTAGTATAACCTAACCTAGCCCAACCTATCATATCGGCGGTAATATTTGGCAACATTCCTGGCTTGTTGGCCTCTACGTCTCCGTGGGACCTTCATATACATCAATAACGTAATATAACCTAACCTAACCCAACCTATCATCTCGGCGGTAATATTTGACATCATTCCTGGCGAGTTGGCCTCTACGCCTCCGTGGGACTTTTATATACATCAATAACGTAATATAACCTAACCTAACCCAACCTATCATCTCGGCGGTAATACTTGACAACATTCCTGGCGAGTTGGCCTCTACGTCTCCGTGGGACTTTTATATACATCAATAACGTAATATAACCTAACCTAACCCAACCTATCATCTCGGCGGTAATATTTGACATCATTCCTGGCGAGTTGGCCTCTACGCCTCCGTGGGACTTTTATATACATCAAAACGTAATTTACCCTAACCTAACCCAACGTAACATCTCGGCGGTAATATTCGGCAACATTCCTGGTGTGTTGGTCCCTACGTCTCCGTGGGATCTTCATATACATCAATAACGTAGTATAACCTAACCTAAACCAACCTATCATCTCGGCGGTAATATTTGACAACATTCCAGGCGAGTTGGCCCCTACGTCTCCGTGGGAATTTTATATACATCAATAACGTAATATAACCTAACCTAACCCAACCTATCATCTCGGCGGTAATATTTGGCAACATTCCTGGCTTGTTGGCCTCTACGTCTCCGTGGGACCTTCATATACATCAATAACATAATATTACCTAACCTAACCCAACCTATCATCTCGGCTGTAATACTTGACAACATTCCTGGCGAGTTGGCCTCTACGTCTCCATGGAACCTTCATATACATCAATAACGTAATATAACCTAACCTAACCCAACCTATAATCTCGGCGGTAATATTTGACAACATTCCTGGTCAGTTGGCCTCTGCGTCTCCGTGGAACCTTCATATACATCAATAACGTAATATAACCTAACCTAACCCAACCTATCATCTCGGCGGTAATATTTGACAACATTCCTGGCGAGTTGGCCTCTACGTCTCCGTGGGACTTTTATATACATCAATAACGGAATTTAACCTAACCTAAACCTACGTAACATCTCGGCGGTAATATTTGACAACATTCCTGGCTTGATCGCCTCTACGTCTCCATGGAACCTTCATATACATCAATAACGTAATATAACCTAACCTAACCCAACCTATCATCTCGGCGGTAATATTTGACAACATTTCTGACGAGTTGGCCTCTACATCTCCGTGGGACTTTTATATACATCAATAACGTAATTTAAAATAACCTAAACCAACGTAACATCTCGGCGGTAATATTTGAGAACATTCCTGGCTTGCTGGCCTCTAAGTTTCCGTGGGACCTTTATATACATCAATAACGTAGTATAACCTAACCTAGCCAAACCTATCATATCGGCGGTAATATTTGACAACATTCCTGGCTTGATCGCCTCTACGTCTCCATGGAACCTTCATATACATCAATAACGTAATATAACCTAACCTAACCCAACCTATCATCTCGGCGGTAATATTTGACAACATTCCTGACGAGTTGGCCTCTACATCTCCGTGGGACTTTTATATACATCAATAACGTAATTTAACCTAACCTAAACCAACGTAACATCTCGGCGGTAATATTTGAGAACATTCCTGGCTTGCTGGCCTCTATGTTTCCGTGGGACCTTTATATACATCAATAACGTAGTATAACCTAACCTAGCCCAACCTATCATATCGGCGGTAATATTTGACAACATTCCTGGCTTGATCGCCTCTACGTCTCCATGGAACCTTCATATACATCAATAACGTAATATAACCTAACCTAACCCAACCTATCATCTCGGCGGTAATATTTGACATCATTCCTGGCGAGTTGGCCTCTACGCCTCCGTGGGACTTTTATATACATCAATAACGTAATATAACCTAACCTAACCCAACCTATCATCTCGGCGGTAATACTTGACAACATTCCTGGCGAGTTGGCCTCTACGTCTCCGTGGGACTTTTATATACATCAATAACGTAATATAACCTAACCTAACCCAACCTATCATCTCGGCGGTAATATTTGACATCATTCCTGGCGAGTTGGCCTCTACGCCTCCGTGGGACTTTTATATACATCAAAACGTAATTTACCCTAACCTAACCCAACGTAACATCTCGGCGGTAATATTTGACAACATTCCTGGTCAGTTGGCCTCTGCGTCTCCGTGGAACCTTCATATACATCAATAACGTAATATAACCTAACCTAACCCAACCTATCATCTCGGCGGTAATATTTGACAACATTCCTGACGAGTTGGCCTCTACATCTCCGTGGGACTTTTATATACATCAATAACGTAATTTAACCTAACCTAAACCAACGTAACATCTCGGCGGTAATATTTGAGAACATTCCTGGCTTGCTGGCCTCTATGTTTCCGTGGGACCTTTATATACATCAATAACGTAGTATAACCTAACCTAGCCCAACCTATCATATCGGCGGTAATATTTGGCAACATTCCTGGCTTGTTGGCCTCTACGTCTCCGTGGGACCTTCATATACATCAATAACGTAATATAACCTAACCTAACCCAACCTATCATCTCGGCGGTAATATTTGACATCATTCCTGGCGAGTTGGCCTCTACGCCTCCGTGGGACTTTTATATACATCAATAACGTAATATAACCTAACCTAACCCAACCTATCATCTCGGCGGTAATACTTGACAACATTCCTGGCGAGTTGGCCTCTACGTCTCCGTGGGACTTTTATATACATCAATAACGTAATATAACCTAACCTAACCCAACCTATCATCTCGGCGGTAATATTTGACATCATTCCTGGCGAGTTGGCCTCTACGCCTCCGTGGGACTTTTATATACATCAAAACGTAATTTACCCTAACCTAACCCAACGTAACATCTCGGCGGTAATATTTGACAACATTCCTGGTCAGTTGGCCTCTGCGTCTCCATGGAACCTTCATATACATCAATAACGTAATATAACCTAACCTAACCCAACCTATCATCTCGGCGCTAATATATGACATCATTCCTGGCGAGTTGGCCTCTACGCTTCCGTGGGACTTTTATATACATCAAAACGTAATTTACCCTAACCTAACCCAACGTAACATCTCGGCGGTAATATTCGGCAACATTCCTGGTGTGTTGGTCCCTACGTCTCCGTGGGATCTTCATATACATCAATAACGTAATATAACCTAACCTAAACCAACCTATCATCTCGGCGGTAATATTTGACAACATTCCAGGCGAGTTGGCCCCTACGTCTCCGTGGGAATTTTATATACATCAATAACGTAATATAACCTAACCTAACCCAACCTATCATCTCGGCGGTAATATTTGACATCATTCCTGGCGAGTTGGCCTCTACGCCTCCGTGGGAATTTTATATACATCAAAACGTAATTTACCCTAACCTAACCCAACGTAACATCTCGGCGGTAATATTCGGCAACATTTCTGGCTTGATGGCCTCTACGTCTCCGTGGGATCTTCATATACATCAATAACATAATATTACCTAACCTAACCCAACCTATAATCTCGGCGGTAATATTTGACAACATTCCTGGTCAGTTGGCCTCTGCGTCTCCGTGGAACCTTCATATACATCAATAACGTAATATAACCTAACCTAACCCAACCTATCATCTCGGCGGTAATATTTGACAACATTCCTGGCGAGTTGGCCTCTACGTCTCCGTGGGACTTTTATATACATCAATAACGGAATTTAACCTAACCTAAACCTACGTAACATCTCGGCGGTAATATTTGACAACATTCCTGGCTTGATCGCCTCTACGTCTCCATGGAACCTTCATATACATCAATAACGTAATATAACCTAACCTAACCCAACCTATCATCTCGGCGGTAATATTTGACAACATTTCTGACGAGTTGGCCTCTACATCTCCGTGGGACTTTTATATACATCAATAACGTAATTTAAAATAACCTAAACCAACGTAACATCTCGGCGGTAATATTTGAGAACATTCCTGGCTTGCTGGCCTCTAAGTTTCCGTGGGACCTTTATATACATCAATAACGTAGTATAACCTAACCTAGCCAAACCTATCATATCGGCGGTAATATTTGACAACATTCCTGGCTTGATCGCATCTACGTCTCCATGGAACCTTCATATACATCAATAACGTAATATAACCTAACCTAACCCAACCTATCATCTCGGCGGTAATATTTGACAACATTCCTGACGAGTTGGCCTCTACATCTCCGTGGGACTTTTATATACATCAATAACGTAATTTAACCTAACCTAAACCAACGTAACATCTCGGCGGTAATATTTGAGAACATTCCTGGCTTGCTGGCCTCTATGTTTCCGTGGGACCTTTATATACATCAATAACGTAGTATAACCTAACCTAGCCCAACCTATCATCTCGGCGGTAATACTTGACAACATTCCCGGCGAGTTGGCCTCTACGTCTCCGTGGGACCTTCATATACATCAATAACGTAATATAACCTAACCTAACCCAACCTATCATCTCGGCGGTAATATTTGACAACATTCCTGACGAGTTGGCCTCTACATCTCCGTGGGACTTTTATATACATCAATAACGTAATTTAACCTAACCTAAACCAACGTAACATCTCGGCGGTAATATTTGAGAACATTCCTGGCTTGCTGGCCTCTATGTTTCCGGGGGACCTTTATATACATCAATAACGTAGTATAACCTAACCTAGCCCAACCTATCATATCGGCGGTAATATTTGGCAACATTCCTGGCTTGTTGGCCTCTACGTCTCCGTGGGACCTTCATATACATCAATAACGTAATATAACCTAACCTAACTCAACCTATCATCTCGGCGGTAATATTTGACATCATTCCTGGCGAGTTGGCCTCTACGCCTCCGTGGGACTTTTATATACATCAATAACGTAATATAACCTAACCTAACCCAACCTATCATCTCGGCGGTAATACTTGACAACATTCCTGGCGAGTTGGCCTCTACGTCTCCGTGGGACTTTTATATACATCAATAACGTAATATAACCTAACCTAACCCAACCTATCATCTCGGCGGTAATATTTGACATCATTCCTGGCGAGTTGGCCTCTACGCCTCCGTGGGACTTTTATATACATCAAAACGTAATTTACCCTAACCTAACCCAACGTAACATCTCGGCGGTAATATTTGACAACATTCCTGGTCAGTTGGCCTCTGCGTCTCCGTGGAACCTTCATATACATCAATAACGTAATATAACCTAACCTAACCCAACCTATCATCTCGGCGGTAATATTTGACAACATTCCTGACGAGTTGGCCTCTACATCTCCGTGGGACTTTTATATACATCAATAACGTAATTTAACCTAACCTAAACCTACGTAACATCTCGGCGGTAATTTTTGACAACATTCCTGGCTTGATGGCCTCTACGTCTCCGTGGGACCTTCATATACATCAGTAACATAATATTACCTAACCTGAAGCAACCTATCATCTCGGCGGTAATATTTGACAACATTCCATGTGAGTTGGCCTCTACGTCTCCGTGGGAATTTTATATACATCAATAACGAAATATAACCTAACCTAACCCAACCTAACATCTCGGCACTAATATTTGACAACATTCCAGGCGAGTTGGCCTCTACGTCTCCGTGGCAATTTTATATACATCAATAACGTAATATAACCTAACCTAACCCAACCTAACATCTCGGCACTAATATTTGACAACATTCCTGGCGAGATGGCCTCTACCTCTCCGTGAGACCTTCATATACATCAATAACGTAATATAGTCTAACCTAACCCAACCTATCATCTCGGCGGTAATATTTGACAACATTCCTGGTCAGTTGGCCTCTGCGTCTCCGTGGAACCTTCATATACATCAATAACGTAATATAACCTAACCTAACCCAACCTATCATCTCGGCGGTAATATTTGACAACATTCCTGGCGAGTTGAACTCTACGTCTCCGTGGTACTTTTATATACATCAATAACGTAATTTAACCTAACCTAAACCTACGTAACATCTCGGCGGTAATTTTTGACAACATTCCTGGCTTGATGGCCTCTACGTCTCCGTGGGACCTTCATATACATCAGTAACATAATATTACCTAACCTGAAGCAACCTATCATCTCGGCGGTAATATTTGACAACATTCCATGTGTGTTAGTCCCTACGTCTCCGTGGGATCTTCATATACATCAATAACGTAATATAACCTAACCTAAACCAACCTATCATCTCGGCGGTAATATTTGACAACATTCCAGGCGAGTTGGCCCCTACGTCTCCGTGGGAATTTTATATACATCAATAACGTAATATAACCTAACCTAACCCAACCTATCATCTCGGCGGTAATATTTGACATCATTCCTTGCGAGTTGGCCTCTACGCCTCCGTGGGACTTTTATATACATCAAAACGTAATTTACCCTAACCTAACCCAACGTAACATCTCGGCGGTAATATTCGGCAACATTTCTGGCTTGATGGCCTCTACGTCTCCATGGAACCTTCATATACATCAATAACGTAATATAACCTAACCTAACCCAACCTATCATCTCGGCGGTAATATTTGACAACATTTCTGACGAGTTGGCCTCTACATCTCCGTGGGACTTTTATATACATCAATAACGTAATTTAACCTAACCTAAACCAACGTAACATCTCGGCGGTAATATTTGAGAACATTCCTGGCTTGCTGGCCTCTAAGTTTCCGTGGGACCTTTATATACATCAATAACGTAGTATAACCTAACCTAGCCCAACCTATCATATCGGCGGTAATATTTGACAACATTCCTGGCTTGATCGCCTCTACGTCTCCATGGAACCTTCATATACATCAATAACGTAATATAACCTAACCTAACCCAACCTATCATCTCGGCGGTAATATTTGACAACATTCCTGACGAGTTGGCCTCTACATCTCCGTGGGACTTTTATATACATCAATAACGTAATTTAACCTAACCCAAACCAACGTAACATCTCGGCGGTAATATTTGAGAACATTCCTGGCTTGCTGGCCTCTATGTTTCCGTGGGACCTTTATATACATCAATAACGTAGTATAACCTAACTTAGCCCAACCTATCATATCGGCGGTAATATTTGGCAACATTCCTGGCTTGTTGGCCTCTACGTCTCCGTGGGACCTTCATATACATCAATAACGTAATATAACCTAACCTAACCCAACCTATCATCTCGGCGGTAATATTTGACATCATTCCTGGCGAGTTGGCCTCTACGCCTCCGTGGGACTTTTATATACATCACTAACGTAATATAACCTAACCTAACCCAACCTATCATCTCGGCGATAATATTTGACATCATTCCTGGCGAGTTGGCCTCTACGCCTCCGTGGGACATTTATATACATCAATAACGTAATATTACCTAACCTAACCCAACCTATCATCTCGGCGGTAATACTTGACAACATTCCTGGCGAGTTGGCCTCTACGTCTCCGTGGGACTTTTATATACATCAATAACGTAATATAACCTAACCTAACCCAACCTCTCATCTCGGCGGTAATATGTGACATCATTCCTGGCGAGTTGGCCTCTACGCCTCCGTGGGACTTTTACATACATCAAAACGTAATTTACCCTAACCTAACCCAACGTAACATCTCGGCGGTAATATTTGACAACATTCCTGGTCAGTTGGCCTCTGCGTCTCCGTGGAACCTTCATATACATCAATAACGTAATATAACCTAACCTAACCCAACCTATCATCTCGGCGGTAATATATGACATCATTCCTGGCGAGTTGGCCTCTACGCTTCCGTGGGACTTTTATATACATCAAAACGTAATTTACCCTAACCTAACCCAACGTAACATCTCGGCGGTAATATTCGGCAACATTCCTGGTGTGTTGGTCCCTACGTCTCCGTGGGATCTTCATATACATCAATAACGGAATATAACCTAACCTAAACCAACCTATCATCTCGGCGGTAATATTTGACAACATTCCAGGCGAGTTGGCCCCTACGTCTCCGTGGGAATTTTATATACATCAATAACGTAATATAACCTAACCTAACCCAACCTATCATCTCGGCGGTAATATTTGACATCATTCCTGGCGAGTTGGCCTCTACGCCTCCGTGG
Organism: Xylocopa violacea; assembly: GCA_963969225.1. Lineage (NCBI taxonomy): Eukaryota > Metazoa > Arthropoda > Insecta > Hymenoptera > Apidae > Xylocopa > Xylocopa violacea. Next base: position 923,452 of record CAXAJV010000929.1, read on the forward strand.
GACTTTTATATACATCAAAACGTAATTTACCCTAACCTAACCCAACGTAACATCTCGGCGGTAATATTCGGCAACATTTCTGGCTTGATGGCCTCTACGTCTCCGTGGGATCTTCATATACATCAATAACATAATATTACCTAACCTAACCCAACCTATCATCTCGGCGGTAATACTTGACAACATTCCTGGCGAGTTGGCCTCTACGTCTCCGTGGGACCTTCATATACATCAATAACGTAATATAACCTAACCTAACCCAACCTATCATCTCGGCGGTAATATTTGACAACATTCCTGACGAGTTGGCCTCTACATCTCCGTGGGACGTTTATATACATCAATAACGTAATTTAACCTAACCTAACCCAACCTATCATCTCGGCGGTAATATTTGACATCATTCCTGGCGAGTTGGCCTCTACGTCTCCGTGGGACTTTTATATATATCAAAACGTAATATAACCTAACCTAACCCAACCTATCATCTCGGCGGTAATATTTGACATCATTCCTGGCGAGTTGGCCTCTACGCCTCCGTGGGACTTTTATATACATCAAAACGTAATTTACCCTAACCTAACCCAACGTAACATCTCGGCGGTAATATTTGACAACATTCCTGGTCAGTTGGCCTCTGCGTCTCCGTGGAACCTTCATATACATCAATAACGTAATATAACCTAACCTAACCCAACCTATCATCTCGGCGGTAATATTTGACAACATTCCTGACGAGTTGGCCTCTACATCTCCGTGGGACTTTTATATACATCAATAACGTAATTTAACCTAACCTAAACCTACGTAACATCTCGGCGGTAATTTTTGACAACATTCCTGGCTTGATGGCCTCTACGTCTCCGTGGGACCTTCATATACATCAGTAACATAATATTACCTAACCTGAAGCAACCTATCATCTCGGCGGTAATATTTGACAACATTCCATGTGAGTTGGCCTCTACGTCTCCGTGGGAATTTTATATACATCAATAACGAAATATAACCTAACCTAACCCAACCTAACATCTCGGCACTAATATTTGACAACATTCCAGGCGAGTTGGCCTCTACGTCTCCGTGGCAATTTTATATACATCAATAACGTAATATAACCTTAACTAACCCAACCTAACATCTCGGCACTCTTATTTGACAACATTCCTGGCGAGATGGCCTCTACCTCTCCGTGAGACCTTCATATACATCAATAACGTAATATAGTCTAACCTAACCCAACCTATCATCTCGGCGGTAATATTTGACAACATTCCTGGTCAGTTGGCCTCTGCGTCTCCGTGGAACCTTCATATACATCAATAACGTAATATAACCTAACCTAACCCAACCTATCATCTCGGCGGTAATATTTGACAACATTCCTGGCGAGTTGAACTCTACGTCTCCGTGGTACTTTTATATACATCAATAACGTAATTTAACCTAACCTAAACCTACGTAACATCTCGGCGGTAATTTTTGACAACATTCCTGGCTTGATGGCCTCTACGTCTCCGTGGGACCTTCATATACATCAGTAACATAATATTACCTAACCTGAAGCAACCTATCATCTCGGCGGTAATATTTGACAACATTCCATGTGTGTTGGTCCCTACGTCTCCGTGGGATCTTCATATACATCAATAACGTAATATAACCTAACCTAAACCAACCTATCATCTCGGCGGTAATATTTGACAACATTCCAGGCGAGTTGGCCCCTACGTCTCCGTGGGAATTTTATATACATCAATAACGTAATATAACCTAACCTAACCCAACCTATCATCTCGGCGGTAATATTTGACATCATTCCTGGCGAGTTGGCCTCTACGCCTCCGTGGGACTTTTATATACATCAAAACGTAATTTACCCTAACCTAACCCAACGTAACATCTCGGCGGTAATATTCGGCAACATTTCTGGCTTGATGGCCTCTACGTCTCCATGGAACCTTCATATACATCAATAACGTAATATAACCTAACCTAACCCAACCTATCATCTCGGCGGTAATATTTGACAACATTTCTGACGAGTTGGCCTCTACATCTCCGTGGGACTTTTATATACATCAATAACGTAATTTAACCTAACCTAAACCAACGTAACATCTCGGCGGTAATATTTGAGAACATTCCTGGCTTGCTGGCCTCTAAGTTTCCGTGGGACCTTTATATACATCAATAACGTAGTATAACCTAACCTAGCCCAACCTATCATATCGGCGGTAATATTTGACAACATTCCTGGCTTGATCGCCTCTACGTCTCCATGGAACCTTCATATACATCAATAACGTAATATAACCTAACCTAACCCAACCTATCATCTCGGCGGTAATATTTGACAACATTCCTGACGAGTTGGCCTCTACATCTCCGTGGGACTTTTATATACATCAATAACGTAATTTAACCTAACCTAAACCAACGTAACATCTCGGCGGTAATATTTGAGAACATTCCTGGCTTGCTGGCCTCTATGTTTCCATGGGACCTTTATATACATCAATAACGTAGTATAACCTAACCTAGCCCAACCTATCATATCGGCGGTAATATTTGGCAACATTTCTGGCTTGATGGCCTCTACGTCTCCGTGGGATCTTCATATACATCAATAACATAATATTACCTAACCTAACCCAACCTATCATCTCGGCGGTAATACTTGACAACATTCCTGGCTTGATGGCCTCTACGTCTCCGTGGGACCTTCATATACATCAATAACGTAATATAACCTAACCTAACCCAACCTATCATCTCGGCGGTAATATTTGACAACATTCCTGACGAGTTGGCCTCTACATCTCCGTGGGACTTTTATATACATCAATAACGTAATTTAACCTAACCTAAACCAACGTAACATCTCGGCGGTAATATTTGAGAACATTCCTGGCTTGCTGGCCTCTATGTTTCCGTGGGACCTTTATATACATCAATAACGTAGTATAACCTAACCTAGCCCAACCTATCATATCGGCGGTAATATTTGGCAACATTCCTGGCTTGTTGGCCTCTACGTCTCCGTGGGACCTTCATATACATCAATAACGTAATATAACCTAACCTAACCCAACCTATCATCTCGGCGGTAATATTTGACATCATTCCTGGCGAGTTGGCCTCTACGCCTCCGTGGGACTTTTATATACATCAATAACGTAATATAACCTAACCTAACCCAACCTATCATCTCGGCGGTAATACTTGACAACATTCCTGGCGAGTTGGCCTCTACGTCTCCGTGGGACTTTTATATACATCAATAACGTAATATAACCTAACCTAACCCAACCTATCATCTCGGCGGTAATATTTGACATCATTCCTGGCGAGTTGGCCTCTACGCCTCCGTGGGACTTTTATATACATCAAAACGTAATTTACCCTAACCTAACCCAACGTAACATCTCGGCGGTAATATTTGACAACATTCCTGGTCAGTTGGCCTCTGCGTCTCCGTGGAACCTTCATATACATCAATAACGTAATATAACCTAACCTAACCCAACCTATCATCTCGGCGGTAATATTTGACAACATTCCATGTGAGTTGGCCTCTACGTCTCCGTGGGAATTTTATATACATCAATAACGAAATATAACCTAACCTAACCCAACCTAACATCTCGGCACTAATATTTGACAACATTCCAGGCGAGTTGGCCTCTACGTCTCCGTGGCAATTTTATATACATCAATAACGTAATATAACCTAACCTAACCCAACCTAACATCTCGGCACTAATATTTGACAACATTCCTGGCGAGATGGCCTCTACCTCTCCGTGAGACCTTCATATACATCAATAACGTAATATAGTCTAACCTAACCCAACCTATCATCTCGGCGGTAATATTTGACAACATTCCTGGTCAGTTGGCCTCTGCGTCTCCGTGGAACCTTCATATACATCAATAACGTAATATAACCTAACCTAACCCAACCTATCATCTCGGCGGTAATATTTGACAACATTCCTGGCGAGTTGAACTCTACGTCTCCGTGGTACTTTTATATACATCAATAACGTAATTTAACCTAACCTAAACCTACGTAACATCTCGGCGGTAATTTTTGACAACATTCCTGGCTTGATGGCCTCTACGTCTCCGTGGGACCTTCATATACATCAGTAACATAATATTACCTAACCTGAAGCAACCTATCATCTCGGCGGTAATATTTGACAACATTCCATGTGTGTTGGTCCCTACGTCTCCGTGGGATCTTCATATACATCAATAACGTAATATAACCTAACCTAAACCAACCTATCATCTCGGCGGTAATATTTGACAACATTCCAGGCGAGTTGGCCCCTACGTCTCCGTGGGAATTTTATATACATCAATAACGTAATATAACCTAACCTAACCCAACCTATCATCTCGGCGGTAATATTTGACATCATTCCTGGCGAGTTGGCCTCTACGCCTCCGTGGGACTTTTATATACATCAAAACGTAATTTACCCTAACCTAACCCAACGTAACATCTCGGCGGTAATATTCGGCAACATTTCTGGCTTGATGGCCTCTACGTCTCCGTGGGATCTTCATATACATCAATAACATAATATTACCTAACCTAACCCAACCTATAATCTCGGCGGTAATATTTGACAACATTCCTGGTCAGTTGGCCTCTGCGTCTCCGTGGAACCTTCATATACATCAATAACGTAATATAACCTAACCTAACCCAACCTATCATCTCGGCGGTAATATTTGACAACATTCCTGGCGAGTTGGCCTCTACGTCTCCGTGGGACTTTTATATACATCAATAACGTAATTTAACCTAACCTAAACCTACGTAACATCTCGGCGGTAATATTTGACAACATTCCTGGCTTGATCGCCTCTACGTCTCCATGGAACCTTCATATACATCAATAACGTAATATAACCTAACCTAACCCAACCTATCATCTCGGCGGTAATATTTGACAACATTTCTGACGAGTTGGCCTCTACATCTCCGTGGGACTTTTATATACATCAATAACGTAATTTAACCTAACCTAAACCAACGTAACATCTCGGCGGTAATATTTGAGAACATTCCTGGCTTGCTGGCCTCTATGTTTCCGTGGGACCTTTATGTACATCAATAACGTAGTATAACCTAACCTAGCCCAACCTATCATATCGGCGGTAATATTTGACAACATTCCTGGCTTGATCGCCTCTACGTCTCCATGGAACCTTCATATACATCAATAACGTAATATAACCTAACCTAACCCAACCTATCATCTCGGCGGTAATATTTGACATCATTCCTGGCGAGTTGGCCTCTACGCCTCCGTGGGACTTTTATATACATCAATAACGTAATATAACCTAACCTAACCCAACCTATCATCTCGGCGGTAATACTTGACAACATTCCTGGCGAGTTGGCCTCTACGTCTCCGTGGGACTTTTATATACATCAATAACGTAATATAACCTAACCTAACCCAACCTATCATCTCGGCGGTAATATTTGACATCATTCCTGGCGAGTTGGCCTCTACGCCTCCGTGGGACTTTTATATACATCAAAACGTAATTTACCCTAACCTAACCCAACGTAACATCTCGGCGGTAATATTTGACAACATTCCTGGTCAGTTGGCCTCTGCGTCTCCGTGGAACCTTCATATACATCAATAACGTAATATAACCTAACCTAACCCAACCTATCATCTCGGCGGTAATATTTGACAACATTCCTGACGAGTTGGCCTCTACATCTCCGTGGGACTTTTATATACATCAATAACGTAATTTAACCTAACCTAAACCTACGTAACATCTCGGCGGTAATTTTTGACAACATTCCTGGCTTGATGGCCTCTACGTCTCCGTGGGACCTTCATATACATCAGTAACATAATATTACCTAACCTGAAGCAACCTATCATCTCGGCGGTAATATTTGACAACATTCCATGTGAGTTGGCCTCTACGTCTCCGTGGGAATTTTATATACATCAATAACGAAATATAACCTAACCTAACCCAACCTAACATCTCGGCACTAATATTTGACAACATTCCAGGCGAGTTGGCCTCTACGTCTCCGTGGCAATTTTATATACATCAATAACGTAATATAACCTAACCTAACCCAACCTAACATCTCGGCACTAATATTTGACAACATTCCTGGCGAGATGGCCTCTACCTCTCCGTGAGACCTTCATATACATCAATAACGTAATATAGTCTAACCTAACCCAACCTATCATCTCGGCGGTAATATTTGACAACATTCCTGGTCAGTTGGCCTCTGCGTCTCCGTGGAACCTTCATATACATCAATAACGTAATATAACCTAACCTAACCCAACCTATCATCTCGGCGGTAATATTTGACAACATTCCTGGCGAGTTGAACTCTACGTCTCCGTGGTACTTTTATATACATCAATAACGTAATTTAACCTAACCTAAACCTACGTAACATCTCGGCGGTAATTTTTGACAACATTCCTGGCTTGATGGCCTCTACGTCTCCGTGGGACCTTCATATACATCAGTAACATAATATTACCTAACCTGAAGCAACCTATCATCTCGGCGGTAATATTTGACAACATTCCATGTGTGTTGGTCCCTACGTCTCCGTGGGATCTTCATATACATCAATAACGTAATATAACCTAACCTAAACCAACCTATCATCTCGGCGGTAATATTTGACAACATTCCAGGCGAGTTGGCCCCTACGTCTCCGTGGGAATTTTATATACATCAATAACGTAATATAACCTAACCTAACCCAACCTATCATCTCGGCGGTAATATTTGACATCATTCCTGGCGAGTTGGCCTCTACGCCTCCGTGGGACTTTTATATACATCAAAACGTAATTTAACCTAACCTAAACCTACGTAACATCTCGGCGGTAATATTTGACAACATTCCTGGCTTGATCGCCTCTACGTCTCCATGGAACCTTCATATACATCAATAACGTAATATAACCTAACCTAACCCAACCTATCATCTCGGCGGTAATATTTGACAACATTTCTGACGAGTTGGCCTCTACATCTCCGTGGGACTTTTATATACATCAATAACGTAATTTAACCTAACCTAAACCAACGTAACATCTCGGCGGTAATATTTGAGAACATTCCTGGCTTGCTGGCCTCTATGTTTCCGTGGGACCTTTATATACATCAATAACGTAGTATAACCTAACCTAGCCCAACCTATCATATCGGCGGTAATATTTGACAACATTCCTGGCTTGATCGCCTCTACGTCTCCATGGAACCTTCATATACATCAATAACGTAATATAACCTAACCTAACCCAACCTATCATCTCGGCGGTAATATTTGACATCATTCCTGGCGAGTTGGCCTCTACGCCTCCGTGGGACTTTTATATACATCAATAACGTAATATAACCTAACCTAACCCAACCTATCATCTCGGCGGTAATACTTGACAACATTCCTGGCGAGTTGGCCTCTACGTCTCCGTGGGACTTTTATATACATCAATAACGAAATATAACCTAACCTAACCCAACCTAACATCTCGGCACTAATATTTGACAACATTCCAGGCGAGTTGGCCTCTACGTCTCCGTGGCAATTTTATATACATCAATAACGTAATATAACCTAACCTAACCCAACCTAACATCTCGGCACTAATATTTGACAACATTCCTGGCGAGTCGGCCTCTACGTCTCCGTGCGACCTTCATATACATCAATAACGTAATATAACGTAACCTAACCCAACTTATCTCATCGGCGGTAATTTTTGACAACATTGCTGGCGAGTTGGCCTCTACGTCTCCGTGGGATCTTCATATACATCAATAACGTAATATAACCTATCCTAACCCAACCTATCATCTCGGCACTAATATTTGACAACATTCCAGGCGAGTTGGCCTCTACGTCTCCGTGGGAATTTTATATACATCAATAACGTAATATAACCTAACCTAACCCAACCTAACATCTCGACACTAATATTTGACAACATTCCTAGCGAGTTGGCCTCTACGTCTCCGTGGGACTTTTATATACATCAATAACGTAATATAACCTAACCTAACCCAACCTATCATCTCGGCGGTAATATTTGACATCATTCCTGGCGAGTTGGCCTCTACGCCTCCGTGGGACTTTTATATACATCAATAACGTAATATAACCTAACCTAACCCAACCTATCATCTCGGCGGTAATACTTGACAACATTCCTGGCGAGTTGGCCTCTACGTCTCCGTGGGACTTTTATATACATCAATAACGTAATATAACCTAACCTAACCCAACCTATCATCTCGGCGGTAATATTTGACATCATTCCTGGCGAGTTGGCCTCTACGCCTCCGTGGGACTTTTATTTACATCAAAACGTAATTTACCCTAACCTAACCCAACGTAACATCTCGGCGGTAATATTCGGCAACATTCCTGGTGTGTTGGTCCCTACGTCTCCGTGGGATCTTCATATACATCAATAACGTAATATAACCTAACCTAAACCAACCTATCATCTCGGCGGTAATATTTGACAACATTCCAGGCGAGTTGGCCCCTACGTCTCCGTGGGAATTTTATATACATCAATAACGTAATATAACCTAACCTAACCCAACCTATCATCTCGGCGGTAATATTTGACAACATTCCTGGCGAGTTGGCCTCTACGTCTCCCTGGGACTTTTATATACATCAATAACGTAATTTAACCTAACCTAAACCTACGTAACATCTCGGCGGTAATATTTGACAACATTCCTGGCTTGATCGCCTCTACGTCTCCATGGAACCTTCATATACATCAATAACGTAATATAACCTAACCTAACCCAACCTATCATCTCGGCGGTAATATTTGACATCATTCCTGGCGAGTTGGCCTCTACGCCTCCGTGGGACTTTTATATACATCAATAACGTAATATAACCTAACCTAACCCAACCTATCATCTCGGCGGTAATACTTGACAACATTCCTGGCGAGTTGGCCTCTACGTCTCCGTGGGACTTTTATATACATCAATAACGTAATATAACCTAACCTAACCCAACCTATCATCTCGGCGGTAATATTTGACATCATTCCTGGCGAGTTGGCCTCTACGCCTCCGTGGGACTTTTATATACATCAAAACGTAATTTACCCTAACCTAACCCAACGTAACATCTCGGCGGTAATATTTGACAACATTCCTGGTCAGTTGGCCTCTGCGTCTCCGTGGAACCTTCATATACATCAATAACGTAATATAACCTAACCTAACCCAACCTATCATCTCGGCGGTAATATTTGACAACATTCCTGACAAGTTGGCCTCTACATCTCCGTGGGACTTTTATATACATCAATAACGTAATTTAACCTAACCTAAACCAACGTAACATCTCGGCGGTAATATTTGAGAACATTCCTGGCTTGCTGGCCTCTATGTTTCCGTGGGACCTTTATATACATCAATAACGTAGTATAACCTAACCTAGCCCAACCTATCATATCGGCGGTAATATTTGGCAACATTCCTGGCTTGTTGGCCTCTACGTCTCCGTGGGACCTTCATATACATCAATAACGTAATATAACCTAACCTAACCCAACCTATCATCTCGGCGGTAATATTTGACATCATTCCTGGCGAGTTGGCCTCTACGCCTCCGTGGGACTTTTATATACATCAATAACGTAATATAACCTAACCTAACCCAACCTATCATCTCGGCGGTAATACTTGACAACATTCCTGGCGAGTTGGCCTCTACGTCTCCGTGGGACTTTTATATACATCAATAACGTAATATAACCTAACCTAACCCAACCTATCATCTCGGCGGTAATATTTGACATCATTCCTGGCGAGTTGGCCTCTACGCCTCCGTGGGACTTTTATATACATCAAAACGTAATTAACCCTAACCTAACCCAACGTAACATCTCGGCGGTAATATTTGACAACATTCCTGGTCAGTTGGCCTCTGCGTCTCCGTGGAACCTTCATATACATCAATAACGTAATATAACCTAACCTAACCCAACCTATCATCTCGGCGGTAATATATGACATCATTCCTGGCGAGTTGGCCTCTACGCTTCCGTGGGACTTTTATTTACATCAAAACGTAATTTACCCTAACCTAACCCAACGTAACATCTCGGCGGTAATATTCGGCAACATTCCTGGTGTGTTGGTCCCTACGTCTCCGTGGGATCTTCATATACATCAATAACGTAATATAACCTAACCTAAACCAACCTATCATCTCGGCGGTAATATTTGACAACATTCCAGGCGAGTTGGCCCCTACGTCTCCGTGGGAATTTTATATACATCAATAACGTAATATAACCTAACCTAACCCAACCTATCATCTCGGCGGTAATATTTGACAACATTCCTGGCGAGTTGGCCTCTACGTCTCCCTGGAACTTTTATATACATCAATAACGTAATTTAACCTAACCTAAACCTACGTAACATCTCGGCGGTAATATTTGACAACATTCCTGGCTTGATCGCCTCTACGTCTCCATGGAACCTTCATATACATCAATAACGTAATATAACCTAACCTAACCCAACCTATCATCTCGGCGGTAATATTTGACAACATTCCTGACGAGTTGGCCTCTACATCTCCGTGGGACTTTTATATACATCAATAACGTAATTTAACCTAACCTAAACCAACGTAACATCTCGGCGGTAATATTTGAGAACATTCCTGGCTTGCTGGCCTCTATGTTTCCGTGGGACCTTTATATACATCAATAACGTAGTATAACCTAACCTAGCCCAACCTATCATATCGGCGGTAATATTTGGCAACATTCCTGGCTTGTTGGCCTCTACGTCTCCGTGGGACCTTCATATACATCAATAACGTAATATAACCTAACCTAACCCAACCTATCATCTCGGCGGTAATATTTGACATCATTCCTGGCGAGTTGGCCTCTACGCCTCCGTGGGACTTTTATATACATCACTAACGTAATATAACCTAACCTAACCCAACCTATCATCTCGGCGGTAATATTTGACATCATTCCTGGCGAGTTGGCCTCTACGCCTCCGTGGGACATTTATATACATCAATAACGTAATATAACCTCACCTAACCCAACCTATCATCTCGGCGGTAATATTTGACAACATTCCTGGCTTGCTGGCCTCTATGTTTCCGTGGGACTTTTATATACATCAATAACGTAGTATAACCTAACCTAACCCAACCTAACATCTCGGCACTAATATTTGACACCATTCCTGGCTTGATGGCCTCTACGTCTCCGTGGGACCTTCATATACATCAATAACATAATATTACCTAACCTAACCCAACCTATCATCTCGGCGGTAATACTTGACAACATTCCTGGCGAGTTGGCCTCTACGTCTCCGTGGGACTTTTATATACATCAATAACGTAATATAACCTAACCTAACCCAACCTCTCATCTCGGCGGTAATATGTGACATCATTCCTGGCGAGTTGGCCTCTACGCCTCCGTGGGACTTTTACATACATCAAAACGTAATTTACCCTAACCTAACCCAACGTAACATCTCGGCGGTAATATCTGACAACATTCCTGGTCAGTTGGCCTCTGCGTCTCCGTGGAACCTTCATATACATCAATAACGTAATATAACCTAACCTAACCCAACCTATCATCTCGGCGGTAATATATGACATCGTTCCTGGCGAGTTGGCCTCTACGCTTCCGTGGGAATTTTATATACATCAAAACGTAATTTACCCTAACCTAACCCAACGTAACATCTCGGCGGTAATATTCGGCAACATTCCTGGTGTGTTGGTCCCTACGTCTCCGTGGGATCTTCATATACATCAATAACGGAATATAACCTAACCTAAACCAACCTATCATCTCGGCGGTAATATTTGACAACATTCCAGGCGAGTTGGCCCCTACGTCTCCGTGGGAATTTTATATACATCAATAACGTAATATAACCTAACCTAACCCAACCTATCATCTCGGCGGTAATATTTGACATCATTCCTGGCGAGTTGGCCTCTACGCCTCCGTGGGACTTTTATATACATCAAAACGTAATTTACCCTAACCTAACCCAACGTAACATCTCGGCGGTAATATTCGGCAACATTTCTGGCTTGATGGCCTCTACGTCTCCGTGGGATCTTCATATACATCAATAACATAATATTACCTAACCTAACCCAACCTATCATCTCGGCGGTAATACTTGACAACATTCCTGGCGAGTTGGCCTCTACGTCTCCGTGGGACCTTCATATACATCAATAACGTAATATAACCTAACCTAACCCAACCTATCATCTCGGCGGTAATATTTGACAACATTCCTGACGAGTTGGCCTCTACATCTCCGTGGGACGTTTATATACATCAATAACGTAATTTAACCTAACCTAAACCAACATAACATCTCGGCGGTAATATTTGAGAACATTCCTGGCTTGCTGGCCTCTATGTTTCCGTGGGACCTTTATATACATCAATAACGTAGTATAACCTAACCTAGCCCAACCTATCATATCGGCGGTAATATTTAGCAACATTCCTGGCTTGTTGGCCTCTACGTCTCCGTGGGACCTTCATATACATCAATAACGTAATATAACCTAACCTAACCCAACCTATCATCTCGGCGGTAATATTTGACACCATTCCTGGCGAGTTGGCCTCTACGCCTCCGTGGGACTTTTATATACATCAATAACGTAATATAACCTAACCTAACCCAACCTATCATCTCGGCGGTAATATTTGACATCATTCCTGGCGAGTTGGCCTCTACGCCTCCGTGGGACATTTATATACATCAATAACGTAATATAACCTAACCTAACCCAACCTATCATCTCGGCGGTAATATTTGACAACATTCCTGGTCAGTTGGCCTCTGCGTCTCCGTGGAACCTTCATATACATCAATAACGTAATATAACCTAACCTAACCCAACCTATCATCTCGGCGGTAATATTTGACATCATTCCTAGCGAGTTGGCCTCTACGCTTCCGTGGGACTTTTATATACATCAAAACGTAATTTACCCTAACCTAACCCAACGTAACATCTCGGCGGTAATATTTGACAACATTCCTGGCGAGTTGGCCTCTACGTCTCCGTGGGACTTTTATATACACCAATAACGTAATTTAACCTAACCTAAACCAACGTAACATCTCGGCGGTAATATTTGACAACATTCCTGGCTTGCTGGCCTCTATGTTTCCGTCAGACCTTCATATACATCAATAACGTAATATAATCTAACCTAACCCAACCTATAACCTCGGCGGTAATATTTGACAACATTCCTGGTCAGTTGGCCTCTGCGTCTCCGTGGAACCTTCATATACATCAATAACGTAATATAAACTAACCTAACCCAACCTATCATCTCGGCACTAATATTTGACAACATTCCAGGCGAGTTGGCCTCTACGTCTCCGTGGGAATTTTATATACATCAATAACGTAATATAACCTAACCTAACCCAACCTAACATCTCGGCACTAATATTTGACAACATTCCTGGCGAGATGGCCTCTACCTCTCCGTGAGACCTTCATATACATCAATAACGTAATATAGTCTAACCTAACCCAACCTATCATCTCGGCGGTAATATTTGACAACATTCCAGGTCAGTTGGCCTCTGCGTCTCCGTGGAACCTTCATATACATCAATAACGTAATATAACCTAACCTAACCCAACCTATCATCTCGGCGGTAATATTTGACAACATTCCTGGCGAGTTGAACTCTACGTCTCCGTGGTACTTTTATATACATCAATAACGTAATTTAACCTAACCTAAACCTACGTAACATCTCGGCGGTAATTTTTGACAACATTCCTGGCTTGATGGCCTCTACGTCTCCGTGGGACCTTCATATACATCAGTAACATAATATTACCTAACCTGAAGCAACCTATCATCTCGGCGGTAATATTTGACAACATTCCATGTGAGTTGGCCTCTACGTCTCCGTGGGAATTTTATATACATCAATAACGAAATATAACCTAACCTAACCCAACCTAACATCTCGGCACTAATATTTGACAACATTCCAGGCGAGTTGGCCTCTACGTCTCCGTGGCAATTTTATATACATCAATAACGTAATATAACCTAACCTAACCCAACCTAACATCTCGGCACTAATATTTGACAACATTCCTGGCGAGTCGGCCTCTACGTCTCCGTGCGACCTTCATATACATCAATAACGTAATATAACGTAACCTAACCCAACTTATCTTATCGGCGGTAATTTTTGACAACATTCCTGGCGAGTTGGCCTCTACGTCTCCGTGGGATCTTCATATACATCAATAACGTAATATAACCTATCCTAACCCAACCTATCATCTCGGCGGTAATATTTGACAACATTCCTGGTCAGTTGGCCTCTGCGTCTCCGTGGAACCTTCATATACATCAATAACGTAATATAACCTAACCTAACCCAACCTATCATCTCGGCGGTAATATTTGACAACATTCCTGGCGAGTTGAACTCTACGTCTCCGTGGGACTTTTATATACATCAATAACGTAATTTAACCTAACCTAAACCTACGTAACATCTCGGCGGTAATTTTTGACAACATTCCTGGCTTGATGGCCTCTACGTCTCCGTGGGACCTTCATATACATCAGTAACATAATATTACCTAACCTGAAGCAACCTATCATCTCGGCGGTAATATTTGACAACATTCCATGTGAGTTGGCCTCTACGTCTCCGTGGGAATTTTATATACATCAATAACGAAATATAACCTAACCTAACCCAACCTAACATCTCGGCACTAATATTTGACAACATTCCAGGCGAGTTGGCCTCTACGTCTCCGTGGCAATTTTATATACATCAATAACGTAATATAACCTAACCTAACCCAACCTAACATCTCGGCACTAATATTTGACAACATTCCTGGCGAGATGGCCTCTACCTCTCCGTGAGACCTTCATATACATCAATAACGTAATATAGTCTAACCTAACCCAACCTATCATCTCGGCGGTAATATTTGACAACATTCCTGGTCAGTTGGCCTCTGCGTCTCCGTGGAACCTTCATATACATCAATAACGTAATATAACCTAACCTAACCCAACCTATCATCTCGGCGGTAATATTTGACAACATTCCTGGCGAGTTGAACTCTACGTCTCCGTGGTACTTTTATATACATCAATAACGTAATTTAACCTAACCTAAACCTACGTAACATCTCGGCGGTAATTTTTGACAACATTCCTGGCTTGATGGCCTCTACGTCTCCGCGGGACCTTCATATACATCAGTAACATAATATTACCTAACCTGAAGCAACCTATCATCTCGGCGGTAATATTTGACAACATTCCATGTGAGTTGGCCTCTACGTCTCCGTGGGAATTTTATATACATCAATAACGAAATATAACCTAACCTAACCCAACCTAACATCTCAGCACTAATATTTGACAACATTCCAGGCGAGTTGGCCTCTACGTCTCCGTGGCAATTTTATATACATCAATAACGTAATATAACCTAACCTAACCCAACCTAACATCTCGGCACTAATATTTGACAACATTCCTGGCGAGTCGGCCTCTACGTCTCCGTGCGACCTTCATATACATCAATAACGTAATATAACGTAACCTAACCCAACTTATCTTATCGGCGGTAATTTTTGACAACATTCCTGGCGAGTTGGCCTCTACGTCTCCGTGGGATCTTCATATACATCAATAACGTAATATAACCTATCCTAACCCAACCTATCATCTCGGCGGTAATATTTGACAACATTCCTGGTCAGTTGGCCTCTGCGTCTCCGTGGAACCTTCATATACATCAATAACGTAATATAACCTAACCTAACCCAACCTATCATCTCGGCGGTAATATTTGACAACATTCCTGGCGAGTTGAACTCTACGTCTCCGTGGGACTTTTATATACATCAATAACGTAATTTAACCTAACCTAAACCTACGTAACGTCTCGGCGGTAATTTTTGACAACATTCCTGGCTTGATGGCCTCTACGTCTCCGTGGGACCTTCATATACATCAGTAACATAATATTACCTAACCTGAAGCAACCTATCATCTCGGCGGTAATATTTGACAACATTCCATGTGAGTTGGCCTCTACGTCTCCGTGGGAATTTTATGTACATCAATAACGAAATATAACCTAACCTAACCCAACCTAACATCTCGGCACTAATATTTGACAACATTCCAGGCGAGTTGGCCTCTACGTCTCCGTGGCAATTTTATATACATCAATAACGTAATATAACCTAACCTAACCCAACCTAACATCTCGGCACTAATATTTGACAACATTCCTGGCGAGTCGGCCTCTACGTCTCCGTGCGACCTTCATATACATCAATAACGTAATATAACGTAACCTAACCCAACTTATCTCATCGGCGGTAATTTTTGACAACATTGCTGGCGAGTTGGCCTCTACGTCTCCGTGGGATCTTCATATACATCAATAACGTAATATAACCTATCCTAACCCAACCTATCATCTCGGCACTAATATTTGACAACATTCCAGGCGAGTTGGCCTCTACGTCTCCGTGGGAATTTTATATACATCAATAACGTAATATAACCTAACCTAACCCAACCTAACATCTCGACACTAATATTTGACAACATTCCTAGCGAGTTGGCCTCTACGTCTCCGTGGGACTTTTATATACATCAATAACGTAATTTAACCTAACCTAAACCTACGTAACATCTCGGCGGTAATTTTTGACAACATTCCTGGCTTGATGGCCTCTACGTCTCCGTGGGACCTTCATATACATCAATAACATAATATTACCTAACCTGAAGCAACCTATCATCTCGGCGGTAATACTTGACAACATTCCTGGCGAGTTGGCCTCTACGTCTTCGTGGAACCTTCATATACATCAATAACGTAATATAACCTAACCTAACCCAACCTATCATCTCGGCGGTAATATTTGACATCATTCCTGGCGAGTTGGCCTCTACCTCTCCGTGGGACTTTCATATACGTCAATAACGTAATATAACCTAACCTAACCCAACCTAAGATCTCGGCACTAATATTTGACAACATTCCTGGCGAGTTGGTCTCTACGCCTCCGTGCGACATTCATATACATCAATAACGTAATATAACCTAACCTGAACCAACCTATCATCTCGGCGGTAATACTTGACAACATTCCTGGCGAGTTGAGGTCTACGTCTCCGTGGGACCTTCATATACACCAATAACATAATATTACCTAACCCAACCCAACCTATCATCTCGGCGGTAATATTTGACAACATTCCTGGTCAGTTGGCCTCTGCGTCTCCGTGGAACCTTCATATACATCAATAACGTAATATAACCTAACCTAACCCAACCTATCATCTCGGCGGTAATATTTGACATCATTCCTGGCGAGTTGGCATCTACGTCTCCGTGGGAATTTTATATACATCAATAACGTAATATAACCTAACCTAACCCAACCTATCATCTCGGCACTAATATTTGACAACATTCCAGGCGAGTTGGCCTCTACGTCTCCGTGGGAATTTTATATACATCAATAACGTAATATAACCTAACCTAACCCAACCTAACATCTCGGCACTAATATTTGACAACATTCCTGGCGAGATGGCCTCTACCTCTCCGTGAGACCTTCATATACATCAATAACGTAATATAGTCTAACCTAACCCAACCTATCATCTCGGCGGTAATATTTGACAACATTCCTGGTCAGTTGGCCTCTGCGTCTCCGTGGATCCTTCATATACATCAATAACGTAATATAACCTAACCTAACCCAACCTATCATCTCGGCGGTAATATTTGACAACATTCCTGGCGAGTTGGACTCTACGTCTCCGTGGGACTTTTATATACATCAATAACGTAATTTAACCTAACCTAGACCTACGTAACATCTCGGCGGTAATTTTTGACAACATTCCTGGCTTGATGGCCTCTACGTCTTCGTGGGACCTTCATATACATCAGTAACATAATATTACCTAACCTGAAGCAACCTATCATCTCGGCGGTAATATTTGACAACATTCTATGTGAGTTGGCCTCTACGTCTCCGTGGGAATTTTATATACATCAATAACGTAATATAACCTAACCTAACCCAACCTAACATCTCGGCACTAATATTTGACAACATTCCAGGCGAGTTGGCCTCTACTTCTCCGTGGCAATTTTATATACATCAATAACGTAATATAACCTAACCTAACCCAACCTAACATCTCGGCACTAATATTTGACAACATTCCTGGCGAGTCGGCCTCTACGTCTCCGTGCGACCTTCATATACATCAATAACGTAATATAACGTAACCTAACCCAACCTATCATCTCGGCGGTAATATTTGACAACATTCCTGGCTTGATGGCCTCTACGTCTCCGTGGGACCTTCATATACATCAATAACGTAATATAACCTAACCTGAACCAACCTATCATCTCGGCGGTAATACTTGACAACATTCCGGGCGAGTTGAGGTCTACGTCTCCGTGGGACCTTCATATACATCAATAACGTAATATCACCTAACGTAACCCAACCTAAGATCTCGGTACAAATATTTGACAACATTCCTGGCGAGTTGGCCTCTACGTTTCTGTGGGAATTTTATATACATCAATAACGTAATATAACCTAACCTAACCCAACCTAACATCTCGGCACTAATATTTGACAACATACCTGGCGAGTTGGCCTCTACCTCTCCGTGGGACCTTCATATACGTCAATAACGTAATATAATCTAACCTAACCCAACCTATCATCTCGGCGGTAATATTTGACAACATTCCTGGTCAGTTGGCCTCTACGTCTCCGTGGAACCTTCATATACATCAGTAACGTAATATAACCTAACCTAACCCAAACTATCACCTCGGCGGTAATATTTGACAACATTCCTGGCGAGTTGGCCTCTACGTCTCCGTGGGACCTTCATATACATCAATAACGTAATATAACGTAACCTAAACCAACCTATTATATCGGCGGTAATATTTGAAAACATTCCTGTCGATGTTGGCCTCTACGTCTCGGTGGGACATTCATATACGTCAATAACGTAATATTACCTAACCTAACCCAACCTAACATCTCGGCACTAATATTTGAAAACATTCCTGGCGAGTTGGCCTCTACCTCTCCGTGCGACCTTCATATACATCAATAACGTAATATAACGTAACCTATCCCAACCTATCATATCGGCGGTAATATTTGACAACATTCATGACGAGTTGGCCTCTACGTCTCGGTGGGACATTCATATACATCAATAACGTAATATTACCTAACCTAACCCAACCTAACATCTCGGCACTAATATTTGACAACATTCCTGGCGAGGTGGACTCTACGTCTCCGTGGGAATTTTATATACATCTATAACGTAATATAACCTAACCTAATCCAACCTTACATCTCGGCACTAATATTTGAAAACATTCCTGGCTAGTTGGCCTCTACCTCTCCGTGGGACCTTCATATACATCAATAACGTAATATAACATAACCTGAAGCAACCTATCATCTCGGCAGTAATATTTGACAACATTCCTGGCGAGTTGGCCTCTACGTCTCCGTGGGACCTTCATATACATCAATAACGTAATATAACGTAACCTAATCCAACCTTACATCTCGGCACTAATATTTGAAAACATTCCTGGCTAGTTGGCCTCTACCTCTCCGTGGGACCTTCATATACATCAATAACGTAATATAACATAACCTGAAGCAACCTATCATCTCGGCAGTATTATTTGACAACATTCGTGGCGAGTTGAGTTCTACGTCTCCGTGGGACCTTCATATACATCAATAACGTAATATCACCTAACCTAACCCAACCTATCATATCGGCGGTAATATTTGACAACATTCCTGACGAGTTGACCTCTACGTCTCCGTGGGATCTTCATATACATCAATAACGTAATATAGCCTAACCTATCCCAACCTAACATCTCGGCACTAATATTTGACAACATTCCTGGCGAGTTGGCCTCTACCTCTCCGTGCGACCTTCATATACATCAATAACGTAATATAACGTAACCTAAAACAACCTATCATATCGGCGGTAATATTTGAAAACATTCCTGTCGATGTTGGCCTCTACGCCTCCGTGGGACTTTTATATACATCAATAACGTAATTTAACCTAACCTAAACCTACGTAACATCTCGGCGGTAATGTTTGACAACATTCCTGGCTTGATGGCCTCTACGTCTCTGTGGGACCTTCATATACATCAATAACGTAATATAACGTAACCGAAACCAACCTATCATATCGGCGGTAATATTTGACAATATTCCTGGCGAGTTGGCCGCTACGTCTCCATGGGACCTTCATATACATCAATAACGTATTATAACGTAACCTAAACCAACCTATTATATCGGCGGTAATATTTGAAAACATTCCTGTCGATGTTGGCCTCTACGTCTCGGTGGGACATTCATATACGTCAATAACGTAATATTACCTAACCTAACCCAACCTAACATCTCGGCACTAATATTTGAAAACATTCCTGGCGAGTTGGCCTCTACCTCTCCGCGCGACCTTCATATACATCAATAACGGAATATAACCTAACCTAACCCAACCTAACGTCTCGGCACTAATATTTGACAACATTCCAGGCGAGTTGGCCTCTACGTCTCCGTGGGAATTTTATATACATCAATAACGTAATATAACCTAACCTAACCCAACCTAACATCTCGACACTAATATTTGACAACATTCCTAGCGAGTTGGCCTCTACGTCTCCGTGGGACTTTTATATACATCAATAACGTAATTTAACCTAACCTAAACCTACGTAACATCTCGGCGGTAATTTTTGACAACATTCCTGGCTTGATGGCCTCTACGTCTCCGTGGGACCTTCATATACATCAATAACATAATATTACCTAACCTGAAGCAACCTATCATCTCGGCGGTAATACTTGACAACATTCCTGGCGAGTTGGCCTCTACGTCTTCGTGGAACCTTCATATACATCAATAACGTAATATAACCTAACCTAACCCAACCTATCATCTCGGCGGTAATATTTGACATCATTCCTGGCGAGTTGGCCTCTACCTCTCCGTGGGACTTTCATATACGTCAATAACGTAATATAACCTAACCTAACCCAACCTAAGGTCTCGGCACTAATATTTGACAACATTCCTGGCGAGTTGGTCTCTACGCCTCCGTGCGACATTCATATACATCAATAACGTAATATAACCTAACCTGAACCAACCTATCATCTCGGCGGTAATACTTGACAACATTCCTGGCGAGTTGAGGTCTACGTCTCCGTGGGACCTTCATATACACCAATAACATAATATTACCTAACCCAACCCAACCTATCATCTCGGCGGTAATATTTGACAACATTCCTGGTCAGTTGGCCTCTGCGTCTCCGTGGAACCTTCATATACATCAATAACGTAATATAACCTAACCTAACCCAACCTATCATCTCGGCGGTAATATTTGACATCATTCCTGGCGAGTTGGCATCTACGTCTCCGTGGGAATTTTATATACATCAATAACGTAATATAACCTAACCTAACCCAACCTATCATCTCGGCACTAATATTTGACAACATTCCAGGCGAGTTGGCCTCTACGTCTCCGTGGGAATTTTATATACATCAATAACGTAATATAACCTAACCTAACCCAACCTAACATCTCGGCACTAATATTTGACAACATTCCTGGCGAGATGGCCTCTACCTCTCCGTGAGACCTTCATATACATCAATAACGTAATATAGTCTAACCTAACCCAACCTATCATCTCGGCGGTAATATTTGACAACATTCCTGGTCAGTTGGCCTCTGCGTCTCCGTGGATCCTTCATATACATCAATAACGTAATATAACCTAACCTAACCCAACCTATCATCTCGGCGGTAATATTTGACAACATTCCTGGCGAGTTGGACTCTACGTCTCCGTGGGACTTTTATATACATCAATAACGTAATTTAACCTAACCTAGACCTACGTAACATCTCGGCGGTAATTTTTGACAACATTCCTGGCTTGATGGCCTCTACGTCTTCGTGGGACCTTCATATACATCAGTAACATAATATTACCTAACCTGAAGCAACCTATCATCTCGGCGGTAATATTTGACAACATTCTATGTGAGTTGGCCTCTACGTCTCCGTGGGAATTTTATATACATCAATAACGTAATATAACCTAACCTAACCCAACCTAACATCTCGGCACTAATATTTGACAACATTCCAGGCGAGTTGGCCTCTACTTCTCCGTGGCAATTTTATATACATCAATAACGTAATATAACCTAACCTAACCCAACCTAACATCTCGGCACTAATATTTGACAACATTCCTGGCGAGTCGGCCTCTACGTCTCCGTGCGACCTTCATATACATCAATAACGTAATATAACGTAACCTAACCCAACCTATCATCTCGGCGGTAATATTTGACAACATTCCTGGCGAGTTGGCCTCTACCTCTCCGTGGGACCTTCATATACGTCAATAACGTAATATAATCTCACCTAACCCAACCTATCATCTCGGCGGTAATATTTGACAACATTCCTGGTCAGTTGGCCTCTACGTCTCCGTGGAACCTTCATATACATCAGTAACGTAATATAACCTAACCTAACCCAAACTATCACCTCGGCGGTAATATTTGACAACATTCCTGGCGAGTTGGCCTCTACGTCTCCGTGGGACCTTCATATACATCAATAACGTAATATAACGTAACCTAAACCAACCTATTATATCGGCGGTAATATTTGAAAACATTCCTGTCGATGTTGGCCTCTACGTCTCGGTGGGACATTCATATACGTCAATAACGTAATATTACCTAACCTAACCCAACCTAACATCTCGGCACTAATATTTGAAAACATTCCTGGCGAGTTGGCCTCTACCTCTTCATATACATCAATAACGTAATATAACGTAACCTATCCCAACCTATCATATCGGCGGTAATATTTGACAACATTCATGACGAGTTGGCCTCTACGTCTCGGTGGGACATTCATATACATCAATAACGTAATATTACCTAACCTAACCCAACCTAACATCTCGGCACTAATATTTGACAACATTCCTGGCGAGGTGGACTCTACGTCTCCGTGGGAATTTTATATACATCTATAACGTAATATAACCTAACCTAATCCAACCTTACATCTCGGCACTAATATTTGAAAACATTCCTGGCTAGTTGGCCTCTACCTCTCCGTGGGACCTTCATATACATCAATAACGTAATATAACATAACCTGAAGCAACCTATCATCTCGGCAGTAATATTTGACAACATTCCTGGCGAGTTGGCCTCTACGTCTCCGTGGGACCTTCATATACATCAATAACGTAATATAACGTAACCTAATCCAACCTTACATCTCGGCACTAATATTTGAAAACATTCCTGGCTAGTTGGCCTCTACCTCTCCGTGGGACCTTCATATACATCAATAACGTAATATAACCTAACCTAACCCAACCTAACACCTCGGCGGTAATATTTGACAACATTCCTGGCGAGTTGGCCGCTACGTCTCCGTGGGACCTTCATATACATCAATAACGTAATATAACGTAACCTAAACCAACCTATTATATCGGCGGGAATATTTGAAAACATTCCTGTCGATGTTGGCCTCTACGTCTCGGTGGGACATTCATATACGTCAATAACGTCATATTACCTAACCTAACCCAACCTAACATCTCGGCACTAATATTTGAAAATATTCCTGGCGAGTTGGCCTCTACCTCTCCGTGGGACCTTCATATACATCAATAACGTAATATAACCCAACCTGAAGCAACCTATCATCTCGGCAGTAATATTTGACAACATTCGTGGCGAGTTGAGTTCTGCGTCTCCGTGGGACCTTCATATACATCAATAACGTAATATCACCTAACCTAACCCAACCTATCATCTCGGCGGTTATATTTGAAGACATTCCTGTCGAGTTGGCCTCTACGTCTCCGTGGCACTTTTATATACATCAATAACGTAATTTAACCTAACCTAACCCAACCTATCATCTCGGCGGTAATATTTGACATCATTCCTGGCGAGTTGGCCTCTACGTCTCCGTGGGACTTTTATATACATCAAAACGTAATTTACCCTAACCTAACCCAACGTAACATCTCGGCGGTAATATTCGGCAACATTCCTGGTGTGTTGGTCCCTACGTCTCCGTGGGATCTTCATATACATCAATAACGTAATATAACCTAACCTAAACCAACCTATCATCTCGGCGGTAATATTTGACAACATTCCAGGCGAGTTGGCCCCTACGTCTCCGTGGGAATTTTATATACATCAATAACGTAATGTAACCTAACCTAACCCAACCTAACATCTCGGCGGTAATATTTGACAACATTCCTGGCGAGTTGGCCTCTGCGTCTCCGTGGGACTTTTATATACATCAATAACGTAATTTAACCTAACCTAAACCTACGTAACATCTCGGCGGTAATATTTGACAACATTCCTGGCTTGATCGCCTCTAAGTCTCCATGGAACCTTCATATACATCAATAACGTAATATAACCTAACCTAACCCAACCTATCATCTCGGCGGTAATATTTGACAACATTCCTGGCTTGCTGGCCTCTATGTTTCCGTGGGACCTTTATATACATCAATAACGTAGTATAACCTATCCTAGCCCAACCTATCATATCGGCGGTAATATTTGACAACATTCCTGACGAGTTGGCCTCTACATCTCCGTGGGACTTTTATATACATCAATAACGTAATTTAACCTAACCTAAACCAACGTAACATCTCGGCGGTAATATTTGAGAACATTCCTGGCTTGCTGGCCTCTATGTTTCCGTGGGACCTTTATATACATCAATAACGTAGTATAACCTATCCTAGCCCAACCTATCATATCGGCGGTAATATTTGGCAACATTCCTGGCTTGTTGGCCTCTACGTCTCCGTGGGACCTTCATATACATCAATAACATAATATTACCTAACCTAACCCAACCTATCATCTCGGCGGTAATATTTGACAACATTCCAGGCGAGTTGGCCCCTACGTCTCCGTGGGAATTTTATATACATCAATAACGTAATATAACCTAACCTAACCCAACCTATCATCTCGGCGGTAATATTTGACATCATTCCTGGCGAGTTGGCCTCTACGCTTCCGTGGGACTTTTATATACATCAAAACGTAATTTACCCTAACCTAACCCAACGTAACATCTCGGCGGTAATATTTGACAACATTCCTGGTCAGTTGGCCTCTGCGTCTCCGTGGAACCTTCATATACATCAATAACGTAATATAACCTAACCAAACCCAACCTATCATCTCGGCGGTAATATTTGACATCATTCCTAGCGAGTTGGCCTCTACGCTTCCGTGGGACTTTTATATACATCAAAACGTAATTTACCCTAACCTAACCCAACGTAACTTCTCGGCGGTAATATTTGACAACATTCCTGGCGAGTTGGCCTCTACGTCTCCGTGGGACTTTTATATACACCAATAACGTAATTTAACCTAACCTAAACCAACGTAACATCTCGGCGGTAATATTTGACAACATTCCTGGCTTGCTGGCCTCTATGTTTCCGTGAGACCTTCATATACATCAATAACGTAATATAATCTAACCTAACCCAACATATAATCTCGGCGGTAATATTTGACAACATTCCTGGTCAGTTGGCCTCTGCGTCTCCGTGGAACCTTCATATACATCAATAACGTAATATAACCTAACCTAACCCAACCTATCATCTCGGCGGTAATATTTGACATCATTCCTAGCGAGTTGGCCTCTACGCTTCCGTGGGACTTTTATATACATCAAAACGTAATTTACCCTAACCTAACCCAACGTAACATCTCGGCGGTAATATTTGTCAACATTCCTGGCGAGTTGGCCTCTACGTCTCCGTGGGACTTTTATATACACCAATAACGTAATTTAACCTAACCTAAACCAACGTAACATCTCGGCGGTAATATTTGACAACATTCCTGGTCAGTTGGCCTCTGCGTCTCCGTGGAACCTTCATATACATCAATAACGTAATATAACCTAACCTAACCCAACCTATCATCTCGGCGGTAATATTTGACATCATTCCTAGCGAGTTGGCCTCTACGCTTCCGTGGGACTTTTATATACATCAAAACGTAATTTACCCTAACCTAACCCAACGTAACATCTCGGCGGTAATATTTGACAACATTCCTGGCGAGTTGGCCTCTACGTCTCCGTGGGACTTTTATATACACCAATAACGTAATTTAACCTAACCTAAACCAACGTAACATCTCGGCGGTAATATTTGACAACATTCCTGGCTTGCTGGCCTCTATGTTTCCGTGAGACCTTCATATACATCAATAACGTAATATAATCTAACCTAACCCAACCTATAACCTCGGCGGTAATATTTGACAACATTCCTGGTCAGTTGGCCTCTGCGTCTCCGTGGAACCTTCATATACATCAATAACGTAATATAACCTAACCAAACCCAACCTATCATCTCGGCGGTAATATTTGACATCATTCCTAGCGAGTTGGCCTCTACGCTTCCGTGGGACTTTTATATACATCAAAACGTAATTTACCCTAACCTAACCCAACGTAACTTCTCGGCGGTAATATTTGACAACATTCCTGGCGAGTTGGCCTCTACGTCTCCGTGGGACTTTTATATACACCAATAACGTAATTTAACCTAACCTAAACCAACGTAACATCTCGGCGGTAATATTTGACAACATTCCTGGCTTGCTGGCCTCTATGTTTCCGTGAGACCTTCATATACATCAATAACGTAATATAATCTAACCTAACCCAACATATAATCTCGGCGGTAATATTTGACAACATTCCTGGTCAGTTGGCCTCTGCGTCTCCGTGGAACCTTCATATACATCAATAACGTAATATAACCTAACCTAACCCAACCTATCATCTCGGCGGTAATATTTGACATCATTCCTAGCGAGTTGGCCTCTACGCTTCCGTGGGACTTTTATATACATCAAAACGTAATTTACCCTAACCTAACCCAACGTAACATCTCGGCGGTAATATTTGTCAACATTCCTGGCGAGTTGGCCTCTACGTCTCCGTGGGACTTTTATATACACCAATAACGTAATTTAACCTAACCTAAACCAACGTAACATCTCGGCGGTAATATTTTACAACATTCCTGGTCAGTTGGCCTCTGCGTCTCCGTGGAACCTTCATATACATCAATAACGTAATATAACCTAACCTAACCCAACCTATCATCTCGGCGGTAATATTTGACATCATTCCTAGCGAGTTGGCCTCTACGCTTCCGTGGGACTTTTATATACATCAAAACGTAATTTACCCTAACCTAACCCAACGTAACATCTCGGCGGTAATATTTGACAACATTCCTGGCGAGTTGGCCTCTACGTCTCCGTGGGACTTTTATATACACCAATAACGTAATTTAACCTAACCTAAACCAACGTAACATCTCGGCGGTAATATTTGACAACATTCCTGGCTTGCTGGCCTCTATGTTTCCGTGAGACCTTCATATACATCAATAACGTAATATAATCTAACCTAACCCAACCTATAACCTCGGCGGTAATATTTGACAACATTCCTGGTCAGTTGGCCTCTGCGTCTCCGTGGAACCTTCATATACATCAATAACGTAATATAACCTAACCTAACCCAACCTATCATCTCGGCGGTAATATTTGACATCATTCCAGGCGAGTTGGCCTCTACTTCTCCATGGCAATTTTATATACATCAATAACGTAATATAACCTAACCTAAACCTACGTAACACCTCGGCGGTAATTTTTGACAACATTCCAGGCGAGTTGGCCTCTACGTCTCCGTGGCAATTTTATATACATCAATAACGTAATATAACCTAACCTAACCCAACCTAACATCTCGGCACTAATATTTGACAACATTCCTGGCGAGTCGGCCTCTACGTCTCCGTGCGACCTTCATATACATCAATAACGTAATATAACGTAACCTAACCCAACTTATCTTATCGGCGGTAATTTTTGACAACATTCCTGGCGAGTTGGGCTCTACGTCTCCGTGGGATCTTCATATACATCAATAACGTAATATAACCTATCCTAACCCAACCTATCATCTCGGCACTAATATTTGACAACATTCCAGGCGAGTTGGCCTCTACGTCTCCGTGGGAATTTTATATACATCAATAACGTAATATAACCTAACCTAACCCAACCTAACATCTCGGCACTAATATTTGACAACATTCCTAGCGAGTTGGCCTCTACGTCTCCGTGGGACTTTTATATACATCAATAACGTAATTTAACCTAACCTAAACCTACGTAACATCTCGGCGGTAATTTTTGACAACATTCCTGGCTTGATGGCCTCTACGTCTCCGTATGACCTTCATATACATCAATAACGTAATATAACGTAACCTAAACCAACCTATCATATCGGCGGTTATATTTGAAAACATTCCTGTCGATGTTGTCCTCTACCTCTCCGTGCGACCTGCATATACATCAATAACGTAGTATAACCTAACCTGAAGCAACCTATCATCTCGGCAGTAATATTTGACAACATTCCTGGCGAGTTGAGTTCTACGTCTCCGTGGGACCTTCATATACATCAATAACGTAATATCACCTAACCTAACCCAACCTATCATCTCGGCGGTTATATTTGAAAACATTCCTGTCGAGTTGGCCTCTACGTCTCCGTTGGAATTTTATATACATCAATAACGTAATATAACCTAACCTAACCCAACCTAACATCTCGGCACTAATATTTGACAACATTCCTAGCGAGTTGGCCTCTACGTCTCCGTGGGACCTTCATATACATCAATAACATAATATAACCTAACCTGAAGCAACCTATCATCTCGGCGCTAATATTTGACAACATTGCTGGCGAGTTGAGTTCTACGTCTCCGTGGGACCTTCATATACATCAATAACGTAATATCACCTAACCTAACCCAACCTATCATCTCGGCGGTTATATTTGAAAACATTCCTGTCGAGTTGGCCTCTACGTCTCCATGGGACTTTTATATACATTAATAACGTAATTTAACCTAACCTAACCCAACCTAACATCTCGGCGGTAATATTTGACAACATTCCTGGCGAGTTGGCCTCTACCTCTCCGTGGGACTTTCATATACGTCAATAACGTAATATAACCTAACCTAACCCAACCTAAGATCTCGGCACTAATATTTGAAAACATTCCTGGCGAGTTGGCCTCTACCTCTCCGTGCGACCTTCATATACATCAATAACGTAATATAACGTAACCTAACCCAACCTATCATCTCGGCGGTTATATTTGAAAACATTCCAGTCGAGTTGGCCTCTACGTCTCCGTGGGACTTTTATATACATCAATAACGTAATTTAACCTAACCTAACACAACCTAACTTCTCGGCGGTAATATTTGACAATATTCCTGGCGAGTTGGCCTCTACGTCTCCGTGGGGCCTTCATATACATCAATAACGTAATATAACGTAACCGAAACCAACCTATCATATCGGCGGTAATATTTGACAATATTCCTGGCGAGTTGGACTCTACGTCTCCGTGGGACCTTCATATACATCAATAACGTAATATAACGTAACCTAACCCAACCTAACATCTCGGCACTAATATTTGACAACATTCCTGGCGAGTTGGCCTCTATCTCTCCGTGCGACCTTCATATACATCAATAACGTAATATAACCTAACCTAACCCAACCTGTCATCTCGGCGGTAATATTTGACAACATTCCTGACGAGTTGGCCTCTACGTCTCCGTGGGACTTTTATATACATCAATAACGTTATTTAACCTAACCTATACCAACGTAACATCTCGGCGGTAATATTTGACAACATTCCTGGCTTGCTGGCCTCTATGTTTCCGTGGGACCTTTATATACATCAATAACGTAGTATAACCTAACCTAGCCCAACCTATCATATCGGCTGTAATATTTGGCAACATTCCTGGCTTGATGGCCTCTACGTCTCCGTGGGACCTTCATATACATCAATAACGTAATATAACGTAACCGAAACCAACCTATCATATCGGCGGTAATATTTGACAATATTCCTGGCGAGTTGGACTCTACGTCTCCGTGGGACCTTCATATACATCAATAACGTAATATAACCTAACCTAACCCAACCTAACATCTCGGCACTAATATTTGACAACATTCCTGGCGAGTTGGCCTCTATCTCTCCGAGCGACCTTCATATACATCAATAACGTAATATAACCTAAACTAACCCAACCTATCATCTCGGCGGTAATATTTGACAACATTCCTGACGAGTTGGCCTCTACGTCTCCGTGGGTATTTTATATACATCAATAACGTTATTTAACCTAACCTATACCAACGTAACATCTCGGCGGTAATATTTGACAACATTCCTGGCTTGCTGGCCTCTATGTTTCCGTGGGACCTTTATATACATCAATAACGTAGTATAACCTAACCTAGCCCAACCTATCATATCGGCTGTAATATTTGGCAACATTCCTGGCTTGTTGGCCTCTACGTCTCCGTGGGACCTTCATATACATCAATAACGTAATATCACCTAACCTAACCCAACCTATCATCTCGGCGGTTATATTTGAAAACATTCCTGTCGAGTTGGCCTCTACGTCTCCGTGGGACTTTTATATACATCAATAACGTAATTTAACCTAACCTAAACATACGTAACATCTCGGCGGTAATGTTTGACAACATTCCTGGCTTGATGGCCTCTACGTCTCCGTGGGACCTTCATATACATCAATAACGTAATATAACGTAACCTAAACCAACCTATCATATCGACGGTAATATTTGACAATATTCCTGGCTTGCTGGCCTCTATGTTTCCGTGGGACCTTTATATACATCAATAACGTAATATAACCTAACCTAACCCAACCTATCATATCGGCGGTAATATTTGGCAACATTCCTGGCTTGTTGGCCTCTACGTCTCCGTGGGACCTTCATATACATCAATAACGTAATATAACGTAAGCGAAACCAACCTATCATATCGGCGGTAATATTTGACAATAATAACGCAGGAATAATATTCCTGGCGAGTTGGACTCTACGTCTCCGTGGGACCTTCATATACATCAATAACGTAATATAACCTAACCTAACCCAACCTAACATCTCGGCACTAATATTTGACAACATTCCTGGCGAGTTGGCCTCTATCTCTCCGTGCGACCTTCATATACATCAATAACGTAATATAACCTAAACTAACCCAACCTATCATCTCGGCGGTAATATTTGACAACATTCCTGACGAGTTGGCCTCTACGTCTCCGTGGGACTTTTATATACATCAATAACGTTATTTAACCTAACCTATACCAACGTAACATCTCGGCGGTAATATTTGACAACATTCCTGGCTTGCTGGCCTCTATGTTTCCGTGGGACCTTTATATACATCAATAACGTAGTATAACCTAACCTAGCCCAACCTATCATATCGGCTGTAATATTTGGCAACATTCCTGGCTTGTTGGCCTCTACGTCTCCGTGGGACCTTCATATACATCAATAACGTAATATAATCTAACCTAACCCAACCTAACATCTCGGCGGTAATATTTGACAACATTCCTGGCGAGTTTGCCTCTACGTCTCCGTGGGACCTTCATATACATCAATAACGTAATATAACGTAACCTAAACCAACCTATTATATCGGCGGTAATATTTGAAAACATTCCTGTCGATGTTGGCCTCTACGTCTCGGTGGGACATTCATATACGTCAATAACGTAATATTACCTAACCTAACCCAACCTAACATCTCGGCACTAATATTTGAAAACATTCCTGGCGAGTTGGCCTCTACCTCTCCGTGCGACCTTCATATACATCAATAACGTAATATAACGTAACCGAAACCAACCTATCATATCGGCGGTAATATTTGACAATATTCCTGGCGAGTTGGACTCTACGTCTCCGTGGGACCTTCATATACATCAATAACGTAATATAACCTAACCTAACCCAACCTAACATCTCGGCACTAATATTTGACAACATTCCTGGCGAGTTGGGCTCTATCTCTCCGTGCGACCTTCATATACATCAATAACGTAATATAACCTAAACTAACCCAACCTATCATTACGGCGGTAATATTTGACAACATTCCTGACGAGTTGGCCTCTACGTCTCCGTGGGACTTTTATATACATCAATAACGTAATTTAACCTAACCTAAACCAACGTAACATCTCGGCGGTAATATTTGACAACATTCCTGGCTTGCTGGCCTCTATGTTTCCGTGGGACCTTTATATACATTAATAACGTAGTATAACCTAACCTAACCCAACCTATCATATCGGCGGTAATATTTGACAACATTCCTGGCGAGTTGGCCTCTACCTCTCCGTGCGACCTTCATATACATCAATAACGTAATATAACGTAACCTAAAACAACCTATCATATCGGCGGTAATATTTGAAAACATTCCTGTCGATGTTGGCCTCTACGTATCGGTGGGACATTCATCTACGTCAATAACGTAATATTACCTAACCCAACCCAACCTAACATCTCGGCACTAATATTTGAAAACATTCCTGTCGAGTTGGCCTCTACGTCTCCGTGGGACTTTTATATACATCAATAACGTAATTTAACCTAACCTAACACAACCTAACATCTCGGCGGTAATATTTGACAATATTCCTGGCGAGTTGGCCTCTACGTCTCCGTGGGGCCTTCATATACATCAATAACATAATATTACCTAACCTAACCCAACCTATCATCTCGGCGGTAATACTTGACAACATTCCTGGCGAGTTGGCCTCTACGTCTCCGTGGGACCTTCATATACATCAATAACGTAATATAACCTAACCTAACCCAACCTATCATCTCGGCGGTAATATTTGACAACATTCCAGGCGAGTTGGCCTCTACGTCTCCGTGGGAATTTTATATACATCAATAACGTAATATTACCTAACCTAACCCAACCTAACATCTCGGCACTAATATTTGAAAACATTCCTGGCGAGTTGGCCTCTACCTCTCCGTGCGACCTTCATATACATCAATAACGTAATATAACGTAACCTAACCCAACCTATCATCTCGGCGGTTATATTTGAAAACATTCCTGGCGAGTTGGCCTCTACGTCTCCGTGGGACTTTTATATACATCAATAACGTAATTTAACCTAACCTAAACATACGTAACATCTCGGCGGTAATGTTTGACAACATTCCTGGCTTGATGGCCTCTACGTCTCCGTGGGACCTTCATATACATCAATAACGTAATATAACGTAACCGAAACCAACCTATCATCTCGGCGGTTATATTTGAAAACATTCCTGTCGAGTTGGCCTCTACGTCTCCGTGGGACTTTTATATACATCAATAACGTAATTTAACCTAACCTAAACATACGTAACATCTCGGCGGTAATGTTTGACAACGTTCCTGGCTTGATGGCCTTTACGTCTCCGTGGGACCTTCATATACATCAATAACGTAATATAACGTAACCTAAACCAACCTATCATATCGGCGGTAATATTTGACAATATTCCTGGCTTGCTGGCCTCTATGTTTCCGTGGGACCTTTATATACATCAATAACGTAATATAACCTAACCTAACCCAACCTATCATATCGGCGGTAATATTTGGCAACATTCCTGGCTTGTTGGCCTCTACGTCTCCGTGGGACCTTCATATACATCAATAACGTAATATAACGTAACCGAAACCAACCTATCATATCGGCGGTAATATTTGACAATATTCCTGGCGAGTTGGACTCTACGTCTCCGTGGGACCTTCATATACATCAATAACGTAATATAACCTAACCTAACCCAACCTAACATCTCGGCACTAATATTTGACAACATTCCTGGCGAGTTGGCCTCTATCTCTCCGTGCGACCTTCATATACATCAATAACGTAATATAACCTAAACTAACCCAACCTATCATCTCGGCGGTAATATTTGACAACATTCCTGACGAGTTGGCCTCTACGTCTCCGTGAGACTTTTATATACATCAATAACGTTATTTAACCTAACCTATACCAACGTAACATCTCGGCGGTAATATTTGACAACATTCCTGGCTTGCTGGCCTCTATGTTTCCGTGGGACCTTTATATACATCAATAACGTAGTATAACCTAACCTAGCCCAACCTATCATATCGGCTGTAATATTTGGCAACATTCCTGGCTTGTTGGCCTCTACGTCTCCGTGGGACCTTCATATACATCAATAACGTAATATAATCTAACCTAACCCAACCTAACATCTCGGCGGTAATATTTGACAACATTCCTGGCGAGTTTGCCTCTACGTCTCCGTGGGACCTTCATATACATCAATAACGTAATATAACGTAACCTAAACCAACCTATTATATCGGCGGTAATATTTGAAAACATTCCTGTCGATGTTGGCCTCTACGTCTCGGTGGGACATTCATATACGTCAATAACGTAATATTACCTAACCTAACCCAACCTAACATCTCGGCACTAATATTTGAAAACATTCCTGGCGAGTTGGCCTCTACCTCTCCGTGCGACCTTCATATACATCAATAACGTTATATAACGTAACCTAACCCAACCTATCATCTCGGCGGTTATATTTGAAAACATTCCTGTCGAGTTGGCCTCTATCTCTCCGTGCGACCTTCATATACATCAATAACGTAATATAACCTAAACTAACCCAACCTATCATCTCGGCGGTAATATTTGACAACATTCCTGACGAGTTGGCCTCTACGTCTCCGTGGGACTTTTATATACATCAATAACGTTATTTAACCTAACCTATACCAACGTAACATCTCGGCGGTAATATTTGACAACATTCCTGGCTTGCTGGCCTCTATGTTTCCGTGGGACCTTTATATACATCAATAACGTAGTATAACCTAACCTAGCCCAACCTATCATATCGGCTGTAATATTTGGCAACATTCCTGGCTTGTTGGCCTCTACGTCTCCGTGGGACCTTCATATACATCAATAACGTAATATAATCTAACCTAACCCAACCTAACATCTCGGCGGTAATATTTGACAACATTCCTGGCGAGTTTGCCTCTACGTCTCCGTGGGACCTTCATATACATCAATAACGTAATATAACGTAACCTAAACCAACCTATTATATCGGCGGTAATATTTGAAAACATTCCTGTCGATGTTGGCCTCTACGTCTCGGTGGGACATTCATATACGTCAATAACGTAATATTACCTAACCTAACCCAACCTAACATCTCGGCACTAATATTTGAAAACATTCCTGGCGAGTTGGCCTCTACCTCTCCGTGCGACCTTCATATACATCAATAACGTAATATAACGTAACCTAACCCAACCTATCATCTCGGCGGTTATATTTGAAAACATTCCTGTCGAGTTGGCCTCTACGTCTCCGTGGGACTTTTATATACATCAATAACGTTATATAACCTAACCTATACCAACGTAACATCTCGGCGGTAATATTTGACAACATTCCTGGCTTGCTGGCCTCTATGTTTCCGTGGGACCTTTATATACATCAATAACGTAGTATAACCTAACCTAGCCCAACCTATCATATCGGCTGTAATATTTGGCAACATTCCTGGCTTGTTGGCCTCTACGTCTCCGTGGGACTTTTATATACATCAATAACGTAATTTAACCTAACCTAAACATACGTAACATCTCGGCGGTTATATTTGAAAACATTCCTGTCGAGTTGGCCTCTACGCCTCCGTGGGACTTTTATATACATCAATAACGTAATTTAACCTAACCTAAACATACGTAACATCTCGGCGGTAATGTTTGACAACGTTCCTGGCTTGATGGCCTTTACGTCTCCGTGGGACCTTCATATACATCAATAACGTAATATAACGTAACCTAAACCATCCTATCATATCGGCGGTAATATTTGACAATATTCCTGGCTTGCTGGCCTCTATGTTTCCGTGGGACCTTTATATACATCAATAACGTAATATAACCTAACCTAACCCAACCTATCATATCGGCGGTAATATTTGGCAACATTCCTGGCTTGTTGGCCTCTACGTCTCCGTGGGACCTTCATATACATCAATAACGTAATATAACGTAACCGAAACCAACCTATCATATCGGCGGTAATATTTGACAATATTCCTGGCGAGTTGGACTCTACGTCTCCGTGGGACCTTCATATACATCAATAACGTAATATAACCTAACCTAACCCAACCTAACATCTCGGCACTAATATTTGACAACATTCCTGGCGAGTTGGCCTCTATCTCTCCGTGCGACCTTCATATACATCAATAACGTAATATAACCTAAACTAACCCAACCTATCATCTCGGCGGTAATATTTGACAACATTCCTGACGAGTTGGCCTCTACGTCTCCGTGGGACTTTTATATACATCAATAACGTTATTTAACCTAACCTATACCAACGTAACATCTCGGCGGTAATATTTGACAACATTCCTGGCTTGCTGGCCTCTATGTTTCCGTGGGACCTTTATATACATCAATAACGTAGTATAACCTAACCTAGCCCAACCTATCATATCGGCTGTAATATTTGGCAACATTCCTGGCTTGTTGGCCTCTACGTCTCCGTGGGACCTTCATATACATCAATAACGTAATATAATCTAACCTAACCCAACCTAACATCTCGGCGGTAATATTTGACAACATTCCTGGCGAGTTTGCCTCTACGTCTCCGTGGGACCTTCATATACATCAATAACGTAATATAACGTAACCTAAACCAACCTATTATATCGGCGGTAATATTTGAAAACATTCCTGTCGATGTTGGCCTCTACGTCTCGGTGGGACATTCATATACGTCAATAACGTAATATTACCTAACCTAACCCAACCTAACATCTCGGCACTAATATTTGAAAACATTCCTGGCGAGTTGGCCTCTACCTCTCCGTGCGACCTTCATATACATCAATAACGTAATATAACGTAACCTAACCCAACCTATCATCTCGGCGGTTATATTTGAAAACATTCCTGTCGAGTTGGCCTCTACGTCTCCGTGGGACTTTTATATACATCAATAACGTAATTTAACCTAACCTAAACATACGTAACATCTCGGCGGTAATGTTTGACAACATTCCTGGCTTGTTGGCCTCTACGTCTCCGTGGGACCTTCATATACATCAATAACGTAATATAACGTAACCGAAACCAACCTATCATATCGGCGGTAATATTTGACAATATTCCTGGCGAGTTGGACACTACGTCTCCGTGGGACCTTCATATACATCAATAACGTAATATAACCTAACCTAACCCAACCTAACATCTCGGCACTAATATTTGACAACATTCCTGGCGAGTTGGGCTCTATCTCTCCGTGCGACCTTCATATACATCAATAACGTAATATAACCTAAACTAACCCAACCTATCATTACGGCGGTAATATTTGACAACATTCCTGACGAGTTGGCCTCTACGTCTCCGTGGGACTTTTATATACATCAATAACGTAATTTAACCTAACCTAAACCAACGTAACATCTCGGCGGTAATATTTGACAACATTCCTGGCTTGCTGGCCTCTATGTTTCCGTGGGACCTTTATATACATTAATAACGTAGTATAACCTAACCTAGCCCAACCTATCATATCGGCGGTAATATTTGACAACATTCCTGGCTTGTTGGCCTCTACGTCTCCCTGGGACCTTCATATACATCAATAACGTAATATAACCTAACCTAACCCAACCTAACATCTCGGCGGTAATATTTGACAACATTCCTGACGAGGTGGACTCTACGTCTCCGTGGGAATTTTATATACATCTATAACGTAATATAACCTAACCTAATCCAACCTAACATCTCGGCACTAATATTTGAAAACATTCCTGGCGAGTTGGCCTCTACCTCTCCGTGGGACCTTCATATACATCAATAACGTAATATAACCTAACCTGAAGCAACCTATCATCTCGGCAGTAATATTTGACAACATTCGTGGCGAGTTGAGTTCTACGTCTCCGTGGGACCTTCGTATACATCAATAACGTAATATCACCTAACCTAACCCAACCTATCATCTCGGCGGTAATATTTGAAAACATTCCTGTCGATGTTGGCCTCTACGTCTCGGTGGGACATTCATATACGTCAATAACGTAATATTACCTAACCTAACCCAACCTAAGATCTCGGCACTAATATTTGACAACATTCCTGGCGAGTTGGCCTCTACCTCTCCGTGCGACCTTCATATACATCAATAACGTAGTATAACCTAACCTAACCCAACCTATCATATCGGCGGTAATGTTTGACAACGTTCCTGGCTTGATGGCCTTTACGTCTCCGTGGGACCTTCATATACATCAATAACGTAATATAACGTAACCTAAACCAACCTATCATATCGGCGGTAATATTTGACAATATTCCTGGCTTGCTGGCCTCTATGTTTCCGTGGGACCTTTATATACATCAATAACGTAATATAACCTAACCTAACCCAACCTATCATATCGGCGGTAATATTTGGCAACATTCCTGGCTTGTTGGCCTCTACGTCTCCGTGGGACCTTCATATACATCAATAACGTAATATAACGTAACCGAAACCAACCTATCATATCGGCGGTAATATTTGACAATATTCCTGGCGAGTTGGACTCTACGTCTCCGTGGGACCTTCATATACATCAATAACGTAATATAACCTAACCTAACCCAACCTAACATCTCGGCACTAATATTTGACAACATTCCTGGCGAGTTGGCCTCTATCTCTCCGTGCGACCTTCATATACATCAATAACGTAATATAACCTAAACTAACCCAACCTATCATCTCGGCGGTAATATTTGACAACATTCCTGACGAGTTGGCCTCTACGTCTCCGTGAGACTTTTATATACATCAATAACGTTATTTAACCTAACCTATACCAACGTAACATCTCGGCGGTAATATTTGACAACATTCCTGGCTTGCTGGCCTCTATGTTTCCGTGGGACCTTTATATACATCAATAACGTAGTATAACCTAACCTAGCCCAACCTATCATATCGGCTGTAATATTTGGCAACATTCCTGGCTTGTTGGCCTCTACGTCTCCGTGGGACCTTCATATACATCAATAACGTAATATAATCTAACCTAACCCAACCTAACATCTCGGCGGTAATATTTGACAACATTCCTGGCGAGTTTGCCTCTACGTCTCCGTGGGACCTTCATATACATCAATAACGTAATATAACGTAACCTAAACCAACCTATTATATCGGCGGTAATATTTGAAAACATTCCTGTCGATGTTGGCCTCTACGTCTCGGTGGGACATTCATATACGTCAATAACGTAATATTACCTAACCTAACCCAACCTAACATCTCGGCACTAATATTTGAAAACATTCCTGGCGAGTTGGCCTCTACCTCTCCGTGCGACCTTCATATACATCAATAACGTAATATAACGTAACCTAACCCAACCTATCATCTCGGCGGCTATATTTGAAAACATTCCTGTCGAGTTGGCCTCTACGTCTCCGTGGGACTTTTATATACATCAATAACGTTATATAACCTAACCTATACCAACGTAACATCTCGGCGGTAATATTTGACAACATTCCTGGCTTGCTGGCCTCTATGTTTCCGTGGGACCTTTATATACATCAATAACGTAGTATAACCTAACCTAGCCCAACCTATCATATCGGCTGTAATATTTGGCAACATTCCTGGCTTGTTGGCCTCTACGTCTCCGTGGGACTTTTATATACATCAATAACGTAATTTAACCTAACCTAAACATACGTAACATCTCGGCGGTTATATTTGAAAACATTCCTGTCGAGTTGGCCTCTACGTCTCCGTGGGACTTTTATATACATCAATAACGTAATTTAACCTAACCTAAACATACGTAACATCTCGGCGGTAATGTTTGACAACGTTCCTGGCTTGATGGCCTTTACGTCTCCGTGGGACCTTCATATACATCAATAACGTAATATAACGTAACCTAAACCAACCTATCATATCGGCGGTAATATTTGACAATATTCCTGGCTTGCTGGCCTCTATGTTTCCGTGGGACCTTTATATACATCAATAACGTAATATAACCTAACCTAACCCAACCTATCATATCGGCGGTAATATTTGGCAACATTCCTGGCTTGTTGGCCTCTACGTCTCCGTGGGACCTTCATATACATCAATAACGTAATATAACGTAACCGAAACCAACCTATCATATCGGCGGTAATATTTGACAATATTCCTGGCGAGTTGGACTCTACGTCTCCGTGGGACCTTCATATACATCAATAACGTAATATAACCTAACCTAACCCAACCTAACATCTCGGCACTAATATTTGACAACATTCCTGGCGAGTTGGCCTCTATCTCTCCGTGCGACCTTCATATACATCAATAACGTAATATAACCTAAACTAACCCAACCTATCATCTCGGCGGTAATATTTGACAACATTCCTGACGAGTTGGCCTCTACGTCTCCGTGGGACTTTTATATACATCAATAACGTTATTTAACCTAACCTATACCAACGTAACATCTCGGCGGTAATATTTGACAACATTCCTGGCTTGCTGGCCTCTATGTTTCCGTGGGACCTTTATATACATCAATAACGTAGTATAACCTAACCTAGCCCAACCTATCATATCGGCTGTAATATTTGGCAACATTCCTGGCTTGTTGGCCTCTACGTCTCCGTGGGACCTTCATATACATCAATAACGTAATATAATCTAACCTAACCCAACCTAACATCTCGGCGGTAATATTTCATAACATTCCTGGCGAGTTTGCCTCTACGTCTCCGTGGGACCTTCATATACATCAATAACGTAATATAACGTAACCTAAACCAACCTATTATATCGGCGGTAATATTTGAAAACATTCCTGGCTTGTTGGCCTCTGCGTCTCCGTGGGACCTTCACATACATCAATAACGTAATATAACCTAACCTAACCCAACCTAACATCTCGGCGGTAATATTTGACAACATTCCTGGCGAGTTGGCCTCTACGTCTCCGTGGGACCTTCATATACATCAATAACGTAATATAACGTAACCTAAACCAACCTATTATATCGGCGGTAATATTTGAAAACATTCCTGTCGATGTTGGCCTCTACGTCTCGGTGGGACATTCATATACGTCAATAACGTAATATTACCTAACCTAACCCAACCTAAGATCTCGGCACTAATATTTGACAACATTCCTGGCGAGTTGGCCTCTACCTCTCCGTGCGACCTTCATATACATCAATAACGTAGTATAACCTAACCTAACCCAACCTATCATATCGGCGGTAATATTTGACAACATTCCTGGCGAGTTGGCCTCTACCTCTCCGTGCGACCTTCATATACATCAATAACGTAATATAACGTAACCTAAAACAACCTATCATTACGGCGGTAATATTTGACAACATTCCTGACGAGTTGGCCTCTACGTCTCCGTGGGACTTTTATATACATCAATAACGTAATTTAACCTAACCTAAACCAACGTAACATCTCGGCGGTAATATTTGACAACATTCCTGGCTTGCTGGCCTCTATGTTTCCGTGGGACCTTTATATACATTAATAACGTAGTATAACCTAACCTAGCCCAACCTATCATATCGGCGGTAATATTTGACAACATTCCTGGCTTGTTGGCCTCTACGTCTCCCTGGGACCTTCATATACATCAATAACGTAATATAACCTAACCTAACCCAACCTAACATCTCGGCGGTAATATTTGACAACATTCCTGACGAGGTGGACTCTACGTCTCCGTGGGAATTTTATATACATCTATAACGTAATATAACCTAACCTAATCCAACCTAACATCTCGGCACTAATATTTGAAAACATTCCTGGCGAGTTGGCCTCTACCTCTCCGTGGGACCTTCATATACATCAATAACGTAATATAACCTAACCTGAAGCAACCTATCATCTCGGCAGTAATATTTGACAACATTCGTGGCGAG
This sequence comes from Xylocopa violacea, assembly GCA_963969225.1. Taxonomy (NCBI): domain Eukaryota; kingdom Metazoa; phylum Arthropoda; class Insecta; order Hymenoptera; family Apidae; genus Xylocopa; species Xylocopa violacea. The sequence goes on from CAXAJV010000929.1 coordinate 965,828, forward strand.
TTGAGTTCTACGTCTCCGTGGGACCTTCGTATACATCAATAACGTAATATCACCTAACCTAACCCAACCTATCATCTCGGCGGTTATATTTGAAAACATTCCTGTCGAGTTGGCCTCTACGTCTCCGTGTGACTTTTATATACATCAATAACGTAATTTAACCTAACCTAACACAACCTAACATCTCGGCACTAATATTTGAAAACATTCCTGGCGAGTTGGCCTCTACCTCTCCGTGGGACCTTCATATACATCAATAACGTAATATCACCTAACCTAACCCAACCTAACATCTCGGCACTAATATTTGACAACATTGGTGGCGAGTTGGCCTCTATCTCTCCGTGCGACCTTCATATACATCAACAACGTAATATAACCTAACCTAACCCAACCTATCATCTCGGCGGTAATATTTGACAACATTCCTGACGAGTTGGCCTCTACGTCTCCGTGGGACTTTTATATACATCAATAACGTAATTTAACCTATCCTAAACCAACGTAACATCTCGGCGGTAATATTTGACAACATTCCTGGCTTGCTGGCCTCTATGTTTCCGTGGGACCTTTATATACATCAATAACGTAGTATAACCTAACCTAGCCCAACCTATCATATCGGCGGTAATATTTGGCAACATTCCTGGCTTGTTGGCCTCTGCGTCTCCGTGGGACCTTCACATACATCAATAACGTAATATAACCTAACCTAACCCAACCTAACATCTCGGCGGTAATATTTGACAACATTCCTGGCGAGTTGGCCTCTACGTCTCCGTGGGACCTTCATATACATCAATAACGTAATATAACGTAACCTAAACCAACCTATTATATCGGCGGTAATATTTGAAAACATTCCTGTCGATGTTGGCCTCTACGTCTCGGTGGGACATTCATATACGTCAATAACGTAATATTACCTAACCTAACCCAACCTAAGATCTCGGCACTAATATTTGACAACATTCCTGGCGAGTTGGCCTCTACCTCTCCGTGCGACCTTCATATACATCAATAACGTAGTATAACCTAACCTAACCCAACCTATCATATCGGCGGTAATATTTGACAACATTCCTGGCGAGTTGGCCTCTACCTCTCCGTGCGACCTTCATATACATCAATAACGTAATATAACGTAACCTAAAACAACCTATCATATCGGCGGTAATATTTGAAAACATTCCTGTCGATGTTGGCCTCTACGTCTCGGTGGGACATTCATATACGTCAATAACGTAATATTACCTAACCTAACCCAACCTAACATCTCGGCACTAATATTTGAAAACATTCCTGGCGAGTTGGCCTCTACCTCTCCGTGCGACCTTCATATACATCAATAACGTAATATAACGTAACCTAACCCAACCTATCATCTCGGCGGTTATATTTGAAAACATTCCTGTCGAGTTGGCCTCTACGTCTCCGTGGGACTTTTATATACATCAATAACGTAATTTAACCTAACCTAAACATACGTAACATCTCGGCGGTAATGTTTGACAACATTCCTGGCTTGTTGGCCTCTACGTCTCCGTGGGACCTTCATATACATCAATAACGTAATATAACGTAACCGAAACCAACCTATCATATCGGCGGTAATATTTGACAATATTCCTGGCGAGTTGGACTCTACGTCTCCGTGGGACCTTCATATACATCAATAACGTAATATAACCTAACCTAACCCAACCTAACATCTCGGCACTAATATTTGACAACATTCCTGGCGAGTTGGGCTCTATCTCTCCGTGCGACCTTCATATACATCAATAACGTAATATAACCTAAACTAACCCAACCTATCATTACGGCGGTAATATTTGACAACATTCCTGACGAGTTGGCCTCTACGTCTCCGTGGGACTTTTATATACATCAATAACGTAATTTAACCTAACCTAAACCAACGTAACATCTCGGCAGTAATATTTGACAACATTCCTGGCTTGTTGGCCTCTATGTTTCCGTGGGACCTTTATATACATCAAGAACGTAATATAACCTAACCTAACCCAATCTAACATCTCGGCGGTAATATTTGACAACATTCCTGGCGAGTTGGCCTCTACGTCTCCGTGGGACCTTCATATACATCAATAACGTAATATAACCTAACCTAACCTAACCTAACATCTCGACGGTAATATTTGACAACATTCCTGGCTTGATGGCCCCTACGTCTCCGTGGGACCTTCATATACATCAATAACGTAATATAACGTAACCTAAACCAACCTATCATATCGGCGGTAATTTTTGACAATATTCCTGGCGAGTTGGCCTCTACCTCTCCGTGAGACCTTCATATACATCAATAACGTAATATAATCTAACCTAACCCAACCTATCATCTCGGCGGTAATATTTGACAACATTCCTGGTCAATTGGCCTCTGCGTCTCCGTGGAACCTTCATATACATCAATAACGTAATATAACCTAACCTAACCCAACCTATCATCTCGGCGGTAATATTTGACAGTATTCCTGACGAGTTGGCCTCTACGTCTCCGTGGGACTTTTATATACATCAATAACGTAACATAACCTAACCTAACCCAACCTATCATCTCGGCGGTAATATTTGACAACATTCCTGGCGAGTTGGCCTCTACGTCTCCGTGGGGCCTTCATATACATCAATAACGTAATATAGCCTAACCTAACCCAACCTAACATCTCGGCACTAATATTTGACAACATTCCTGGCGAGTTGGCCTCTATCTCTCCGTGCGACCTTCATATACATCAATAACGTAATATAACGTAACCTAACCCAACCTATCATCTCGGCGGTAATATTTGACAACATTCCTGACGAGTTGGCCTCTACGTCTCCGTGGGACCTTCATATACTTCAATAACGTAATATAACCTAACCTAAACCAACCTATCATCTCGGCGGTAATATTTGACAACATTTCTGACGAGTTGGCCTCTACGTCTCCGTGGGACTTTTATATACATCAATAACGTAATTTAACCTAACCTAAACCTACGTAACATCTGGGCCGTAATATTTGACAACATTCCTGGCTTCATGGCCTCTACGTCTCCGTCGGACTTTTATATACATCAATAACGTAATTTAACCTAACCTAAACCAACGTAACATCTCGGCAGTAATATTTGGCAACATTCCTGGCGAGTTGGCCTCTACGTCTCCGTGGGACCTTCATATACATCAATAACGTAATATAACCTAACCTAACCTAACCTAACATCTCGACGGTAATATTTGACAACATTCCTGGCTTGATGGCCCCTACGTCTCCGTGGGACCTTCATATACATCAATAACGTAATATAACGTAACCTAAACCAACCTATCATATCGGCGGTAATTTTTGACAATATTCCTGGCGAGTTGGCCTCTACCTCTCCGTGAGACCTTCATATACATCAATAACGTAATATAATCTAACCTAACCCAACCTATCATCTCGGCGGTAATATTTGACAACATTCCTGGTCAATTGGCCTCTGCGTCTCCGTGGAACCTTCATATACATCAATAACGTAATATAACCTAACCTAACCCAACCTATCATCTCGGCGGTAATATTTGACAGTATTCCTGACGAGTTGGCCTCTACGTCTCCGTGGGACTTTTATATACATCAATAACGTAACATAACCTAACCTAACCCAACCTATCATCTCGGCGGTAATATTTGACAACATTCCTGGCGAGTTGGCCTCTACGTCTCCGTGGGGCCTTCATATACATCAATAACGTAATATAGCCTAACCTAACCCAACCTAACATCTCGGCACTAATATTTGACAACATTCCTGGCGAGTTGGCCTCTATCTCTCCGTGCGACCTTCATATACATCAATAACGTAATATAACGTAACCTAACCCAACCTATCATCTCGGCGGTAATATTTGACAACATTCCTGACGAGTTGGCCTCTACGTCTCCGTGGGACCTTCATATACTTCAATAACGTAATATAACCTAACCTAAACCAACCTATCATCTCGGCGGTAATATTTGACAACATTTCTGACGAGTTGGCCTCTACGTCTCCGTGGGACTTTTATATACATCAATAACGTAATTTAACCTAACCTAAACTTACGTAACATCTGGGCCGTAATATTTGACAACATTCCTGGCTTGATGGCCTCTACGTCTCCGTCGGACTTTTATATACATCAATAACGTAATTTAACCTAACCTAAACCAACGTAACATCTCGGCAGTAATATTTGGCAACATTCCTGGTCAGTTAGCCTCTGCGTCTCCGTGGAACCTTCATATACATCAATAACGTAATATAACCTAACCTAACCCAACCTATCATCTCGGCGGTAATATTTGACAACATTGCTGGCGAGTTGGCCTCTACGTCTCCGTGGGACTTTTATATACATCAATAACGTAATTTAACCTAATCTAAACCTACGTAACATCTGGGCCGTAATATTTGACAACATTCCTGGCTTGATGGCCTCTACGTCTCCGTGGGACCTTCATATACATCAATAACATAATATTACCTAACCTAACCCAACCTATCATCTCGGCGGTAATACTTGACAACATTCCTGGCGAGTTGGCCTCTACGTCTCCGTGGGACTTTTATATACATCAATAACGTAATTTAACCTAACCTAAACCTACGTAACATCTGGGCCGTAATATTTGACAACATTCCTGGCTTGTTGGCCTCTACGTCTCCGTGGGACCTTCATATACATCAATAACGTAATATAACGTAACCGAAACCAACCTATCATATCGGCGGTAATATTTGACAATATTCCTGGCGAGTTGGACTCTACGTCTCCGTGGGACCTTCATATACATCAATAACGTAATATAACCTAACCTAACCCAACCTAACATCTCGGCACTAATATTTGACAACATTCCTGGCGAGTTGGGCTCTATCTCTCCGTGCGACCTTCATATACATCAATAACGTAATATAACCTAAACTAACCCAACCTATCATTACGGCGGTAATATTTGACAACATTCCTGACGAGTTGGCCTCTACGTCTCCGTGGGACTTTTATATACATCAATAACGTAATTTAACCTAACCTAAACCAACGTAACATCTCGGCAGTAATATTTGACAACATTCCTGGCTTGTTGGCCTCTATGTTTCCGTGGGACCTTTATATACATCAAGAACGTAATATAACCTAACCTAACCCAATCTAACATCTCGGCGGTAATATTTGACAACATTCCTGGCGAGTTGGCCTCTACGTCTCCGTGGGACCTTCATATACATCAATAACGTAATATAACCTAACCTAACCTAACCTAACATCTCGACGGTAATATTTGACAACATTCCTGGCTTGATGGCCCCTACGTCTCCGTGGGACCTTCATATACATCAATAACGTAATATAACGTAACCTAAACCAACCTATCATATCGGCGGTAATTTTTGACAATATTCCTGGCGAGTTGGCCTCTACCTCTCCGTGAGACCTTCATATACATCAATAACGTAATATAATCTAACCTAACCCAACCTATCATCTCGGCGGTAATATTTGACAACATTCCTGGTCAATTGGCCTCTGCGTCTCCGTGGAACCTTCATATACATCAATAACGTAATATAACCTAACCTAACCCAACCTATCATCTCGGCGGTAATATTTGACAGTATTCCTGACGAGTTGGCCTCTACGTCTCCGTGGGACTTTTATATACATCAATAACGTAACATAACCTAACCTAACCCAACCTATCATCTCGGCGGTAATATTTGACAACATTCCTGGCGAGTTGGCCTCTACGTCTCCGTGGGGCCTTCATATACATCAATAACGTAATATAGCCTAACCTAACCCAACCTAACATCTCGGCACTAATATTTGACAACATTCCTGGCGAGTTGACCTCTATCTCTCCGTGCGACCTTCATATACATCAATAACGTAATATAACGTAACCTAACCCAACCTATCATCTCGGCGGTAATATTTGACAACATTCCTGACGAGTTGGCCTCTACGTCTCCGTGGGACCTTCATATACTTCAATAACGTAATATAACCTAACCTAAACCAACCTATCATCTCGGCGGTAATATTTGACAACATTTCTGACGAGTTGGCCTCTACGTCTCCGTGGGACTTTTATATACATCAATAACGTAATTTAACCTAACCTAAACCTACGTAACATCTGGGCCGTAATATTTGACAACATTCCTGGCTTCATGGCCTCTACGTCTCCGTCGGACTTTTATATACATCAATAACGTAATTTAACCTAACCTAAACCAACGTAACATCTCGGCAGTAATATTTGGCAACATTCCTGGCGAGTTGGCCTCTACGTCTCCGTGGGACCTTCATATACATCAATAACGTAATATAACCTAACCTAACCTAACCTAACATCTCGACGGTAATATTTGACAACATTCCTGGCTTGATGGCCCCTACGTCTCCGTGGGACCTTCATATACATCAATAACGTAATATAACGTAACCTAAACCAACCTATCATATCGGCGGTAATTTTTGACAATATTCCTGGCGAGTTGGCCTCTACCTCTCCGTGAGACCTTCATATACATCAATAACGTAATATAATCTAACCTAACCCAACCTATCATCTCGGCGGTAATATTTGACAACATTCCTGGTCAATTGGCCTCTGCGTCTCCGTGGAACCTTCATATACATCAATAACGTAATATAACCTAACCTAACCCAACCTATCATCTCGGCGGTAATATTTGACAGTATTCCTGACGAGTTGGCCTCTACGTCTCCGTGGGACTTTTATATACATCAATAACGTAACATAACCTAACCTAACCCAACCTATCATCTCGGCGGTAATATTTGACAACATTCCTGGCGAGTTGGCCTCTACGTCTCCGTGGGGCCTTCATATACATCAATAACGTAACATAACCTAACCTAACCCAACCTATCATCTCGGCACTAATATTTGACAACATTCCTGGCGAGTTGGCCTCTATCTCTCCGTGCGACCTTCATATACATCAATAACGTAATATAACGTAACCTAACCCAACCTATCATCTCGGCGGTAATATTTGACAACATTCCTGACGAGTTGGCCTCTACGTCTCCGTGGGACCTTCATATACTTCAATAACGTAATATAACCTAACCTAAACCAACCTATCATCTCGGCGGTAATATTTGACAACATTTCTGACGAGTTGGCCTCTACGTCTCCGTGGGACTTTTATATACATCAATAACGTAATTTAACCTAACCTAAACCTACGTAACATCTGGGCCGTAATATTTGACAACATTCCTGGCTTGATGGCCTCTACGTCTCCGTCGGACTTTTATATACATCAATAACGTAATTTAACCTAACCTAAACCAACGTAACATCTCGGCAGTAATATTTGGCAACATTCCTGGTCAGTTAGCCTCTGCGTCTCCGTGGAACCTTCATATACATCAATAACGTAATATAACCTAACCTAACCCAACCTATCATCTCGGCGGTAATATTTGACAACATTGCTGGCGAGTTGGCCTCTACGTCTCCGTGGGACTTTTATATACATCAATAACGTAATTTAACCTAATCTAAACCTACGTAACATCTGGGCCGTAATATTTGACAACATTCCTGGCTTGATGGCCTCTACGTCTCCGTGGGACCTTCATATACATCAATAACATAATATTACCTAACCTAACCCAACCTATCATCTCGGCGGTAATACTTGACAACATTCCTGGCGAGTTGGCCTCTACGTCTCCGTGGGACCTTCATATACATCAATAACGTAATATAACCTAACCTAACCCAACCTATCATCTCGGCGGTAATATTTGACAACATTCCTGACGAGTTGGCCTCTACGTCTCCGTGGGACCTTCATATACATCAATAACGTAATATAACCTAACCTAAACCAACCTATCATCTCGGCGGTAATATTTGACAGTATTCCTGACGAGTTGGCCTCTACGTCTCCGTCGGACTTTTATATACATCAATAACGTAATTTAACCTAACCTAAACCAACGTAACATCTCGGCAGTAATATTTGACAACATTCCTGGCTTGTTGGCCTCTATGTTTCCGTGGGACCTTTATATACATCAATAACGTAATATAACCTAACCTAACCCAATCTAACATCTCGGCGGTAATATTTGACAACATTCCTGGCGAGTTGGCCTCTACGTCTCCGTGGGACCTTCATATACATCAATAACGTAATATAACCTAACCTAACCTAACCTAACATCTCGACGGTAATATTTGACAACATTCCTGGCTTGATGGCCCCTACGTCTCCGTGGGACCTTCATATACATCAATAACGTAATATAACGTAACCTAAACCAACCTATCATATCGGCGGTAATTTTTGACAATATTCCTGGCGAGTTGGCCTCTACGTCTCCGTGGGACCTTCATATACATCAATAACGTAATATAGCCTAACCTAACCCAACCTAACATCTCGGCACTAATATTTGACAACATTCCTGGCGAGTTGGCCTCTATCTCTCCGTGCGACCTTCATATACATCAATAACGTAATATAACGTAACCTAACCCAACCTATCATATCGGCGGTAATATTTGACAACATTCCTGGCGAGTTGGCCTCTACCTCTCCGTGAGACCTTCATATACATCAATAACGTAATATAATCTAACCTAACCCAACCTATCATCTCGGCGGTAATATTTGACAACATTCCTGGTCAGTTGGCCTCTGCGTCTCCGTGGAACCTTCATATACATCAATAACGTAATATAACCTAAGCTAACCCAACCTAACATCTCGGCACTAATATTTGACAACATTCCTGGCGAGTTAGCCTCTACCTCTCCGTGGGACCTTCATATACGTCAATAACGTAATATAATCTGGCCTAACCCAACCTATCATCTCGGCGGTAATATTTGATAACATTCCTGGTCAGTTGGCCTCCACGTCTCCGTGGAACCTTCATATACATCAATAACGTAATATAACCTAACCTAACCCAACCTATCATCTCGGCGGTAATATTTGACAACATTCCTGGCGAGTTGGCCTCTACGTCTCCGTGGGACTTTTATATACATCAATAACGTAATTTAACCTAACCTAAACCAACCTATCATCTCGGCGGTAATGTTTGACAACATTCCTCGCTTGATGGCCTCTACGTCTCCGTGGGACCTTCATATACACCAATAACGTAATATAACGTAACCTAAGCCAACCTATCATATCGGCGGTAATATTTGACAACATTCCTGGCGAGTTGGCCTCTACCTCTCCGTGAGACCTTCATATACATCAATAACGTAATATAATCTAACCTAACCCAACCTATCATCTCGGCGGTAATATTTGACAACATTCCTGGTCAGTTGGCCTCTGCGTCTCCGTGGAACCTTCATATACATCAATAAAGTAATATAACCTAACCTAACCCAACCTATCATCTCGGCGGTAATATTTGACAACATTCCTGGCGAGTTGGCCTCTACGTCTCCGTGGGACTTTTATATACATCAATAACGTAATATAACCTAACCTAAACCAACCTATCATCTCGGCGGTAATGTTTGACAACATTCCTCGCTTGATGGCCTCTACGTCTCCGTGGGACCTTCATATACACCAATAACGTAATATAACGTAACCTAAGCCAACCTATCATATCGGCGGTAATATTTGACAACATTCCTGGCGAGTTGGCCTCTACCTCTCCGTGAGACCTTCATATACATCAATAACGTAATATAATCTAACCTAACCCAACCTATCATCTCGGCGGTAATATTTGACAACATTCCTGGTCAGTTGGCCTCTGCGTCTCCGTGGAACCTTCATATACATCAATAAAGTAATATAACCTAACCTAACCCAACCTATCATCTCGGCGGTAATATTTGACAACATTCCTGGCGAGTTGGCCTCTACGTCTCCGTGGGACTTTTATATACATCAATAACGTAATTTAACCTAACCTAAACCAACCTATCATCTCGGCGGTAATGTTTGACAACATTCCTCGCTTGATGGCCTCTACGTCTCCGTGGGACCTTCATATACATCAATAACGTAATATAGCCTCACCTAACCCAACCTAACATCTCGGCACTAATATTTGACAACATTCCTGGCGAGTTGGCCTCTATCTCTCCGTGCGACCTTCATATACATCAATAACGTAATATAACCTAACCTAACCCAACCTATCATATCGGCGGTAATATTTGACAACATTCCTGGCGAGTTGGCCTCTACCTCTCCGTGAGACCTTCATATACATCAATAACGTAATATAATCTAACCTAACCCAACCTATTATCTCGGCGGTAATATTTGGCAACATTCCTGGTCAGTTAGCCTCTGCGTCTCCGTGGAACCTTGATATACATCAATAACGTAATATAACCTAACCTAACCCAACCTATCATCTCGGCGGTAATATTTGACAACATTGCTGGCGAGTTGGCCTCTACGTCTCCGTGGGACTTTTATATACATCAATAACGTAATTTAACCTAACCTAAACCTACGTAACATCTGGGCCGTAATATTTGACAACATTCCTGGCTTGATGGCCTCTACGTCTCCGTGGGACCTTCATATACATCAATAACATAATATTACCTAACCTAACCCAACCTATCATCTCGGCGGTAATAATTGACAACATTCCTGGCGAGTTGGCCTCTACGTCTCCGTGGGACCTTCATATACATCAATAACGTAATATAACCTAACCTAACCCAACCTATCATCTCGGCGGTAATATTTGACAACATTCCTGACGAGTTGGCCTCTACGTCTCCGTGGGACCTTCATATACATCAATAACGTAATATAACCTAACCTAAACCAACCTATCATCTCGGCGGTAATATTTGACAGTATTCCTGACGAGTTGGCCTCTACGTCTCCGTCGGACTTTTATATACATCAATAACGTAATTTAACCTAACCTAAACCAACGTAACATCTCGGCAGTAATATTTGACAACATTCCTGGCTTGTTGGCCTCTATGTTTCCGTGGGACCTTTATATACATCAATAACGTAATATAACCTAACCTAACCCAATCTAACATCTCGGCGGTAATATTTGACAACATTCCTGGCGAGTTGGCCTCTACGTCTCCGTGGGACCTTCATATACATCAATAACGTAATATAGCCTAACCTAACCCAACCTAACATCTCGGCACTAATATTTGACAACATTCCTGGCGAGTTGGCCTCTATCTCTCCGTGCGACCTTCATATACATCAATAACGTAATATAACGTAACCTAACCCAACCTATCATATCGGCGGTAATATTTGACAACATTCCTGGCGAGTTGGCCTCTACCTCTCCGTGAGACCTTCATATACATCAATAACGTAATATAATCTAACCTAACCCAACCTATCATCTCGGCGGTAATATTTGACAACATTCCTGGTCAGTTGGCCTCTGCGTCTCCGTGGAACCTTCATATACATCAATAACGTAATATAACCTAAGCTAACCCAACCTAACATCTCGGCACTAATATTTGACAACATTCCTGGCGAGTTGGCCTCTACCTCTCCGTGGGACCTTCATATACGTCAATAACGTAATATAATCTGGCCTAAACCAACCTATCATCTCGGCGGTAATATTTGATAACATTCCTGGTCAGTTGGCCTCTACGTCTCCGTGGAACCTTCATATACATCAATAACGTAATATAACCTAACCTAACCCAACCTATCATCTCGGCACTAATATTTGACAACATTCCTGGCGAGTTGGCCTCTACCTCTCCGTGGGACCTTCATATACGTCAATAACGTAATATAATCTGGCCTAACCCAACCTATCATCTCGGCGGTAATATTTGATAACATTCCTGGTCAGTTGGCCTCTACGTCTCCGTGGAACCTTCATATACATCAATAACGTAATATAACCTAACCTAACCCAACCTATCATCTCGGCGGTAATATTTGACAACATTCCTGGCGAGTTGGCCTCTACGTCTCCGTGGGACTTTTATATACATCAATAACGTAATTTAACCTAACCTAAACCAACCTATCATCTCGGCGGTAATGTTTGACAACATTCCTCGCTTGATGGCCTCTACGTCTCCGTGGGACCTTCATATACACCAATAACGTAATATAACGTAACCTAAGCCAACCTATCATATCGGCGGTAATATTTGACAACATTCCTGGCGAGTTGGCCTCTACCTCTCCGTGAGACCTTCATATACATCAATAACGTAATATAATCTAACCTAACCCAACCTATCATCTCGGCGGTAATATTTGACAACATTCCTGGTCAGTTGGCCTCTGCGTCTCCGTGGAACCTTCATATACATCAATAAAGTAATATAACCTAACCTAACCCAACCTATCATCTCGGCGGTAATATTTGACAACATTCCTGGCGAGTTGGCCTCTACGTCTCCGTGGGACTTTTATATACATCAATAACGTAATTTAACCTAACCTAAACCAACCTATCATCTCGGCGGTAATGTTTGACAACATTCCTCGCTTGATGGCCTCTACGTCTCCGTGGGACCTTCATATACACCAATAACGTAATATAACGTAACCTAAGCCAACCTATCATATCGGCGGTAATATTTGACAACATTCCTGGCGAGTTGGCCTCTACCTCTCCGTGAGACCTTCATATACATCAATAACGTAATATAATCTAACCTAACCCAACCTATCATCTCGGCGGTAATATTTGACAACATTCCTGGTCAGTTGGCCTCTGCGTCTCCGTGGAACCTTCATATACATCAATAAAGTAATATAACCTAACCTAACCCAACCTATCATCTCGGCGGTAATATTTGACAACATTCCTGTCGAGTTGGCCTCTACATCTCCGTGCGACCTTCATATACATCAATAACGTAATATCACCTAACGTAACCCAACCTAAGATCTCGGTACTAATATTTGACAACATTCCTGGCGAGTTGGCCTCTACGTCTCTGTGGGAATTTTATATACATCAATAACGTAATATCACCTAACCTAACCCAACCTAAGATCTCGGCACTAATATTTGACAACATTCCTGGCGAGTTGGCCTCTACGTCTCCGTGGGACCTACATATACATCAATAACGTAATATAACCTAACCTAACCCAACCTAACATCTCGGCGGTAATATTTGACAACATTCCTGGCGAGTTGGCCTCTACGTCTCTGTGGGAATTTTATATACATCAATAACGTAATATAATCAAACCTAACCCAACCTAACATCTCGGCGGTAATATTTGACAACATTCCTGACGAGTTGGCCTCTACGTCTCCGTGGGACTTTTATATACATCAATAACGTAATTTAACCTAACCTAAACCAACGTAACATCTCGGCAGTAATATTTGACAACATTCCTGGCTTGTTGGCGTCTATGTTTCCGTGGGACCTTTATATACATCAATAACGTAATATAACCTAACCTAACCCAATCTAACATCTCGGCGGTAATATTTGACAACATTCCTGGCGAGTTGGCCTCTACGTCTCCGTGGGACCTTCATATACATCAATAACGCAATATAACCTAACCTAACCTAACCTAACATCTCGACGTTTATATTTGACAACATTCCTGGCTTGATGGCCCCTACGTCTCCGTGGGACCTTTATATACATCAATAACGTAATATAACGTAACCTAAACCAACCTATCATATCGGCGGTAATACTTGACAATATTCCTGGCGAGTTGGCCTCTACGTCTCCGTGGGACCTTCATATACATCAATAACGTAATATAGCCTAACCTAACCCAACCTAACATCTCGGCACTAATATTTGACAACATTCCTGGCGAGTTGGCCTCTATCTCTCCGTGCGACCTTCATATACATCAATAACGTAATATAACGTAACCTAACCCAACCTATCATATCAGCGGTAATATTTGACAACATTCCTGGCGAGTTGGCCTCTACCTCTCCGTGAGACCTTCATATACATCAATAACGTAATATAATCTAACCTAACCCAACCTATCATCTCGGCGGTAATATTTGACAACATTCCTGACGAGTTGGCCTCTATGTCTCCGTGGGACCTTCATATACTTCAATAACGAAATATAACTTAACCTAAACCAACCTATCATCTCGGCGGTAATATTTGACAACATTCCTGACGAGTTGGCCTCTACGTCTCCGTGGGACTTTTATATACATCAATAACGTAATTTAACCTAACCTAAACCAACGTAACATCTCGGCAGTAATATTTGACAACATTCCTGGCGAGTTGGCCTCTACGTCTCCGTGGGGCCTTCATATACATCAATAACGTAATATAACCAAACCTAACACAACCTAACATCTCGGCGGTAATATTTGACAACATTCCTGGCGAGTTGGTCTCTACGCCTCCGTGCGACCTTCATATACATCAATAACGTAATATAACCTAACCTGAACCAACGTATCATCTCGGCGGTAATATTGGACAACATTCGTGGCGAGTTGAGCTCTACGTCTCCGTGGGACCTTCATATACATCAATAACGTAATATCACCTAACCTAACCCAACCTAAGATCTCGGCACTAATATTTGACAACATTCATGGCGAGTTGGCCTCTACGTTTCTGTGGGAATTTTATATACATCAATAACGTAATATAACCTAACCTAACCCAACCTAACATCTCGGCGGTAATATATGACAACATTCCTGGTCAGTTGGCCTCTACGTCTCCGTGGAACCTTCATATACATCAATAATGTAATGTAACCTAACCTAACCCAACCTATCATATCGGCGGTAATATTTGACAACATTCCTGGCGAGTTGGCCTCTACCTCTCCGTGAGACCTTCATATACATCAATAACGTAATATAATCTAACCTAACCCAACCTATCATCTCGGCGGTAATATTTGACAACATTCCTGGTCAGTTAGCCTCTGCGTCTCCGTGGAACCTTCATACACATCAATAACGTAACATAACCTTACCTAACCCAACCTATCATCTCGGCGGTAATATTTGACAACATTGCTGGCGAGTTGGCCTCTACGTCTCCGTGGGACTTTTATATACATCAATAACGTAATTTAACCTAACCTAAACCTACGTAACATCTGGGCCGTAATATTTGACAACATTCCTGGCTTGATGGCCCCTACGTCTCCGTGGGACCTTCATATACATCAATAACATAATATTACCTAACCTAACCCAACCTATCATCTCGGCGGTAATACTTGACAACATTCCTGGCGAGTTGGCCTCTACGTCTCCGTGGGACCTTCATATACATCAATAACGTAATATAACCTAACCTAACCCAACCTATCATCTCGGCGGTAATATTTGACAACATTCCTGACGAGTTGGCCTCTACGTCTGCGTGGGACCTTCATATACATCAATAACGTAATATAACCTAACCTAAACCAACCTATCATCTCGGCGGTAATATTTGACAGTATTCCTGACGAGTTGGCCTCTACGTCTCCGTCGGACTTTTATATACATCAATAACGTAATTTAATCTAACCTAAACCAACGTAACATCTCGGCAGTAATATTTGACAACATTCCTGGCTTGTTGGCCTCTATGTTTCCGTGGGACCTTTATATACATCATTAACGTAATATAACCTAGCCTAACCCAATCTAACATCTCGGCGGTAATATTTGACAACATTCCTGGCTTGATGGCCTCTACGTCTCCGTGGGACCTTCATATACATCAATAACATAATATTACCTAACCTAACCCAACATATCATCTCGGCGGTAATACTTGACAACATTCCTGGCGAGTTGGCCCCTACGTCTCCGTGGGACCTTCATATACATCAATAACGTAATATAGCCTAACCTAACCCAACCTAACATCTCGGCACTAATATTTGACAACATTCCTGGCGAGTTGGCCTCTATCTCTCCGTGAGACCTTCATATACATCAATAACGTAATATAATCTAACCTAACCCAACCTATCATCTCGGCGGTAATATTTGACAACATTCCTGGTCAGTTGGCCTCTGCGTCTCCGTGGAACCTTCATATACATCAATAACGTAATATAACCTAACCTAACCCAACCTATCATCTCGGCGGTAATATTTGACAACATTCCTGGCGAGTTGGCCTCTACGTCTCCGTGAGACTTTTATATACATCAATAACGTAATTTAACCTAACCTAAACCAACCTATCATCTCGGCGGTAATATTTGACAACATTCCTGGCGAGTTGGCCTCTACGTACCTGTGGGGATTTTATATATATCAACAACGTAATATAATCAAACCTAACCCAACCTAACATCTCGGCGGTAATATTTGACAACATTCCTGACGAGTTGGCCTCTACGTATCCGTGGGACTTTTATATACATCAATAACGTAATTTAACCTAACCTAAACCAACGTAACATCTCGGCAGTAATATTTGACAACATTTCTGGCTTGTTGGCCTCTATGTTTCCGTGGGACCTTTATATACATCAATAACGTAATATAACCTAACCTAACCCAATCTAACATCTCGGCGGTAATATTTGACAACATTCCTGGCGAGTTGGCCTCTACGTCTCCGTGGGACCTTCATATACACCAATAACGTAATATAACGTAACCTAAGCCAACCTATCATATCGGCGGTAATATTTGACAACATTCCTGGCGAGTTGGCCTCTACATCTCCGTGCGACCTTCATATACATCAATAACGTAATATCACCTAACGTAACCCAACCTAAGATCTCGGTACTAATATTTGACAACATTCCTGGCGAGTTGGCCTCTACGTCTCTGTGGGAATTTTATATACATCAATAACGTAATATCACCTAACCTAACCCAACCTAAGATCTCGGCACTAATATTTGACAACATTCCTGGCGAGTTGGCCTCTACGTCTCCGTGGGACCTTCATATACATCAATAACGTAAAATAACCTAACCTAACCCAACCTAACATCTCGGCGGTAATATTTGACAACATTCCTGGCGAGTTGGCCTCTACGTACCTGTGGGAATTTTATATATATCAACAACGTAATATAATCAAACCTAACCCAACCTAACATCTCGGCGGTAATATTTGACAACATTCCTGACGAGTTGGCCTCTACGTATCCGTGGGACTTTTACATACATCAATAACGTAATTTAACCTAACCTAAACCAACGTAACATCTCGGCAGTAATATTTGACAACATTCCTGGCTTGTTGGCCTCTATGTTTCCGTGGGACCTTTATATACATCAATAACGTAATATAACCTAACCTAACCCAATCTAACATCTCGGCGGTAATATTTGACAACATTCCTGGCGAGTTGGCCTCTACGTCTCCGTGGGACCTTCATATACTTCAATAACGTAATATAACCTAACCTAAACCAACCTATCATCTCGGCGCTAATATTTGACAACATTCCTGGCGAGTTGGTCTCTACGCCTCCGTGCGACCTTCATATACATCAATAACGTAATATAACCTAACCTGAACCAACGTATCATCTCGGCGGTAATATTTGACAACATTCGTGGCGAGTTGAACTCTACGTCTCCGTGGGACCTTCATATACATCAATAACGTAATATCACCTAACCTAACCCAACCTAAGATCTCGGCACTAATATTTGACAACATTCCTGGCGAGTTGGCCTCTACGTTTCTGTGGGAATTTTATATACATCAATAACGTAATATAACCTAACCTAACCCAACCTAACATCTCGGCGGTAATATATGACAACATTCCTGGTCAGTTGGCCTCTACGTCTCCGTGGAACCTTCATATACATCAATAATGTAATGTAACCTAACCTAACCCAACCTATCATATCGGCGGTAATATTTGACAACATTCCTGGCGAGTTGGCCTCTACCTCTCCGTCAGACCTTCATATACATCAATAACGTAATATAATCTAACCTAACCCAACCTATCATCTCGGCGGTAATATTTGACAACATTCCTGGTCAGTTAGCCTCTGCGTCTCCGTGGAATCTTCATATACATCAATAACGTAATATAACCTAACCTAACCCAACCTATCATCTCGGCGGTAATATTTGACAACATTGCTGGCGAGTTGGCCTCTACGTCTCCGTGGGACTTTTATATACATCAATAACGTAATTTAACCTAACCTAAACCTACGTAACATCTGGGCCGTAATATTTGACAACATTCCTGGCTTGATGGCCTCTACGTCTCCGTGGGACCTTCATATACATCAATAACATAATATTACCTATCCTAACCCAACCTATCATCTCGGCGGTGATACTTGACAACATTCCTGGCGAGTTGGCCTCTACCTCTCCGTGGGACCTTCATATACATCAATAACGTAATATAACCTAACCTAACCCAACCTATCATCTCGGCGGTAATATTTGACAACATTCCTGACGAGTTGGCCTCTACGTCTCCGTGGGACCTTCATATACATCAATAACGTAATATAACCTAACCTAAACCAACCTATCATCTCGGCGGTAATATTTGACAGTATTCCTGACGAGTTGGCCTCTACGTCTCCGTCGGACTTTTATATACATCAATAACGTAATTTAACCTAACCTAAACCAACGTAACATCTCGGCAGTAATATTTGACAACATTCCTGGCTTGTTGGCCTCTATGTTTCCGTGGGACCTTTATATACATCATTAACGTAATATAACCTAGCCTAACCCAATCTAACATCTCGGCGGTAATATTTGACAACATTCCTGGCTTGATGGCCTCTACGTCTCCGTGGGACCTTCATATACATCAATAACATAATATTACCTAACCTAACCCAACATATCATCTCGGCGGTAATACTTGACAACATTCCTGGCGAGTTGGCCTCTACGTCTCCGTGGGACCTTCATATACATCAATAACGTAATATAACCTAACCTAACCCAACCTATCATCTCGGCGGTAATATTTAACAACATTCCTGACGAGTTGGCCTCTACGTCTCCGTCGGACCTTCATATACATCAATAACGTAATATAACCGAACCTAAACCAACGTATCATCTCGGCGGTAATATTTGACAACATTCCTGACGAGTTGGCCTCTACGTCTCCGTGGGACTTTTATATACATCAATAACGTAATTTAACCTAACCTAAACCAACCTATCATCTCGGCGGTAATGTTTGACAACATTCCTCGCTTGATTGCCTCTACGTCTCCGTGGGACCTTCATATACACCAATAACGTAATATAACGTAACCTAAGCCAACCTATCATATCGGCGGTAATATTTGACAACATTCCTGGCGAGTTGGCCTCTACCTCTCCGTGAGACCTTCATATACATCAATAACGTAATATAATCTAACCTAACCCAACCTATCATCTCGGCGGTAATATTTGACAACATTCCTGGTCAGTTGGCCTCTGCGTCTCCGTGGAACCTTCATATACGTCAATAACGTAATATAACCTAACCTAACCCAACCTATCATCTCGGCGGCAATATTTGACAACATTCCTGTCGAGTTGGCCCCTACATCTCCGTGCGACCTTCATATACATCAATAACGTAATATCACCTAACGTAACCCAACCTAAGAGCTCGGTACTAATATTTGACAACATTCCTGGCGAGTTGGCCTCTACGTCTCTGTTGGAATTTTATATACATCAATAACGTAATATCACCTAACCTAACCCAACCTAAGATCTCGGCACTAATATTTGACAACATTCCTGGCGAGTTGGCCTCTACGTCTCTGTGGGAATTTTATATACATCAATAACGTAATATAACCTAAGCTAACCCAACCTAACATCTCGGCACTAATATTTGACAACATTCCTGGCGAGTTGGCCTCTACCTCTCCGTGGGACCTTCATATACGTCAATAACGTAATATAATCTGGCCTAACCCAACCTATCATCTCGGCAGTAATATTTGACAACATTCCTGGTCAGTTGGCCTCTACGTCTCCGTGGGACCTTCATATACATCAATAACGTAATATCACCTAACCTAACACAACCTAAGATCTCGGCACTAATATTTGACAACATTCCTGGCGAGTTGGCCTCTACGTTTCTGTGGGAATTTTATATACATCAATAACGTAATATAACCTAACCTAACCCAACCTAACATCTCGGCGGTAATATATGACAACATTCCTGGTCAGTTGGCCTCTACGTCTCCGTGGAACCTTCATATACATCAATAATGTAATGTAACCTAACCTAACCCAACCTATCATATCGGCGGTAATATTTGACAACATTCCTGGCGAGTTGGCCTCTACCTCTCCGTCAGACCTTCATATACATCAATAACGTAATATAATCTAACCTAACCCAACCTATCATCTCGGCGGTAATATTTGACAACATTCCTGGTCAGTTAGCCTCTGCGTCTCCGTGGAACCTTCATATACATCAATAACGTAATATAACCTAACCTAACCCAACCTATCATCTCGGCGGTAATATTTGACAACATTGCTGGCGAGTTGGCCTCTACGTCTCCGTGGGACTTTTATATACATCAATAACGTAATTTAACCTAACCTAAACCTACGTAACATCTGGGCCGTAATATTTGACAACATTCCTGGCTTGATGGCCTCTACGTCTCCGTGGGACCTTCATATACATCAATAACATAATATTACCTATCCTAACCCAACCTATCATCTCGGCGGTAATACTTGACAACATTCCTGGCGAGTTGGCCTCTACGTCTCCGTGGGACCTTCATATACATCAATAACGTAATATAACCTAACCTAACCCAACCTATCATCTCGGCGGTAATATTTGACAACATTCCTGACGAGTTGGCCTCTACGTCTCCGTGGGACCTTCATATACATCAATAACGTAATATAACCTAACCTAAACCAACCTATCATCTCGGCGGTAATATTTGACAGTATTCCTGACGAGTTGGCCTCTACGTCTCCGTCGGACTTTTATATACATCAATAACGTAATTTAACCTAACCTAAACCAACGTAACATCTCGGCAGTAATATTTGACAACATTCCTGGCTTGTTGGCCTCTATGTTTCCGTGGGACCTTTATATACATCATTAACGTAATATAACCTAGCCTAACCCAATCTAACATCTCGGCGGTAATATTTGACAACATTCCTGGCTTGATGGCCTCTACGTCTCCGTGGGACCTTCATATACATCAATAACATAATATTACCTAACCTAACCCAACATATCATCTCGGCGGTAATACTTGACAACATTCCTGGCGAGTTGGCCTCTACGTCTCCGTGGGACCTTCATATACATCAATAACGTAATATAACCTAACCTAACCCAACCTATCATCTCGGCGGTAATATTTGACAACATTCCTGACGAGTTGGCCTCTACGTCTCCGTCGGACCTTCATATACATCAATAACGTAATATAACCGAACCTAAACCAACGTATCATCTCGGCGGTAATATTTGACAACATTCCTGACGAGTTGGCCTCTACGTCTCCGTGGGACTTTTATATACATCAATAACGTAATTTAACCTAACCTAAACCAACCTATCATCTCGGCGGTAATGTTTGACAACATTCCTCGTTTGATTGCCTCTACGTCTCCGTGGGACCTTCATATACACCAATAACGTAATATAACGTAACCTAAGCCAACCTATCATATCGGCGGTAATATTTGACAACATTCCTGGCGAGTTGGCCTCTACCTCTCCGTGAGACCTTCATATACATCAATAACGTAATATAATCTAACCTAACCCAACCTATCATCTCGGCGGTAATATTTGACAACATTCCTGGTCAGTTGGCCTCTGCGTCTCCGTGGAACCTTCATATACGTCAATAACGTAATATAACCTAACCTAACCCAACCTATCATCTCGGCGGTAATATTTGACAACATTCCTGTCGAGTTGGCCCCTACATCTCCGTGCGACCTTCATTTACATCAATAACGTAATATCACCTAACGTAACCCAACCTAAGAGCTCGGTACTAATATTTGACAACATTCCTGGCGAGTTGGCCTCTACGTCTCTGTTGGAATTTTATATACATCAATAACGTAATATCACCTAACCTAACCCAACCTAAGATCTCGGCACTAATATTTGACAACATTCCTGGCGAGTTGGCCTCTACGTCTCTGTGGGAATTTTATATACATCAATAACGTAATATAACCTAAGCTAACCCAACCTAACATCTCGGCACTAATATTTGACAACATTCCTGGCGAGTTGGCCTCTACCTCTCCGTGGGACCTTCATATACGTCAATAACGTAATATAATCTGGCCTAACCCAACCTATCATCTCGGCAGTAATATTTGACAACATTCCTGGTCAGTTGGCCTCTACGTCTCCGTGGGACTTTTATATACTATAATAACGTAATATAACCTAACCTAACCCAACCTATCATCTCGGCGGTAATATTTGACAACATTCCTGGCGAGTTGGCCTCTACGTCTCCGTGGGACTTTTATATACATCAATAACGTAATTTAACCTAAACTAAACCAACCTATCATCTCGGCGGTAATGTTTGACAACATTCCTCGCTTGATGGCCTCTACGTCTACGTGGGACCTTCATATACACCAATAACGTAATATAACGTAACCTAAGCCAACCTATCATATCGGCGGTAATATTTGACAACATTCCTGGCGAGTTGGCCTCTACGTCTCCGTGGGACCTTCATATACATCAATAACGTAATATAACCTAACCTAACCCAACCTAACATCTCGGCGGTAATATTTGACAACATTCCTGGCGAGTTGGCTTCTACGTCTCCGTGGGGCCTTCATATACATCAATAACGTAATATAATCAAACCTAACCCAACCTAACATCTCGGCGGTAATATTTGACAACATTCCTGACGAGTTGGCCTCTACGTCTCCGTGGGACTTTTATATACATCAATAACGTAATTTAACCTAACCTAAACCAACGTAACATCTCGGCAGTAATATTTGACAACATTCCTGGCTTGTTGGCCTCTATGTTTCCGTGGGACGTTTATATACATCAATAACGTAATTTAACCTAACCTAAACCAACGTAACATCTCGGCAGTAATATTTGACAACATTCCTGGCGAGCTGGCCTCTACGTCTCCGTGGAACCTTCATATACATCAATAACGTAATATAACCTAACCTAACCCAACCTATCATCTCGGCGGTAATATTTGACAACATTCCTGGCGAGTTGGCCTCTACGTCTCCGTGGGACTTTTATATACATCAATAACGTAATTTAACCTAACCTAAACCAACCTATCATCTCGGCGGTAATGTTTGACAACATTCCTCGCTTGATGGCCTCTACGTCTCCGTGGGACCTTCATATACACCAATAACGTAATATAACGTAACCTAAGCCAACCTATCATATCGGCGGTAATATTTGACAACATTCCTGGCGAGTTGGCCTCTACCTCTCCGTGAGACCTTCATATACATCAATAACGTAATATAATCTAACCTAACCCAACCTATCATCTCGGCGGTAATATTTGACAACATTCCTGGCGAGTTGGCCTCTACGTCTCCGTGGGACTTTTATATACATCAATAACGTAATATAACCTAACCTAACCTAACCTAACATCTCGACGGTAATATTTGACAACATTCCTGGCTTGATGGCCCCTACGTCTCCGTGGGACCTTCATATACATCAATAACGTAATATAACGTAACCTAAACCAACCTATCATATCGGCGGTAATTTTTGACAATATTCCTGGCGAGTTGGCCTCTACGTCTCCGTGGGACCTTCATATACATCAATAACGTAATATAGCCTAACCTAACCCAACCTAACATCTCGGCACTAATATTTGACAACATTCCTGGCGAGTTGGCCTCTATCTCTCCGTGCGACCTTCATATACATCAATAACGTAATATAACGTAACCTAACCCAACCTATCATATCGGCGGTAATATTTGACAACATTCCTGGCGAGTTGGCCTCTACCTCTCCGTGAGACCTTCATATACATCAATAACGTAATATAATCTAACCTAACCCAACCTATCATCTCGGCGGTAATATTTGATAACATTACTGGTCAGTTGGCCTCTGCGTCTCCGTGGAACCTTCATATACATCAATAACGTAATATAACCTAACCTAACCCAACCTAACATCTCGGCACTAATATTTGACAACATTCCTGACGAGTTGGCCTCTACGTCTCCGTGGGACCTTCATATACATCAATAACGTAATATAACCTAACCTAAACCAACCTATCATCTCGGCGGTAATATTTGACAGTATTCCTGACGAGTTGGCCTCTACGTCTCCGTCGGACTTTTATATACATCAATAACGTAATATAACCTAACCTAACCCAACCTATCATCTCGGCGGTAATATTTGACAACATTCATGGCGAGTTGGCCTCTACGTCTCCGTGGGACTTTTATATACATCAATAACGTAATTTAACCTAAACTAAACCAACCTATCATCTCGGCGGTAATGTTTGACAACATTCCTCGCTTGATGGCCTCTACGTCTACGTGGGACCTTCATATACACCAATAACGTAATATAACGTAACCTAAGCCAACCTGTCATATCGGCGGTAATATTTGACAACATTCCTGGCGAGTTGGCCTCTACGTCTCCGTGGGACCTTCATATACATCAATAACGTAATATAACCTAACCTAACCCAACCTAACATCTCGGCGGTAATATTTGACAACATTCCTGGCGAGTTGGCCTCTACGTCTCTGTGGGAATTTTATATACATTAATAACGTAATATAATCAAACCTAAACCAACGTAACATCTCGGCAGTAATATTTGACAACATTCCTGGCGAGTTGGCCTCTACGTCTCCGTGGGACCTTCATATTCATCAATAACGTAATATAACCTAACCTAACCTAACCTAACATCTCGACGGTAATATTTGACAACATTCCTGGCTTGATGGCCCCTACGTCTCCGTGGGACCTTCATATACATCAATAACGTAATATAACGTAACCTAAACCAACCTATCATATCGGCGGTAATTTTTGACAATATTCCTGGCGAGTTGGCCTCTACGTCTCCGTGGGACCTTCATATACATCAATAACGTAATATAGCCTCACCTAACCCAACCTAACATCTCGGCACTAATATTTGACAACATTCCTGGCGAGTTGGCCTCTATCTCTCCGTGCGACCTTCATATACATCAATAACGTAATATAACCTAACCTAACCCAACCTATCATATCGGCGGTAATATTTGACAACATTCCTGGCGAGTTGGCCTCTACCTCTCCGTGAGACCTTCATATACATCAATAACGTAATATAATCTAACCTAACCCAACCTATTATCTCGGCGGTAATATTTGGCAACATTCCTGGTCAGTTAGCCTCTGCGTCTCCGTGGAACCTTCATATACATCAATAACGTAATATAACCTAACCTAACCCAACCTATCATCTCGGCGGTAATATTTGACAACATTGCTGGCGAGTTGGCCTCTACGTCTCCGTGGGACTTTTATATACATCAATAACGTAATTTAACCTAACCTAAACCTACGTAACATCTGGGCCGTAATATTTGACAACATTCCTGGCTTGATGGCCTCTACGTCTCCGTGGGACCTTCATATACATCAATAACATAATATTACCTAACCTAACCCAACCTATCATCTCGGCGGTAATACTTGACAACATTCCTGGCGAGTTGGCCTCTACGTCTCCGTGGGACCTTCATATACATCAATAACGTAATATAACCTAACCTAACCCAACCTATCATCTCGGCGGTAATATTTGACAACATTCCTGACGAGTTGGACTCTACGTCTCCGTGGGACCTTCATATACATCAATAACGTGATATAACCTAACCTAAACCAACCTATCATCTCGGCGGTAATATTTGACAGTATTCCTGACGAGTTGGCCTCTGCGTCTCCGTCGGACTTTTATATACATCAATAACGTAATTTAACCTAACCTAAACCAACGTAACATCTCGGCAGTAATATTTGACAACATTCCTGGCTTGTTGGCCTCTATGTTTCCGTGGGACCTTTATATACATCAATAACGTAATATAACCTAACCTAACCCAATCTAACATCTCGGCGGTAATATTTGACAACATTCCTGGCGAGTTGGCCTCTACGTCTCCGTGGGACCTTCATATACATCAATAACGTAATATAACCTAACCTAACCGAACCTAACATCTCGACGGTAATATTTGACAACATTCCTGGCTTGATGGCCCCTACGTCTCCGTGGGACCTTCATATACATCAATAACGTAATATAACGTAACCTAAACCAACCTATCATATCGGCGGTAATTTTTGACAATATTCCTGGCGAGTTGGCCTCTACGTCTCCGTGGGACCTTCATATACATCAATAACGTAATATAGCCTAACCTAACCCAACCTAACATCTCGGCACTAATATTTGACAACATTCCTGGCGAGTTGGCCTCTATCTCTCCGTGCGACCTTCATATACATCAATAACGTAATATAACGTAACCTAACCCAACCTATCATATCGGCGGTAATATTTGACAACATTCCTGGCGAGTTGGCCTCTACCTCTCCGTGAGACCTTCATATACATCAATAACGTAATATAATCTAACCTAACCCAACCTATCATCTCGGCGGTAATATTTGACAACATTCCTGGTCAGTTGGCCTCTGCGTCTCCGTGGAACCTTCATATACATCAATAACGTAATATAACCTAAGCTAACCCAACCTAACATCTCGGCACTAATATTTGACAACATTCCTGGCGAGTTGGCCTCTACCTCTCCGTGGGACCTTCATATACGTCAATAACGTAATATAATCTGGCCTAACCCAACCTATCATCTCGGCAGTAATATTTGACAACATTCCTGGTCAGTTGGCCTCTACGTCTCCGTGGGACTTTTATATACTATAATAACGTAATATAACCTAACCTAACCCAACCTATCATCTCGGCGGTAATATTTGACAACATTCCTGGCGAGTTGGCCTCTACGTCTCCGTGGGACTTTTATATACATCAATAACGTAATGTAACCTAAACTAAACCAACCTATCATCTCGGCGGTAATGTTTGACAACATTCCTCGCTTGATGGCCTCTACGTCTACGTGGGACCTTCATATACACCAATAACGTAATATAACGTAACCTAGGCCAACCTATCATATCGGCGGTAATATTTGACAACATTCCTGGCGAGTTGGCCTCTACGTCTCCGTGGGACCTTCATATACATCAATAACGTAATATAACCTAACCTAACCCAACCTAACATCTCGGCGGTAATATTTGACAACATTCCTGGCGAGTTGGCTTCTACGTCTCCGTGGGGCCTTCATATACATCAATAACGTAATATAATCAAACCTAACCCATCCTAACATCTCGGCGGTAATATTTGACAACATTCCTGACGAGTTGGCCTCTACGTCTCCGTGGGACTTTTATATACATCAATAACGTAATTTAACCTAACCTAAACCAACGTAACATCTCGGCAGTAATATTGGACAACATTCCTGGCTTGTTGGCCTCTATGTTTCCGTGGGACCTTTATATACATCAATAACGTAATTTAACCTAACCTAAACCAACGTAACATCTCGGCAGTAATATTTGACAACATTCCTGGCGAGCTGGCCTCTACGTCTCCGTGGAACCTTCATATACATCAATAACGTAATATAACCTAACCTAACCCAACCTATCATCTCGGCGGTAATATTTGACAACATTCCTGGCGAGTTGGCCTCTACGTCTCCGTGGGACTTTTATATACATCAATAACGTAATTTAACCTAACCTAAACCAACCTATCATCTCGGCGGTAATGTTTGACAACATTCCTCGCTTGATGGCCTCTACGTCTCCGTGGGACCTTCATACACACCAATACCGTAATATAACGTAACCTAAGCCAACCTATAATATCGGCGGTAATATTTGACAACATTCCTGGCGAGTTGGCCTCTACCTCTCCGTGAGACCTTCATATACATCAATAACGTAATATAATCTAACCTAACCCAACCTATCATCTCGGCGGTAATATTTGACAACATTCCTGGCCAGTTGGCCTCTACGTCTCCGTGGGACTTTTATATACATCAATAACGTTATATAACCTAACCTAACCTAACCTAACATCTCGACGGTAATATTTGACAACATTCCTGGCTTGATGGCCCCTACGTCTCCGTGGGACCTTCATATACATCAATAACGTAATATAACGTAACCTAAACCAACCTATCATATCGGCGGTAATTTTTGACAATATTCCTGGCGAGTTGGCCTCTACGTCTCCGTGGGACCTTCATATACATCAATAACGTAATATAGCCTAACCTAACCCAACCTAACATCTCGGCACTAATATTTGACAACATTCCTGGCGAGTTGGCCTCTATCTCTCCGTGCGACCTTCATATACATCAATAACGTAATATAACGTAACCTAACCCAACCTATCATATCGGCGGTAATATTTGACAACATTCCTGGCGAGTTGGCCTCTACCTCTCCGTGAGACCTTCATATACATCAATAACGTAATATAATCTAACCTAACCCAACCTATCATCTCGGCGGTAATATTTGACAACATTCCTGGTCAGTTGGCCTCTGCGTCTCCGTGGAACCTTCATATACATCAATAACGTAATATAACCTAACCTAACCCAACCTAACATCTCGGCGGTAATATTTGACAACATTCCTGGCGAGTTGGCCTCTACGTCTCTGTGGGAATTTTATATACATTAATAACGTAATATAATCAAACCTAACCCAACCTAACATCTCGGCGGTAATATTTGACAACATTCCTGACGAGTTGGCCTCTACGTCTCCGTGGGACTTTTATATACATCAATAACGGAATTTAACCTAACCTAAACCAACGTAACATCTCGGCAGTAATATTTGACAACATTCCTGGCGAGTTGGCCTCTACGTCTCCGTGGGACCTTCATATACATCAATAACGTAATATAACCTAACCTAACCTAACCTAACATCTCGACGGTAATATTTGACAACATTCCTGGCTTGATGGCCCCTACGTCTCCGTGGGAACTTCATATACATCAATAACGTAATATAACGTAACCTAAACCAACCTATCATATCGGCGGTAATTTTTGACAATATTCCTGGCGAGTTGGCCTCTACGTCTCCGTGGGACCTTCATATACATCAATAACGTAATATAGCCTAACCTAACCCAACCTAACATCTCGGCACTAATATTTGACAACATTCCTGGCGAGTTGGCCTCTATCTCTCCGTGCGACCTTCATATACATCAATAACGTAATATAACGTAACCTAACCCAACCTATCATATCGGCGGTAATATTTGACAACATTCCTGGCGAGTTGGCCTCTACCTCTCCGTGAGACCTTCATATACATCAATAACGTAATATAATCTAACCTAACCCAACCTATCATCTCGGCGGTAATATTTGACAACATTCCTGGTCAGTTGGCCTCTGCGTCTCCGTGGAACCTTCATATACATCAATAACGTAATATAACCTAACCTAACCCAACCTAACATCTCGGCGGTAATATTTGACAACATTCCTGGCGAGTTGGCCTCTACGTCTCTGTGGGAATTTTATATACATTAATAACGTAATATAATCAAACCTAACCCAACCTAACATCTCGGCGGTAATATTTGACAACATTCCTGACGAGTTGGCCTCTACGTCTCCGTGGGACTTTTATATACATCAATAACGGAATTTAACCTAACCTAAACCAACGTAACATCTCGGCAGTAATATTTGACAACATTCCTGGCGAGTTGGCCTCTACGTCTCCGTGGGACCTTCATATACATCAATAACGTAATATAACCTAACCTAACCTAACCTAACATCTCGACGGTAATATTTGACAACATTCCTGGCTTGATGGCCCCTACGTCTCCGTGGGAACTTCATATACATCAATAACGTAATATAACGTAACCTAAACCAACCTATCATATCGGCGGTAATTTTTGACAATATTCCTGGCGAGTTGGCCTCTACGTCTCCGTGGGACCTTCATATACATCAATAACGTAATATAGCCTCACCTAACCCAACCTAACATCTCGGCACTAATATTTGACAACATTCCTGGCGAGTTGGCCTCTATCTCTCCGTGCGACCTTCATATACATCAATAACGTAATATAACCTAACCTAACCCAACCTATCATATCGGCGGTAATATTTGACAACATTCCTGGCGAGTTGGCCTCTACCTCTCCGTGAGACCTTCATATACATCAATAACGTAATATAATCTAACCTAACCCAACCTATTATCTCGCCGGTAATATTTGGCAACATTCCTGGTCAGTTAGCCTCTGCGTCTCCGTGGAACCTTCATATACATCAATAACGTAATATAACCTAACCTAACCCAACCTATCATCTCGGCGG
Organism: Xylocopa violacea; assembly: GCA_963969225.1. Lineage (NCBI taxonomy): Eukaryota > Metazoa > Arthropoda > Insecta > Hymenoptera > Apidae > Xylocopa > Xylocopa violacea. The sequence continues at coordinate 996,324 of CAXAJV010000929.1, forward strand.
TAATATTTGACAACATTGCTGGCGAGTTGGCCTCTACGTCTCCGTGGGACTTTTATATACATCAATAACGTAATTTAACCTAACCTAAACCTACGTAACATCTGGGCCGTAATATTTGACAACATTCCTGGCTTGATGGCCTCTACGTCTCCGTGGGACCTTCATATACATCAATAACATAATATTACCTAACCTAACCCAACCTATCATCTCGGCGGTAATACTTGACAACATTCCTGGCGAGTTGGCCTCTACGTCTCCGTGGGACCTTCATATACATCAATAACGTAATATAACGTAACCTAACCCAACCTATCATATCGGCGGTAATATTTGACAACATTCCTGGCGAGTTGGCCTCTACCTCTCCGTGAGACCTTCATATACATCAATAACGTAATATAATCTAACCTAACCCAAACTATCATCTCGGCGGTAATATTTGACAACATTCCTGGTCAGTTGGCCTCTGCGTCTCCGTGGAACCTTCATATACATCAATAACGTGATATAACCTAACCTAACCCAACCTAACATCTCGGCACTAATATTTGACAACATTCCTGGCGAGTTGGCCTCTACGTCTCCGTGGGACTTTTATATACATCAATAACGTAATTTAACCTAACCTAAACCAACCTATCATCTCGGCGGTAATGTTTGACAACATTCCTCGCTTGATGGCCTCTACGTCTCCGTGGGACCTTCATATACACCAATAACGTAATATAACGTAACCTAAGCCAACCTATCGTATCGGCGGTAATATTTGACAACATTCCTGGCGAGTTGGCCTCTACCTCTCCGTGAGACCTTCATATACATCAATAACGTAATATAATCTAACCTAACCCAACCTATCATCTCGGCGGTAATATTTGACAACATTCCTGGTCAGTTGGCCTCTGCGTCTCCGTGGAACCTTCATATACATCAATAACGTAATATAACCTAACCTAACCCAACCTATCATCTCGGCGGTAATATTTGACAACATTCCTGGCGAGTTGGCCTCTACCTCTCCGTGAGACCTTCATATACATCAATAACGTAATATAATCTAACCTAACCCAACCTATCATCTCGGCGGTAATATTTGACAACATTCCTGGTCAGTTAGCCTCTGCGTCTCCGTGGAACCTTCATATACATCAATAACGTAACATAACCTAACCTAACCCAACCTATCATCTCGGCGGTAATATTTGACAACATTGCTGGCGAGTTGGCCTCTACGCCTCCGTGGGACTTTTATATACATCAATAACGTAATTTAACCTAACCTAAACCTACGTAACATCTGGGCCGTAATATTTGACAACATTCCTGGCTTGATGGCCTCTACGTCTCCGTGGGACCTTCATATACATCAAGAACGTAATATAACCTAACCTAACCCAACCTATCATCTCGGCGGTAATATTTGACAACATTCCTGACGAGTTGGCCTCTACGTCTGCGTGGGACCTTCATATACATGAATAACGTAATATAACCTAACCTAAACCAACCTATCATCTCGGCGGTAATATTTGACAGTATTCCTGACGAGTTGGCCTCTACGTCTCCGTCGGACTTTTATATACATCAATAACGTAATTTAACCTAACCTAAACCAACGTAACATCTCGGCAGTAATATTTGACAACATTCCTGGCTTGTTGGCCTCTATGTTTGCGTGGGACCTTTATATACATCATTAACGTAATATAACCTAGCCTAACCCAATCTAACATCTCGGCGGTAATATTTGACAACATTCCTGGCTTGATGGCCTCTACATCTCCGTGGGACCTTCATATACATCAATAACATAATATTACCTAACCTAACCCAACATATCATCTCGGCGGTAATACTTGACAACATTCCTGGCGAGTTGGCCCCTACGTCTCCGTGGGACCTTCATATACATCAATAACGTAATATAGCCTAACCTAACCCAACCTAACATCTCGGCACTAATATTTGACAACATTCCTGGCGAGTTGTCCTCTATCTCTCCGTGCGACCTTCACAGACATCAATAACGTAATATAACGTAACCTAACCCAACCTATCATATCGGCGGTAATATTTGACAACATTCCTGGCGAGTTGGCCTCTACCTCTCCGTGGGACCTTCATATACGTCAATAACGTAATATAATCTGGCCTAACCCAACCTATCATCTCGGCGGTAATATTTGACAACATTCCTGGCGAGTTGGCCTCTACGTCTCCGTGAGACTTTTATATACATCAATAACGTAATTTAACCTAACCTAAACCAACCTATCATCTCGGCGGTAATGTTTGACAGCATTCCTCGCTTGATGGCCTCTACGTCTCCGTGGGACCTTCATATACACCAATAACGTAATATAACGTAACCTAAGCCAACCTATCATATCGGCGGTAATATTTGACAACATTCCTGGCGAGTTGGCCTCTACATCTCCGTGCGACCTTCATATACATCAATAACGTAATATCACCTAACGTAACCCAACCTAAGATCTCGGTACTAATATTTGGCAACATTCCTGGCGAGTTGGCCTCTACGTCTCTGTGGGAATTTTATATACATCAATAACGTAATATCACCTAACCTAACCCAACCTAAGATCTCGGCACTAATATTTGACAACATTCCTGGCGAGTTGGCCTCTACGTCTCCGTGGGACCTTCATATACATCAATAACGTAATATAACCTAACCTAACCCAACCTAACATCTCGGCGGTAATATTTGACAACATTCCTGGCGAGTTGGCCTCTACGTCTCTGTGGGAATTTTATATACATCAATAACGTAATATAATCAAACCTAACCCAACCTAACATCTCGGCGGTAATATTTGACAACATTCCTGACGAGTTGGCCTCTACGTCTCCGTGGGACTTTTATATACATCAATAACGTAATTTAACCTAACCTAAACCAACGTAACGTCTCGGCAGTAATATTTGACAACATTCCTGGCTTGTTGGCCTCTATGTTTCCGTGGGACCTTTATATACATCAATAACGTAATATAATCTAACCTAACCCAACCTATCATCTCGGCGGTAATATTTGACAACATTCCTGGTCAGTTGGCCTCTGCGTCTCCGTGGAACCTTCATATACATCAATAACGTAATATAACCTAACCTAACCCAACCTATCATCTCGGCGGTAATATTTGACAACATTCCTGTCGAGTTGGCCTCTACATCTCCGTGCGACCTTCATATACATCAATAACGTAATATCACCTAACGTAACCCAACCTAAGATCTCGGTACTAATATTTGACAACATTCCTGGCGAGTTGGCCTCTACGTCTCTGTGGGAATTTTATATACATCAATAACGTAATATCACCTAACCTAACCCAACCTAAGATCTCGGCACTAATATTTGACAACATTCCTGGCGAGTTGGCCTCTACGTCTCCGTGGGACCTTCATATACATCAATAACGTAAAATAACCTAACCTAACCCAACCTAACATCTCGGCGGTAATATTTGACAACATTCCTGGCGAGTTGGCCTCTACGTACCTGTGGGAATTTTATATACATCAACAACGTAATATAATCAAACCTAACCCAACCTAACATCTCGGCGGTAATATTTGACAACATTCCTGACGAGTTGGCCTCTACGTCTCCGTGGGACTTTTATATACATCAATAACGTAATTTAACCTAACCTAAACCAACGTAACATCTCGGCAGTAATATTTGACAACATTCCTGGCTTGTTGGCCTCTATGTTTCCGTGGGACCTTTATATACATCAATAACGTAATATAACCTAACCTAACCCAATCTAACATCTCGGCGGTAATATTTGACAACATTCCTGGCGAGTTGGCCTCTACGTCTCCGTGGGACCTTCATATACATCAATAACGCAATATAACCTAACCTAACCTAACCTAACATCTCGACGTTTATATTTGACAACATTCCTGGCTTGATGGCCCCTACGTCTCCGTGGGACCTTTATATACATCAATAACGTAATATAACGTAACCTAAACCAACCTATCATATCGGCGGTAATACTTGACAATATTCCTGGCGAGTTGGCCTCTACGTCTCCGTGGGACCTTCATATACATCAATAACGTAATATAGCCTAACCTAACCCAACCTAACATCTCGGCACTAATATTTGACAACATTCCTGGCGAGTTGGCCTCTATCTCTCCGTGCGAACTTCATATACATCAATAACGTAATATAACGTAACCTAACCCAACCTATCATATCGGCGGTAATATTTGACAACATTCCAGGCGAGTTGGCCTCTACCTCTCCGTGAGACCTTCATATACATCAATAACGTAATATAATCTAACCTAACCCAACCGATCATCTCGGCGGTAATATTTGACAACATTCCTGACGAGTTGGCCTCTATGTCTCCGTGGGACCTTCATATACTTCAATAACGAAATATAACCTAACCTAAACCAACCTATCATCTCGGCGGTAATATTTGACAACATCCCTGACGAGTTGGCCTCTACGTCTCCGTGGGACTTTTATATACATCAATAACGTAATTTAACCTAACCTAAACCAACGTAACATCTCGGCAGTAATATTTGACAACATTCCTGGCGAGTTGGCCTCTACGTCTCCGTGGGGCCTTCATATACATCAATAACGTAATATAACCAAACCTAACACAACCTAACATCTCGGCGGTAATATTTGACAACATTCCTGGCGAGTTGGTCTCTACGCCTCCGTGCGACCTTCATATACATCAATAACGTAATATAACCTAACCTGAACCAACGTATCATTTCGGCGGTAATATATGACAACATTCGTGGCGAGTTGAGCTCTACGTCTCCGTGGGACCTTCATATACATCAATAACGTAATATCACCTAACCTAACCCAACCTAAGATCTCGGCACTAATATTTGACAACATTCCTGGCGAGTTGGCCTCTACGTTTCTGTGGGAATTTTATATACATCAATAACGTAATATAACCTAACCTAACCCAACCTAACATCTCGGCGGTAATATATGACAACATTCCTGGTCAGTTGGCCTCTACGTCTCCGTGGAACCTTCATATACATCAATAATGTAATGTAACCTAACCTAACCCAACCTATCATATCGGCGGTAATATTTGACAACATTCCTGGCGAGTTGGCCTCTACCTCTCCGTGAGACCTTCATATACATCAATAACGTAATATAATCTAACCTAACCCAACCTATCATCTCGGCGGTAATATTTGACAACATTCCTGGTCAGTTAGCCTCTGCGTCTCCGTGGAACCTTCATATACATCAATAACGTAACATAACCTAACCTAACCCAACCTATCATCTCGGCGGTAATATTTGACAACATTGCTGGCGAGTTGGCCTCTACGCCTCCGTGGGACTTTTATATACATCAATAACGTAATTTAACCTAACCTAAACCTACGTAACATCTGGGCCGTAATATTTGACAACATTCCTGGCTTGATGGCCTCTACGTCTCCGTGGGACCTTCATATACATCAATAACATAATATTACCTAACCTAACCCAACCTATCATCTCGGCGGTAATACTTGACAACATTCCTGGCGAGTTGGCCTCTACGTCTCCGTGGGACCTTCATATACATCAAGAACGTAATATAACCTAACCTAACCCAACCTATCATCTCGGCGGTAATATTTGACAACATTCCTGACGAGTTGGCCTCTACGTCTGCGTGGGACCTTCATATACATGAATAACGTAATATAACCTAACCTAAACCAACCTATCATCTCGGCGGTAATATTTGACAGTATTCCTGACGAGTTGGCCTCTACGTCTCCGTCGGACTTTTATATACATCAATAACGTAATTTAACCTAACCTAAACCAACGTAACATCTCGGCAGTAATATTTGACAACATTCCTGGCTTGTTGGCCTCTATGTTTGCGTGGGACCTTTATATACATCATTAACGTAATATAACCTAGCCTAACCCAATCTAACATCTCGGCGGTAATATTTGACAACATTCCTGGCTTGATGGCCTCTACATCTCCGTGGGACCTTCATATACATCAATAACATAATATTACCTAACCTAACCCAACATATCATCTCGGCGGTAATACTTGACAACATTCCTGGCGAGTTGGCCCCTACGTCTCCGTGGGACCTTCATATACATCAATAACGTAATATAGCCTAACCTAACCCAACCTAACATCTCGGCACTAATATTTGACAACATTCCTGGCGAGTTGTCCTCTATCTCTCCGTGCGACCTTCACAGACATCAATAACGTAATATAACGTAACCTAACCCAACCTATCATATCGGCGGTAATATTTGACAACATTCCTGGCGAGTTGGCCTCGACCTCTCCGTGAGACCTTCATATACATCAATAACGTAATATAATCTAACCTAACCCAACCTATCATCTCGGCGGTAATATTTGACAACATTCCTGGTCAGTTGGCCTCTGCGTCTCCGTGGAACATTCATATACATCAATAACGTAATATAACCTAACCTAACCCAACCTAACATCTCGGCACTAATATTTGACAACATTCCTGGCGAGTTGGCCTCTACCTCTCCGTGGGACCTTCATATACGTCAATAACGTAATATAATCTGGCCTAACCCAACCTATCATCTCGGCGGTAATATTTGACAACATTCCTGGCGAGTTGGCCTCTACGTCTCCGTGAGACTTTTATATACATCAATAACGTAATTTAACCTAACCTAAACCAACCTATCATCTCGGCGGTAATGTTTGACAACATTCCTCGCTTGATGGCCTCTACGTCTCCGTGGGACCTTCATATACACCAATAACGTAATATAACGTAACCTAAGCCAACCTATCATATCGGCGGTAATATTTGACAACATTCCTGGCGAGTTGGCCTCTACATCTCCGTGCGACCTTCATATACATCAATAACGTAATATCACCTAACGTAACCCAACCTAAGATCTCGGTACTAATATTTGACAACATTCCTGGCGAGTTGGCCTCTACGTCTCTGTGGGAATTTTATATACATCAATAAGGTAATATCACCTAACCTAACCCAACCTAAGATCTCGGCACTAATATTTGACAACATTCCTGGCGAGTTGGCCTCTACGTCTCCGTGGGACCTTCATATACATCAATAACGTAATATAACCTAACCTAACCCAACCTAACATCTCGGCGGTAATATTTGACAACATTCCTGGCGAGTTGGCCTCTACGTCTCTGTGGGAATTTTATATACATCAATAACGTAATATAATCAAACCTAACCCAACCTAACATCTCGGCGGTAATATTTGACAACATTCCTGACGAGTTGGCCTCTACGTCTCCGTGGGACTTTTATATACATCAATAACGTAATTTAACCTAACCTAAACCTACGTAACGTCTCGGCAGTAATATTTGACAACATTCCTGGCTTGTTGGCCTCTATGTTTCCGTGGGACCTTTATATACATCAATAACGTAATATAATCTAACCTAACCCAACCTATCATCTCGGCGGTAATATTTGACAACATTCCTGGTCAGTTGGCCTCTGCGTCTCCGTGGAACCTTCATATACATCAATAACGTAATATAACCTAACCTAACCCAACCTATCATCTCGGCGGTAATATTTGACAACATTCCTGTCGAGTTGGCCTCTACATCTCCGTGCGACCTTCATATACATCAATAACGTAATATCACCTAACGTAACCCAACCTAAGATCTCGGTACTAATATTTGACAACATTCCTGGCGAGTTGGCCTCTACGTCTCTGTGGGAATTTTATATACATCAATAACGTAATATCACCTAACCTAACCCAACCTAAGATCTCGGCACTAATATTTGACAACATTCCTGGCGAGTTGGCCTCTACGTCTCCGTGGGACCTTCATATACATCAATAACGTAAAATAACCTAACCTAACCCAACCTAACATCTCGGCGGTAATATTTGACAACATTCCTGGCGAGTTGGCCTCTACGTACCTGTGGGAATTTTATATACATCAACAACGTAATATAATCAAACCTAACCCAACCTAACATCTCGGCGGTAATATTTGACAACATTCCTGACGAGTTGGCCTCTACGTCTCCGTGGGACTTTTATATACATCAATAACGTAATTTAACCTAACCTAAACCAACGTAACATCTCGGCAGTAATATTTGACAACATTCCTGGCTTGTTGGCCTCTATGTTTCCGTGGGACCTTTATATACATCAATAACGTAATATAACCTAACCTAACCCAACCTATCATCTCGGCGGTAATATTTGACAACATTCCTGGTCAGTTGGCCTCTGCGTCTCCGTGGAACCTTCATATACATCAATAACGTAATATAACCTAACCTAACCCAACCTATCATCTCGGCGGTAATATTTGACAACATTCCTGTCGAGTTGGCCTCTACATCTCCGTGCGACCTTCATATACATCAATAACGTAATATCACCTAACGTAACCCAACCTAAGATCTTGGTACTAATATTTGACAACATTCCTGGCGAGTTGGCCTCTACGTCTCTGTGGGAATTTTATATACATCAATAACGTAATATCACCTAACCTAACCCAACCTAAGATCTCGGCACTAATATTTGACAACATTCCTGGCGAGTTGGCCTCTACGTCTCCGTGGGACCTTCATATACATCAATAACGTAAAATAACCTAACCTAACCCAACCTAACATCTCGGCGGTAATATTTGACAACATTCCTGGCGAGTTGGCCTCTACGTACCTGTGGGAATTTTATATACATCAACAACGTAATATAATCAAACCTAACCCAACCTAACATCTCGGCGGTAATATTTGACAACATTCCTGACGAGTTGGCCTCTACGTCTCCGTGGGACTTTTATATACATCAATAACGTAATTTAACCTAACCTAAACCAACGTAACATCTCGGCAGTAATATTTGACAACATTGCTGGCGAGTTGGCCTCTACGTCTCCGTGGGACTTTTATATACATCAATAACGTAATTTAACCTAACCTAAACCTACGTAACATCTGGGCCGTAATATTTGACAACATTCCTGGCTTGATGGCCTCTACGTCTCCGTGGGACCTTCATATACATCAATAACATAATATTACCTAACCTAACCCAACCTATCATCTCGGCGGTAATACTTGACAACATTCCTGGCGAGTTGGCCTCTACGTCTCCGTGGGACCTTCATATACATCAATAACGTAATATAACCTAACCTAACCCAACCTATCATCTCGGCGGTAATATTTGACAACATTCCTGACGAGTTGGCCTCTACGTCTCCGTGGGACCTTCATATACATCAATAACGTAATATAACCTAACCTAAACCAACCTATCATCTCGGCGGTAATATTTGACAACATTCCTGGCGAGTTGGCCTCTACATCTCCGTGCGACCTTCATATACATCAATAACGTAATATCACCTAACGTAACCCAACCTAAGATCTCGGTACTAATATTTGACAACATTCCTGGCGAGTTGGCCTCTACGTCTCTGTGGGAATTTTATATACATCAATAAGGTAATATCACCTAACCTAACCCAACCTAAGATCTCGGCACTAATATTTGACAACATTCCTGGCGAGTTGGCCTCTACGTCTCCGTGGGACCTTCATATACATCAATAACGTAATATAACCTAACCTAACCCAACCTAACATCTCGGCGGTAATATTTGACAACATTCCTGGCGAGTTGGCCTCTACGTCTCTGTGGGAATTTTATATACATCAATAACGTAATATAATCAAACCTAACCCAACCTAACATCTCGGCGGTAATATTTGACAACATTCCTGACGAGTTGGCCTCTACGTCTCCGTGGGACTTTTATATACATCAATAACGTAATTTAACCTAACCTAAACCAACGTAACGTCTCGGCAGTAATATTTGACAACATTCCTGGCTTGTTGGCCTCTATGTTTCCGTGGGACCTTTATATACATCAATAACGTAATATAATCTAACCTAACCCAACCTATCATCTCGGCGGTAATATTTGACAACATTCCTGGTCAGTTGGCCTCTGCGTCTCCGTGGAACCTTCATATACATCAATAACGTAATATAACCTAACCTAACCCAACCTATCATCTCGGCGGTAATATTTGACAACATTCCTGTCGAGTTGGCCTCTACATCTCCGTGCGACCTTCATATACATCAATAACGTAATATCACCTAACGTAACCCAACCTAAGATCTCGGTACTAATATTTGACAACATTCCTGGCGAGTTGGCCTCTACGTCTCTGTGGGAATTTTATATACATCAATAACGTAATATCACCTAACCTAACCCAACCTAAGATCTCGGCACTAATATTTGACAACATTCCTGGCGAGTTGGCCTCTACGTCTCCGTGGGACCTTCATATACATCAATAACGTAAAATAACCTAACCTAACCCAACCTAACATCTCGGCGGTAATATTTGACAACATTCCTGGCGAGTTGGCCTCTACGTACCTGTGGGAATTTTATATACATCAACAACGTAATATAATCAAACCTAACCCAACCTAACATCTCGGCGGTAATATTTGACAACATTCCTGACGAGTTGGCCTCTACGTCTCCGTGGGACTTTTATATACATCAATAACGTAATTTAACCTAACCTAAACCAACGTAACATCTCGGCAGTAATATTTGACAACATTCCTGGCTTGTTGGCCTCTATGTTTCCGTGGGACCTTTATATACATCAATAACGTAATATAACCTAACCTAACCCAATCTAACATCTCGGCGGTAATATTTGACAACATTCCTGGCGAGTTGGCCTCTACGTCTCCGTGGGACCTTCATATACTTCAATAACGTAATATAACCTAACCTAAACCAACCTATCATCTCGGCGGTAATATTTGACAACATTCCTGACGAGTTGGCCTCTACGTCTCCGTGGGACTTTTATATACATCAATAACGTAATTTAACCTAACCTAAACCAACGTAACATCTCGGCAGTAATATTTGACAACATTCCTGGCGAGTTGGCCTCTACGTCTCCGTGGGGCCTTCATATACATCAATAACGTAATATAACCAAACCTAACACAACCTAACATCTCGGCGGTAATATTTGACAACATTCCTGGCGAGTTGGTCTCTACGCCTCCGTGCGACCTTCATATACATCAATAACGTAATATAACCTAACCTGAACCAACGTATCATCTCGGCGGTAATATTTGACAACATTCGTGGCGAGTTGAGCTCTACGTCTCCGTGGGACCTTCATATACATCAATAACGTAATATCACCTAACCTAACCCAACCTAAGATCTCGGCACTAATATTTGACAACATTCCTGGCGAGTTGGCCTCTACGTTTCTGTGGGAATTTTATATACATCAATAACGTAATATAACCTAACCTAACCCAACCTAACATCTCGGCGGTAATATATGACAACATTCCTGGTCAGTTGGCCTCTACGTCTCCGTGGAACCTTCATATACATCAATAATGTAATGTAACCTAACCTAACCCAACCTATCATCTCGGCGGTAATATTTGACAACATTCCTGACGAGTTGGCCTCTACGTCTCCGTGGGACTTTTATATACATCAATAACGTAATATAACCTAACCTAACCCAACCTAACATCTCGGCGGTAATATTTGACAACATTCCTGGCGAGTTGGCCTCTACGTCTCTGTGGGAATTTTATATACATCAATAACGTAATATAATCAAACCTAACCCAACCTAACATCTCGGCGGTAATATTTGACAACATTCCTGACGAGTTGGCCTCTACGTCTCCGTGGGACTTTTATATACATCAATAACGTAATTTAACCTAACCTAAACCAACGTAACGTCTCGGCAGTAATATTTGACAACATTCCTGGCTTGTTGGCCTCTATGTTTCCGTGGGACCTTTATATACATCAATAACGTAATATAATCTAACCTAACCCAACCTATCATCTCGGCGGTAATATTTGACAACATTCCTGGTCAGTTGGCCTCTGCGTCTCCGTGGAACCTTCATATACATCAATAACGTAATATAACCTAACCTAACCCAACCTATCATCTCGGCGGTAATATTTGACAACATTCCTGTCGAGTTGGCCTCTACATCTCCGTGCGACCTTCATATACATCAATAACGTAATATCACCTAACGTAACCCAACCTAAGATCTCGGTACTAATATTTGACAACATTCCTGGCGAGTTGGCCTCTACGTCTCTGTGGGAATTTTATATACATCAATAACGTAATATCACCTAACCTAACCCAACCTAAGATCTCGGCACTAATATTTGACAACATTCCTGGCGAGTTGGCCTCTACGTCTCCGTGGGACCTTCATATACATCAATAACGTAAAATAACCTAACCTAACCCAACCTAACATCTCGGCGGTAATATTTGACAACATTCCTGGCGAGTTGGCCTCTACGTACCTGTGGGAATTTTATATACATCAACAACGTAATATAATCAAACCTAACCCAACCTAACATCTCGGCGGTAATATTTGACAACATTCCTGACGAGTTGGCCTCTACGTCTCCGTGGGACTTTTATATACATCAATAACGTAATTTAACCTAACCTAAACCAACGTAACATCTCGGCAGTAATATTTGACAACATTCCTGGCTTGTTGGCCTCTATGTTTCCGTGGGACCTTTATATACATCAATAACGTAATATAACCTAACCTAACCCAATCTAACATCTCGGCGGTAATATTTGACAACATTCCTGGCGAGTTGGCCTCTACGTCTCCGTGGGACCTTCATATACTTCAATAACGTAATATAACCTAACCTAAACCAACCTATCATCTCGGCGGTAATATTTGACAACATTCCTGACGAGTTGGCCTCTACGTCTCCGTGGGACTTTTATATACATCAATAACGTAATTTAACCTAACCTAAACCAACGTAACATCTCGGCAGTAATATTTGACAACATTCCTGGCGAGTTGGCCTCTACGTCTCCGTGGGGCCTTCATATACATCAATAACGTAATATAAGCAAACCTAACACAACCTAACATCTCGGCGGTAATATTTGACAACATTCCTGGCGAGTTGGTCTCTACGCCTCCGTGCGACCTTCATATACATCAATAACGTAATATAACCTAACCTGAACCAACGTATCATCTCGGCGGTAATATTTGACAACATTCGTGGCGAGTTGAGCTCTACGTCTCCGTGGGACCTTCATATACATCAATAACGTAATATCACCTAACCTAACCCAACCTAAGATCTCGGCACTAATATTTGACAACATTCCTGGCGAGTTGGCCTCTACGTTTCTGTGGGAATTTTATATACATCAATAACGTAATATAACCTAACCTAACCCAACCTAACATCTCGGCGGTAATATATGACAACATTCCTGGTCAGTTGGCCTCTACGTCTCCGTGGAACCTTCATATACATCAATAATGTAATGTAACCTAACCTAACCCAACCTATCATCTCGGCGGTAATATTTGACAACATTCCTGACGAGTTGGCCTCTACGTCTCCGTGGGACTTTTATATACATCAATAACGTAATTTAACCTAACCTAAACCAACGTAACATCTCGGCAGTAATATTTGACAACATTCCTGGCGAGTTGGCCTCTACGTCTCCGTGGGGCCTTCATATACATCAATAACGTAATATAACCAAACCTAACACAACCTAACATCTCGGCGGTAATATTTGACAACATTCCTGGCGAGTTGGTCTCTACGCCTCCGTGCGACCTTCATATACATCAATAACGTAATATAACCTAACCTGAACCAACGTATCATCTCGGCGGTAATATTTGACAACATTCGTGGCGAGTTGAGCTCTACGTCTCCGTGGGACCTTCATATACATCAATAACGTAATATCACCTAACCTAACCCAACCTAAGATCTCGGCACTAATATTTGACAACATTCCTGGCGAGTTGGCCTCAACGTTTCTGTGGGAATTTTATATACATCAATAACGTAATATAACCTAACCTAACCCAACCTATCATCTCGGCGGTAATATTTGACAACATTCCTGACGAGTTGGCCTCTACGTCTCCGTCGGACCTTCATATACATCAATAAGGTAATATAACCGAACCTAAACCAACGTATCATCTCGGCGGTAATATTTGACAACATTCCTGACGAGTTGGCCTCTACGTCTCCGTGGGACTTTTATATACATCAATAGCGTAATTTAACCTAACCTAAACCAACCTATCATCTCGGCGGTAATGTTTGACAACATTCCTCGCTTGATTGCCTCTACGTCTCCGTGGGACCTTCATATACACCAATAACGTAATATAACGTAACCTAAGCCAACCTATCATATCGGCGGTAATATTTGACAACATTCCTGGCGAGTTGGCCTCTACCTCTCCGTGAGACCTTCATATACATCAATAACGTAATATAATCTAACCTAACCCAACCTATCATCTCGGCGGTAATATTTGACAACATTCCTGGTCAGTTGGCCTCTGCGTCTCCGTGGAACCTTCATATACGTCAATAACGTAATATAACCTAACCTAACCCAACCTATCATCTCGGCGGTAATATTTGACAACATTCCTGTCGAGTTGGCCTCTACATCTCCGTGCGACCTTCATATACATCAATAACGTAATATCACCTAACGTAACCCAACCTAAGATCTCGGTACTAATATTTGACAACATTCCTGGCGAGTTGGCCTCTACGTCTCTGTTGGAATTTTATATACATCAATAACGTAATATCACCTAACCTAACCCAACCTAAGATCTCGGCACTAATATTTGACAACATTCCTGGCGATTTGGCCTCTACGTCTCTGTGGGAATTTTATATACATCAATAACGTAATATAACCTAACCTAACCCAACCTAACATCTCGGCACTAATATTTGACAACATTCCTGGCGAGTTGGCCTCTACCTCTCCGTGGGACCTTCATACACGTCAATAACGTAATATAATCTAGCCTAACCCAACCTATCATCTCGGCGGTAATATTTGACAGTATTCCTGACGAGTTGGCCTCTACGTCTCCGTGGGACTTTTATATACTATAATAACGTAATATAACCTAACCTAACCCAACCTATCATCTCGGCGGTAATATTTGACAACATTCCTGGCGAGTTGGCCTCTACGTCTCCGTGGGACCTTTATATACATCAATAACGTAATATAACGTAACCTAAACCAACCTATCATATCGGCGGTAATACTTGACAATATTCCTGGCGAGTTGGCCTCTACGTCCCCGTGGGACCTTCATATACATCAATAACGTAATATAGCCTAACCTAACCCAACCTAACATCTCGGCACTAATATTTGACAACATTCCTGGCGAGTTGGCCTCTATCTCTCCGTGCGACCTTCATATACATCAATAACGTAATATAACGTTAACCTAACCCAACCTATCATATCGGCGGTAATATTTGACAACATTCCTGGCGAGTTGGCCTCTACGTCTCCGTGGGACTTTTATATACATCAATAACGTAATTTAACCTAACCTAAACCAACGTAACATCTCGGCAGTAATATTTGACAACATTCCTGGTCAGTTGGCCTCTACGTCTCCGTGGAACCTTCATATACATCAATAATGTAATGTAACCTAACCTAACCCAACCTATCATATCGGCGGTAATATTTGACAACATTCCTGGCGAGTTGGCCTCTACCTCTCCGTGAGACCTTCATATACATCAATAACGTAATATAATCTAACCTAACCCAACCTATCATCTGGGCCGTAATATTTGACAACATTCCTGGCTTGATGGCCTCTACGTCTCCGTGGGACCTTCATATACATCAATAACATAATATTAGCTAACCTAACCCAACCTATCATCTCGGCGGTAATACTTGACAACATTCCTGGCGAGTTGGCCTCTACGTCTCCGTGGGACTTTTATATACATCAATAACGTAATTTAACCGAACCTAAACCAACGTAACATCTCGGCAGTAATATTTGACAACATTCCTGGCGAGTTGGCCTCTACGTTTCTGTGGGAATTTTATATACATCAATAACGTAATATAACCTAACCTAACCGAACCTAACATCTCGGCGGTAATATATGACAACATTCCTGGTCAGTTGGCCTCTACGTCTCCGTGGAACCTTCATATACATCAATAATGTAATGTAACCTAACCTAACCCAACCTATCATATCGGCGGTAATATTTGACAACATTCCTGGCGAGTTGGCCTCTACCTCTCCGTGAGACCTTCATATACATCAATAACGTAATATAATCTAACCTAACCCAACCTATCATCTCGGCGGTAATATTTGACAACATTCCTGGTCAGTTGGCCTCTGCGTCTCCGTGGAACCTTCATATACATCAATAACGTAATATAACCTAACCTAACCCAACCTATCATCTCGGCGGTAATATTTGACAACATTCCTGTCGAGTTGGCCTCTACATCTCCGTGCGACCTTCATATACATCAATAACGTAATATCACCTAACGTAACCCAACCTAAGATCTCGGTACTAATATTTGACAACATTCCTGGCGAGTTGGCCTCTACGTCTCTGTGGGAATTTTATATACATCAATAACGTAATATCACCTAACCTAACCCAACCTAAGATCTCGGCACTAATATTTGACAACATTCCTGGCGAGTTGGCCTCTACGTCTCCGTGGGACCTTCATATACATCAATAACGTAAAATAACCTAACCTAACCCAACCTAACATCTCGGCGGTAATATTTGACAACATTCCTGGCGAGTTGGCCTCTACGTACCTGTGGGAATTTTATATACATCAACAACGTAATATAATCAAACCTAACCCAACCTAACATCTCGGCGGTAATATTTGACAACATTCCTGACGAGTTGGCCTCTACGTCTCCGTGGGACTTTTATATACATCAATAACGTAATTTAACCTAACCTAAACCAACGTAACATCTCGGCAGTAATATTTGACAACATTCCTGGCTTGTTGGCCTCTATGTTTCCGTGGGACCTTTATATACATCAATAACGTAATATAACCTAACCTAACCCAATCTAACATCTCGGCGGTAATATTTGACAACATTCCTGGCGAGTTGGCCTCTACGTCTCCGTGGGACCTTCATATACTTCAATAACGTAATATAACCTAACCTAAACCAACCTATCATCTCGGCGGTAATATTTGACAACATTCCTGACGAGTTGGCCTCTACGTCTCCGTGGGACTTTTATATACATCAATAACGTAATTTAACCTAACCTAAACCAACGTAACATCTCGGCAGTAATATTTGACAACATTCCTGGCGAGTTGGCCTCTACGTTTCTGTGGGAATTTTATATACATCAATAACGTAATATAACCTAACCTAACCGAACCTAACATCTCGGCGGTAATATATGACAACATTCCTGGTCAGTTGGCCTCTACGTCTCCGTGGAACCTTCATATACATCAATAATGTAATGTAACCTAACCTAACCCAACCTATCATATCGGCGGTAATATTTGACAACATTCCTGGCGAGTTGGCCTCTACCTCTCCGTGAGACCTTCATATACATCAATAACGTAATATAATCTAACCTAACCCAACCTATCATCTCGGCGGTAATATTTGACAACATTCCTGGTCAGTTGGCCTCTGCGTCTCCGTGGAACCTTCATATACATCAATAACGTAATATAACCTAACCTAACCCAACCTATCATCTCGGCGGTAATATTTGACAACATTCCTGTCGAGTTGGTCTCTACATCTCCGTGCGACCTTCATATACATCAATAACGTAATATCACCTAACGTAACCCAACCTAAGATCTCGGTACTAATATTTGACAACATTCCTGGCGAGTTGGCCTCTACGTCTCTGTGGGAATTTTATATACATCAATAACGTAATATCACCTAACCTAACCCAACCTAAGATCTCGGCACTAATATTTGACAACATTCCTGGCGAGTTGGCCTCTACGTCTCCGTGGGACCTTCATATACATCAATAACGTAAAATAACCTAACCTAACCCAACCTAACATCTCGGCGGTAATATTTGACAACATTCCTGGCGAGTTGGCCTCTACGTACCTGTGGGAATTTTATATACATCAACAACGTAATATAATCAAACCTAACCCAACCTAACATCTCGGCGGTAATATTTGACAACATTCCTGACGAGTTGGCCTCTACGTCTCCGTGGGACTTTTATATACATCAATAACGTAATTTAACCTAACCTAAACCAACGTAACATCTCGGCAGTAATATTTGACAACATTCCTGGCTTGTTGGCCTCTATGTTTCCGTGGGACCTTTATATACATCAATAACGTAATATAACCTAACCTAACCCAATCTAACATCTCGGCGGTAATATTTGACAACATTCCTGGCGAGTTGGCCTCTACGTCTCCGTGGGACCTTCATATACTTCAATAACGTAATATAACCTAACCTAAACCAACCTATCATCTCGGCGGTAATATTTGACAACATTCCTGACGAGTTGGCCTCTACGTCTCCGTGGGACTTTTATATACATCAATAACGTAATTTAACCTAACCTAAACCAACGTAACATCTCGGCAGTAATATTTGACAACATTCCTGGCGAGTTGGCCTCTACGTCTCCGTGGGGCCTTCATATACATCAATAACGTAATATAACCAAACCTAACACAACCTAACATCTCGGCGGTAATATTTGACAACATTCCTGGCGAGTTGGTCTCTACGCCTCCGTGCGACCTTCATATACATCAATAACGTAATATAACCTAACCTGAACCAACGTATCATCTCGGCGGTAATATTTGACAACATTCGTGGCGAGTTGAGCTCTACGTCTCCGTGGGACCTTCATATACATCAATAACGTAATATCACCTAACCTAACCCAACCTAAGATCTCGGCACTAATATTTGACAACATTCCTGGCGAGTTGGCCTCTACGTTTCTGTGGGAATTTTATATACATCAATAACGTAATATAACCTAACCTAACCCAACCTAACATCTCGGCGGTAATATATGACAACATTCCTGGTCAGTTGGCCTCTACGTCTCCGTGGAACCTTCATATACATCAATAATGTAATGTAACCTAACCTAACCCAACCTATCATCTCGGCGGTAATATTTGACAACATTCCTGACGAGTTGGCCTCTACGTCTCCGTGGGACTTTTATATACATCAATAACGTAATATAACCTAACCTAACCCAACCTAACATCTCGGCGGTAATATTTGACAACATTCCTGGCGAGTTGGCCTCTACGTCTCTGTGGGAATTTTATATACATCAATAACGTAATATAATCAAACCTAACCCAACCTAACATCTCGGCGGTAATATTTGACAACATTCCTGACGAGTTGGCCTCTACGTCTCCGTGGGACTTTTATATACATCAATAACGTAATTTAACCTAACCTAAACCAACGTAACGTCTCGGCAGTAATATTTGACAACATTCCTGGCTTGTTGGCCTCTATGTTTCCGTGGGACCTTTATATACATCAATAACGTAATATAATCTAACCTAACCCAACCTATCATCTCGGCGGTAATATTTGACAACATTCCTGGTCAGTTGGCCTCTGCGTCTCCGTGGAACCTTCATATACATCAATAACGTAATATAACCTAACCTAACCCAACCTATCATCTCGGCGGTAATATTTGACAACATTCCTGTCGAGTTGGCCTCTACATCTCCGTGCGACCTTCATATACATCAATAACGTAATATCACCTAACGTAACCCAACCTAAGATCTCGGTACTAATATTTGACAACATTCCTGGCGAGTTGGCCTCTACGTCTCTGTGGGAATTTTATATACATCAATAACGTAATATCACCTAACCTAACCCAACCTAAGATCTCGGCACTAATATTTGACAACATTCCTGGCGAGTTGGCCTCTACGTCTCCGTGGGACCTTCATATACATCAATAACGTAAAATAACCTAACCTAACCCAACCTAACATCTCGGCGGTAATATTTGACAACATTCCTGGCGAGTTGGCCTCTACGTACCTGTGGGAATTTTATATACATCAACAACGTAATATAATCAAACCTAACCCAACCTAACATCTCGGCGGTAATATTTGACAACATTCCTGACGAGTTGGCCTCTACGTCTCCGTGGGACTTTTATATACATCAATAACGTAATTTAACCTAACCTAAACCAACGTAACATCTCGGCAGTAATATTTGACAACATTCCTGGCTTGTTGGCCTCTATGTTTCCGTGGGACCTTTATATACATCAATAACGTAATATAACCTAACCTAACCCAATCTAACATCTCGGCGGTAATATTTGACAACATTCCTGGCGAGTTGGCCTCTACGTCTCCGTGGGACCTTCATATACTTCAATAACGTAATATAACCTAACCTAAACCAACCTATCATCTCGGCGGTAATATTTGACAACATTCCTGACGAGTTGGCCTCTACGTCTCCGTGGGACTTTTATATACATCAATAACGTAATTTAACCTAACCTAAACCAACGTAACATCTCGGCAGTAATATTTGACAACATTCCTGGCGAGTTGGCCTCTACGTCTCCGTGGGGCCTTCATATACATCAATAACGTAATATAACCAAACCTAACACAACCTAACATCTCGGCGGTAATATTTGACAACATTCCTGGCGAGTTGGTCTCTACGCCTCCGTGCGACCTTCATATACATCAATAACGTAATATAACCTAACCTGAACCAACGTATCATCTCGGCGGTAATATTTGACAACATTCGTGGCGAGTTGAGCTCTACGTCTCCGTGGGACCTTCATATACATCAATAACGTAATATCACCTAACCTAACCCAACCTAAGATCTCGGCACTAATATTTGACAACATTCCTGGCGAGTTGGCCTCTACGTTTCTGTGGGAATTTTATATACATCAATAACGTAATATAACCTAACCTAACCCAACCTAACATCTCGGCGGTAATATATGACAACATTCCTGGTCAGTTGGCCTCTACGTCTCCGTGGAACCTTCATATACATCAATAATGTAATGTAACCTAACCTAACCCAACCTATCATCTCGGCGGTAATATTTGACAACATTCCTGACGAGTTGGCCTCTACGTCTCCGTGGGACTTTTATATACATCAATAACGTAATTTAACCTAACCTAAACCAACGTAACATCTCGGCAGTAATATTTGACAACATTCCTGGCGAGTTGGCCTCTACGTCTCCGTGGGGCCTTCATATACATCAATAACGTAATATAACCAAACCTAACACAACCTAACATCTCGGCGGTAATATTTGACAACATTCCTGGCGAGTTGGTCTCTACGCCTCCGTGCGACCTTCATATACATCAATAACGTAATATAACCTAACCTGAACCAACGTATCATCTCGGCGGTAATATTTGACAACATTCGTGGCGAGTTGAGCTCTACGTCTCCGTGGGACCTTCATATACATCAATAACGTAATATCACCTAACCTAACCCAACCTAAGATCTCGGCACTAATATTTGACAACATTCCTGGCGAGTTGGCCTCAACGTTTCTGTGGGAATTTTATATACATCAATAACGTAATATAACCTAACCTAACCCAACCTATCATCTCGGCGGTAATATTTGACAACATTCCTGACGAGTTGGCCTCTACGTCTCCGTCGGACCTTCATATACATCAATAAGGTAATATAACCGAACCTAAACCAACGTATCATCTCGGCGGTAATATTTGACAACATTCCTGACGAGTTGGCCTCTACGTCTCCGTGGGACTTTTATATACATCAATAACGTAATTTAACCTAACCTAAACCAACCTATCATCTCGGCGGTAATGTTTGACAACATTCCTCGCTTGATTGCCTCTACGTCTCCGTGGGACCTTCATATACACCAATAACGTAATATAACGTAACCTAAGCCAACCTATCATATCGGCGGTAATATTTGACAACATTCCTGGCGAGTTGGCCTCTACCTCTCCGTGAGACCTTCATATACATCAATAACGTAATATAATCTAACCTAACCCAACCTATCATCTCGGCGGTAATATTTGACAACATTCCTGGTCAGTTGGCCTCTGCGTCTCCGTGGAACCTTCATATACGTCAATAACGTAATATAACCTAACCTAACCCAACCTATCATCTCGGCGGTAATATTTGACAACATTCCTGTCGAGTTGGCCTCTACATCTCCGTGCGACCTTCATATACATCAATAACGTAATATCACCTAACGTAACCCAACCTAAGATCTCGGTACTAATATTTGACAACATTCCTGGCGAGTTGGCCTCTACGTCTCTGTTGGAATTTTATATACATCAATAACGTAATATCACCTAACCTAACCCAACCTAAGATCTCGGCACTAATATTTGACAACATTCCTGGCGATTTGGCCTCTACGTCTCTGTGGGAATTTTATATACATCAATAACGTAATATAACCTAACCTAACCCAACCTAACATCTCGGCACTAATATTTGACAACATTCCTGGCGAGTTGGACTCTACCTCTCCGTGGGACCTTCATACACGTCAATAACGTAATATAATCTAGCCTAACCCAACCTATCATCTCGGCGGTAATATTTGACAGTATTCCTGACGAGTTGGCCTCTACGTCTCCGTGGGACTTTTATATACTATAATAACGTAATATAACCTAACCTAACCCAACCTATCATCTCGGCGGTAATATTTGACAACATTCCTGGCGAGTTGGCCTCTACGTCTCCGTGGGACCTTTATATACATCAATAACGTAATATAACGTAACCTAAACCAACCTATCATATCGGCGGTAATACTTGACAATATTCCTGGCGAGTTGGCCTCTACGTCCCCGTGGGACCTTCATATACATCAATAACGTAATATAGCCTAACCTAACCCAACCTAACATCTCGGCACTAATATTTGACAACATTCCTGGCGAGTTGGCCTCTATCTCTCCGTGCGACCTTCATATACATCAATAACGTAATATAACGTTAACCTAACCCAACCTATCATATCGGCGGTAATATTTGACAACATTCCTGGCGAGTTGGCCTCTACGTCTCCGTGGGACTTTTATATACATCAATAACGTAATTTAACCTAACCTAAACCAACGTAACATCTCGGCAGTAATATTTGACAACATTCCTGGTCAGTTGGCCTCTACGTCTCCGTGGAACCTTCATATACATCAATAATGTAATGTAACCTAACCTAACCCAACCTATCATATCGGCGGTAATATTTGACAACATTCCTGGCGAGTTGGCCTCTACCTCTCCGTGAGACCTTCATATACATCAATAACGTAATATAATCTAACCTAACCCAACCTATCATCTGGGCCGTAATATTTGACAACATTCCTGGCTTGATGGCCTCTACGTCTCCGTGGGACCTTCATATACATCAATAACATAATATTAGCTAACCTAACCCAACCTATCATCTCGGCGGTAATACTTGACAACATTCCTGGCGAGTTGGCCTCTACGTCTCCGTGGGACTTTTATATACATCAATAACGTAATTTAACCGAACCTAAACCAACGTAACATCTCGGCAGTAATATTTGACAACATTCCTGGCGAGTTGGCCTCTACGTCTCCGTGGGACCTTCATATACATCAATAACGTAATATAGCCTAACCTAACCCAACCTAACATCTCGGCACTAATATTTGACAACATTCCTGGCGAGTTGGCCTCTATCTCTCCGTGCGACCTTCATATACATCAATAACGTAATATAACGTTAACCTAACCCAACCTATCATATCGGCGGTAATATTTGACAACATTCCTGGCGAGTTGGCCTCTACGTCTCCGTGGGACTTTTATATACATCAATAACGTAATTTAACCTAACCTAAACCAACGTAACATCTCGGCAGTAATATTTGACAACATTCCTGGCGAGTTGGCCTCTATCTCTCCGTGCGACCTTCATATACATCAATAACGTAATATAACGTTAACCTAACCCAACCTATCATATCGGCGGTAATATTTGACAACATTCCTGGCGAGTTGGCCTCTACGTCTCCGTGGGACTTTTATATACATCAATAACGTAATTTAACCTAACCTAAACCAACGTAGCATCTCGGCAGTAATATTTGACAACATTCCTGGTCAGTTGGCCTCTACGTCTCCGTGGAACCTTCATATACATCAATAATGTAATGTAACCTAACCTAACCCAACATATCATATCGGCGGTAATATTTGACAACATTCCTGGCGAGTTGGCCTCTACCTCTCCGTGAGACCTTCATATACATCAATAACGTAATATAATCTAACCTAACCCAACCTATCATCTGGGCCGTAATATTTGACAACATTCCTGTCTTGATGGCCTCTACGTCTCCGTGGGACCTTCATATACATCAATAACATAATATTACCTAACCTAACCCAACCTATCATCTCGGCGGTAATACTTGACAACATTCCTGGCGAGTTGGCCTCTACGTCTCCGTGGGACTTTTATATACATCAATAACGTAATTTAACCTAACCTAAACCAACGTAACATCTCGGCAGTAATATTTGACAACATTCCTGGCGAGTTGGCCTCTACGTCTCCGTGGGGCCTTCATATACATCAATAACGTAATATCACCTAACCTAACCCAACCTAAGATCTCGGCACTAATATTTGACAACATTCCTGGCGAGTTGGCCTCTACGTTTCTGTGGGAATTTTATATACATCAATAACGTAATATAACCTAACCTAACCGAACCTAACATCTCGGCGGTAATATATGACAACATTCCTGGTCAGTTGGCCTCTACGTCTCCGTGGAACCTTCATATACATCAATAATGTAATGTAACCTAACCTAACCCAACCTATCATATCGGCGGTAATATTTGACAACATTCCTGGCGAGTTGGCCTCTACCTCTCCGTGAGACCTTCATATACATCAATAACGTAATATAATCTAACCTAACCCAACCTATCATCTCGGCGGTAATATTTGACAACATTCCTGGTCAGTTGGCCTCTGCGTCTCCGTGGAACCTTCATATACATCAATAACGTAATACAACCTAACCTAACCCAACCTATCATCTCGGCGGTAATATTTGACAACATTGCTGGCGAGTTGGCCTCTACGTCTCCGTCGGACCTTCATATACATCAATAACGTAATATAACCTAACCTAAACCAACGTATCATCTCGGCGGTAATATTTGACAACATTCCTGACGAGTTGGCCTCTACGTCTCCGTGGGACTTTTATATACATCAATAACGTAATTTAACCTAACCTAAACCAACGTAACATCTCGGCAGAAATATTTGACAACATTCCTGGCTTGTTGGCCTCTATGTTTCCGTGGGACCTTTATATACATCAATAACGTAATATAACCTAACCTAACCCAATCTAACATCTCGGCGGTAATATTTGACAACATTCCTGGCGAGTTGGCCTCTACCTCTCCGTGAGACCTTCATATACATCAATAACGTAATATAATCTAACCTAACCCAACCTATCATCTCGGCGGTAATATTTGACAACATTCCTGGTCAGTTGGCCTCTGCGTCTCCGTGGAACCTTCATATACATCAATAACGTAATATAACCTAACCCAACCTATCATCTCGGCGGTAATATTTGACAACATTCCTGGCGAGTTGGCCTCTACGTCTCCGTGGGACTTTTATATACATCAATAACGTAATTTAACCTAACCTAAACCTACGTAACATCTCGGCGGTAATATTTGACAACATTCCTGGCTTGATGGCCTCTACGTCTCCGTGGGACCTTCATATACATCAATAACATAATATTACCTAACCTAACCCAACCTATCATCTCGGCGGTAATACTTGACAACATTCCTGGCGAGTTGGCCTCTACGTCTCCGTGGGACCTTCATATACATCAATAACGTAATATAACCTAACCTAACCCAACCTATCATCTCGGCGGTAATATTTGACAACATTCCTGGCTTGATGGCCTCTACGTCTCCGTGGGACCTTCATATACATCAATAACATAATATTACCTAACCTAACCCAACCTATCATCTCGGCGGTAATACTTGACAACATTCCTGGCGAGTTGGCCTCTACGTCTCCGTGGGACCTTCATATACATCAATAACGTAATATAACCTAACCTAACCCAACCTATCATCTCGGCGGTAATATTTGACAACATTCCTGACGAGTTGGCCTCTACGTCTCCGTGGGACCTTCATATACATCAATAACGTAATATCACCTAACGTAACCCAACCTAAGATCTCGGTACTAATATTTGACAACATTCCTGGCGAGTTGGCCTCTACGTCTCCGTGGAACCTTCATATACATCAATAATGTAATGTAACCTAACCTAACCCAACCTATCATATCGGCGGTAATATTTGACAACATTCCTGGCGAGTTGGCCTCTACCTCTCCGTGAGACCTTCATATACATCAATAACGTAATATAATCTAACCTAACCCAACCTATCATCTCGGCGGTAATATTTGACAACATTCCTGGTCAGTTAGCCTCTGCGTCTCCGTGGAACCTTCATATACATCAATAACGTAATATAACCTAACCTAACCCAACCTATCATCTCGGCGGTAATATTTGACAACATTGCTGGCGAGTTGGCCTCTACGTCTCCGTGGGACTTTTATATACATCAATAACGTAATTTAACCTAACCTAAACCTACGTAACATCTGGGCCGTAATATTTGACAACATTCCTGGCTTGATGGCCTCTACGTCTCCGTGGGACCTTCATATACATCAATAACATAATATTACCTATCCTAACCCAACCTATCATCTCGGCGGTAATACTTGACAACATTCCTGGCGAGTTGGCCTCTACGTCTCCGTGGGACCTTCATATACATCAATAACGTAATATAACCTAACCTAACCCAACCTATCATCTCGGCGGTAATATTTGACAACATTCCTGACGAGTTGGCCTCTACGTCTCCGTGGGACTTTTATATACATCAATAACGTAATTTAACCTAACCTAAACCAACGTAACATCTCGGCAGAAATATTTGACAACATTCCTGGCTTGTTGGCCTCTATGTTTCCGTGGGACCTTTATATACATCAATAACGTAATATAACCTAACCTAACCCAATCTAACATCTCGGCGGTAATATTTGACAACATTCCTGGCGAGTTGGCCTCTACCTCTCCGTGAGACCTTCATATACATCAATAACGTAATATAATCTAACCTAACCCAACCTATCATCTCGGCGGTAATATTTGACAACATTCCTGGTCAGTTGGCCTCTGCGTCTCCGTGGAACCTTCATATACATCAATAACGTAATATAACCTAACCCAACCTATCATCTCGGCGGTAATATTTGACAACATTCCTGGCGAGTTGGCCTCTACGTCTCCGTGGGACTTTTATATACATCAATAACGTAATTTAACCTAACCTAAACCTACGTAACATCTCGGCGGTAATATTTGACAACATTCCTGGCTTGATGGCCTCTACGTCTCCGTGGGACCTTCATATACATCAATAACATAATATTACCTAACCTAACCCAACCTATCATCTCGGCGGTAATACTTGACAACATTCCTGGCGAGTTGGCCTCTACGTCTCCGTGGGACCTTCATATACATCAATAACGTAATATAACCTAACCTAACCCAACCTATCATCTCGGATGTAATATTTGACAACATTCCTGGCGTGTCGGCCCGTAGTCCTCGGTGGTAATATTATATACGTCTATAATGTTGTATATTGTAACATAAGGGAACCTAACATCTCAGAAGTAATATTTGACAACATTCCTGGCGTGACGGCCACTACATCACGGTGGGAACATCATATACGTCTATGACGTTGAATATCCTAACCTAAGGCAACCTAACATCTCGGATGTAATATTTGACAACATTCCTGGCGTGTCGGCCCCTACTTCCCGGTGGGAACTTTATATACTTCTATAACGTTATATATCCTTTCCTAAGGTAACCTAACATCTCAGGTGTAATATTTTACAATTATTCCTGGCGTGTCGGCCCGTAGTCCTCGGTGGTAACATTATATACGTCTATAACGTTGTATATCCTAACCTAAGGGAACCTAACATCTCAGAAGTAATATTTAACAACATTCCTGGGGTGTCGGCCCCTACTTCTCGGTGGGGACATTATATACGTCTATTACCTTGTATATCCTAACCAAAGGCAACCTAACATCTCGGATGTAATATTTTACAACATTCCTGGCGCGTCGGCCCCTACTTCTCGGTGGGAACATTATATACGTCTATAACGTTATGTATCCCAACTTAAGGCAGCCTAACACCTCGGATGTAATATTTGAAAACATTCCTGGCGTGTCAGCCCCTACCTCTCGGTGGGAACATCATATACGTCTACAACGTTATATATCCTAACCTTAGGCAACCTAACATCTCGGATGTAATATTTTACAACATTCCTGGCGCGTCAGACACTACTTCCCGGTCGGAACATTATATACGTCTATAACTTTATATATCCCAACCTAAGGCAACCTAAAATATCGGATGTAATATTTTACAACATTCCTGGCGTGTCGGACCTTAGTTCTCGGTGGGAACATCATACACGTCTATGACGTTGTATATCCTAACCTAAGGAAACCTAACATCTCGGAAGTAATATTTGACAACATTCCCGGCGTGTCGGCACGCAGTTCTCGGTGGGAACATTATAAACGTCTATAACGTTGTATATCCCAACCTAAGGCAACCTCACACCTCGGATTAAATATTTTACAACATTCCTGGCGTGTCGGCGCCTACATCTCGGTGGGAACATTATATACGTCTGTAACGTTGTATATCCCAACCTAAGGAAACCTAACATCTCGGATGTAATATTTTACAACATTCCTGGCGTGTCGGCCGCTACATCTCGGTGGGGACATTATATACTTCCTTAACGTTGTATATCCTAACCTAAGGAAACCTAACATCTCGGATGTAATATTTGAAAACATTCCTGGCTTGTTGGCCGCTTCTTCTCAGTGGGAGCTTTATATACGTCTATAACGTTATATATCCTTACCTAAGGGAACCTAACATCTCGGGTGTAACATTTTACAGCATTCTTGGCGTGACGGCCCCTACATCTCGGTGGGAACATCATATGCGTCTATAACGTTATATATCCTAACCTAAGGAAACCTAACACCTCAGAAGTAATATTTCACAAAAGTCCTGGCGTGTCGGCCCCTACATCTCGGTGGGAACATCATATACATCTATGACGTTGTATATCCTAACCTAAGGAAACCTAACATCTTGGGTGTAACATTTGCAACATTGCTGGCTTGTCGGCCGCTACTTCTCGGTGGGAACTTTATATACGTCTATAACGTTATATATACTAACCTAAGGCAACTTAATACCTCGCATGTAATCTTTTACAACATTCCTGTCGTGTCGGCGCCCACATCTCGGTGGGGATATTATATACGTCTATAACGTTGTATATCCTTACCTAAGGGAACCTAACATCTCAAGTGTAATATTTTACAACAATCCTGGCGTGTCGGCCCGTACTTCCCGGTGGGAACTTTATATACGTCTATAACGTTATATATCCTTACCTAAGGGAACCTACCATCTCGGGTGTAATATTTGACAGCATTCCTGGCGTGTCGACCCGCAGTTCTCGGTGGGAACATTATATGCGTCTATAACGCTATATATTCTAACCTAAGGAAACCAAACTTCTCAGAAGTAATATTTGACAACATGCCTGGCGTGTCGGCCCCTACTTCCCGGTGGGAACTTTATATACGTCTATAACGTTATATATCCTTACCTAAGGGAACCTAACATCTCGGGTGTAATATTTTTCAACATTCCTGGCGTGTCGGCCCGCAGTTCTCGGTGGGAACATTATATACGTCTATAACGTTATATATCCTTACCTAAGGGAACCTAACATCTCGGGTGTAATATTTTACAACACTCCTGGCGTGTCGGCCCGTAGTCCTCGGTGGTAACATTATATACGTCTATAACGTTGTACATCCTAACCTAAGGGAACCTAACATCTCAGAAGTAATATTTGAGAACATTCCTGACGTGACGGCCACTACATAACGGTGGGGACATCATATACGTCTATGACGTTGTATATCCTAACCTAAGGCAACCTAACATCTCGTATATAATATTTTACAGCACTCCTGGCATGTCGGTCCCTACTACTTGGTGGGAACATTATATATGTCTATAACGTTGTATATCCCAACCTAAGGCAACCTAACACCTCGGATATAATATTTTACAACATTCCTGGCGTGTCGGCGCCTACATCTCGGTGGGGACATTATATACGTCTATAACGTTGTATATCCTAAAATAAGGCAACCTCACACCTCGGATGTAATATTTCACAACATTCCTGGCGTATCGGCGCCTACATCTCGTCGGGAACATTATATACGTCTATAACGTTATATATCCTTACCTAAGGGAACCTAACATCTCAAATGTAATATTTTACAACATTCCTGGCGTGTCGGCCCCTACTTCCCGGTGGGAACTTTATATACGCCTATAACGTTATATATCCTTACCTAAGGGAACCTAACATCTCGGGTGTAATATTTTACAACATTCCTGGCGTGTCGGCCCGCATTTCCCGGTGGGAACATTATATACGTCAATAACGTTATATATCCTAACCTAAGGAAGCCTAATATCTCAAGTGAAATATTTTACAACATTGCTGGCGTGACGGCACCTACATCTCGGTGGGGACATTATATACCTGTACAACGTTGTATATCCTAACCTAAGGAAACCTAACATCTCGGATGTAATATTTGAAAACATTCCTGGCTTGTTGGCCGCTACTTCTCAGTGGGAACATTAAATACGTCTATAACGTTATATATCCTTACCTAAGGGAACCTAACATCTCGGGTGTAACATTTTACAACATTCCTGGCGTGAGGGCCCCTACATCTCGGTGGAAACATCATATACGTCTATAACGTTGAATATCGCAACCTAAGGCAAGCTAACACCTCGGATATAATATTTCACAACATTCCTGGCGTGTCGGCCCCTACATCTCGGTGGGAACATCATATACATCTATGACGTTGTATATCCTAACCTAAGGAAACCTAACATTTCGGCTGTAATATTTGAAAATATTCCTGGCTTGTTGGCCGCTATTTTTCGGTGGGAACATTATATACGTCAATAACGTTATATATCCTAACCTAAGGAAGTCGAACATCTCGAGTGAAATATTTTACAACATTCCTGGCGTGTCGGCGCCTACATCTCGGTGGGGACATTATATACGTCTATAACCTTGTATACCCTAAAATAAGGCAACCTAACATCTCAGAAGTAATATTTGACAACATGCCTGGCGTGTCGGCCCCTGCTTCTCGGTGGGAACATCATATACGTCTGTAACGTTATATATCCTAACCTAAGGCAACCTACCATCTCGGATGTAATATTTTACAACATGCCTGGCGTGTCGGCCCCTACTTCTCGGTGGGAACATCATATACGTCTGTAACGTTATATATCCTAACCTAAGGCAACCTACCATCTCGGATGTAATATTTTACAACATGCCTGGCGTGTCTGCCCCTACTTCTCGGTGGGAACATTATATACGTCAATAACATTATATATGCTAACCTGAGGGAACCTAACATCTCGTGTGTAATATTTTACAACATTACTGGCGTGTCGGCCCGCATTTCTCGATGGGAACATTATATCCGTCTATAACGTTATATATCCTAACCTAAGGCAACCTAACATCTCGAATGTAATATTTTACAACATCCCTGGCGTGTCGGCCCCTACTTCTCGGTGGGAACATTATATACGTCAATAACGTTATATATGCTAACCTGAGGGAACCTAACATCTCGGATGTTATATTTTACAACATTCCTGGCGTGTCGGCGCCTACATCTCGGTAGGGACATTATATACGTCTATAGCGTTGTATATCCTAACCTTAAGGCATCCTAACACCTCGGATGTAATATTTTACAACATTCCTGGCGTGTCGCCGCCTAAATCTCGGTGGGAACATTATATACGTCTACAACGTTATGTATCCCAAACTAAGGCAACTTAACATCTCGGTTGTCACAGTTTACTAAATTCCTGGCATGCCGGTCCCAACTTCTGGTTGGGAACATTATATACGTCTATAACGTTATATATCCTACCCTGAGGCATCCTAACACCTCGGATGTAATATTTTACAACATTCCTGGCATGTCGGCGCCTACATCTCGGTGGGGACATTATATAAATCTATAACTTTATATATCCTAACCTAACCTAACCTAACATCTCAGGTGTAATATTTTACAACACTCCTGGCGTGTCGGCCCGCAGTTCTCGGTGGGAACATTATATACATCTATAACGTTATGTATCCCAACCTAAGGCAACCTAACATCTCGGTTGTAATATTATACAATATTCCTGGCTTGTCGGCCCCTACTTCTCAGTGGGTACATCATATACGTCTATAACGTTATATATCCTAACCTAAGGCAACCTAACATCTCGGATGTAATATTTTACAACACGCCTGGCGTGTCGGCCCCTACTTCTCGGTGGGAACATTATATACGTCTATAACGGTATATATACTTACCTAAGGGAATCTAACATCTCGGGTATAACATATTACAACATTCCTGGCGTGTCGGCCCGCAGTTCTCGGTGGGAACATTATATACGTCTATAACGTTCTATATCCTAACCTAAGGGAATCTAACATCTCAGAAGTAATATTTCACAACATTCCTGGCGTGTGGGCCCCTACATCTCGGTGGGAACATCATATACGTCTATGACGTTGTATATCCTAACCTAAGGAAACCTAACATCTCGGGTGATATATTTTACAACATTCCTGGCATATCTGCGCCTACATCTTGGTGGGGACATTATATACGTCTATAACGTTGTATATCCTAAAATAAGGCAACCTAGCATCTCAGAAGTCATATTTGACAACATTCCTGGCGTGTCGGACCCTACTTCCCGGTGGGAACTTTATATACGTCTATAACGTTATATATCCTTACCTAAGGGAATCTAACATCTCGGGTGTAATATTTTACAACATTCCTGGCGTGACGGACCGCAGTTCTCAATGGGAATATTATATACATCTATAACGTTATATATCCTAACCAAAGGCAATCTAACATCTCGGATGTAATATTTTACAACACGCCTGGCGTGTCGGCCCCTACTTCTCGGTGGGAACATTATATACGTCTATAACGTTATATATCCTAGCCTGAGGCATCCTAACACCTCGGATGTAATATTCTACAACATTCCTGGCGTGTCGGCACCTACTTCTCGGTGGGAACATCATATACGTCTATAACGTTTTATATCCTAACCTTAGGCAACATAATATCTCGGATGTAATATTTTACAACATTCCTGGCGCGTCAGACCCTACTTCTCGTTGGGAACAGTATATACGTCTATAACGTTATATATCCTAACCTAAGGAAACCTAACATCTCGGCTGAAATATTTTACAGCATTCAACTCGGGTCGGCCCCTACTTCCCGGTTGGAACTTTATATTCGTCTATAACGTTATATACCCTAACCTGAAGCATCCTAACACCTCGGATGTAATATTTTAGTACATTCCTGGCGTGTCGGCGCCTACATCTCGGGGGGGGGGGTATTATATACGTATATAACGTTATAATTCCTAACCTAAGGAAACCTAACATCTCGGGTGAAATATTTTACAACATTCTCGGCGTGTCGGCCCGTAGCTCTCGGTGGTAACATTATATACGGCTATAACGTTGTATATCCTAACCTAAGGGAACCTAACATCACAGAAGTAATATTTGACAACATTCCTGGCGTGACGGCCCCTACATCTCGGTGGGAACATCATATACGTCTATGATGTTTTACATCCTAACCTAAGGCAACCTAACATCTCGGACGCAATATTTTACAACATTCGTTGCGTGTTGGACCCTACATCTCAGTGGTATCATCATATACGTCATAACGTAATATATCCTAACCTAATGCAACCTGACATCTGGGGCATGATATGTAACAACATTCCATGCGTGTCGGCACCTACTTCTCGGTGGGAACATTATATACGTTTATAACGTTACATATCCTAACCTAAGGCAACCTTACATCTCGGGCGTAATATTTTACAACATTCCTTGCGTGTCGGAGCATACTTCTCCGTGGGAACATTATGTACGTCTATAACGTTATATGTCCTAAACCAAGGCAACGTCACGTCTCGGATGTAATATTTTTGAACATTCGTGGCGTGTCGACCCCTACATCACGTTGGGAGCATTATGTACGGCTATAACGTTATATGTCCTAACCTAAGGCAACCTAACATCTCGGATGTAATATTTTACAACATTCCTTGCGTGTCGGCATCTACTTCTCGATGGGAACGTTATGTACGTCTATAACGTTATATGTCCTAACCTACGGCCACCTAAAACCTCGGACGCAACATTATACAACATTCCTAGAGTGTCGGCGCCGACTTCCCAGTGGGTACATTATACACGTCTATAGCGTTATATATCCTATCCTAAGGCAACCTAACATCTCGGACGTAATATTTTACAACATCCCTTGCGTGTCGGCGCCCACGTCTCCGTCGGAACATTATATACTTCTATAACGTTATATATCCTAACCTAAGGCAACACAACATCTCGGACGTGATATTTTAGAACATTCCTTGCGTGTCGCCGCATACTACCCCGTGGGAACATTATATGCTTCTATAACGTTATATATCCTAACATAAGGCATCCTAACAACTCGTATGTAATATTTTACAATATTCCTGGCATGTCGGCGCCTACATCTCGGTGGGGATATTATATACGTCTATTACGTTATATATTCTAACCTAAGGAAGCCTAACATCTTGGATGAAATATTTTACATCATTCCTGGCGTGTCGGCCCGTAGCTCTCGGTGGTAACATTATATACGCCTATAACGTTGTATATCCTAACCTAAGGGAACCTAACATCTCAGAAGTAATATTTGACAACATTCCTGGCGTGACGGCCCCTACATCTCGGTGGGAACATCATATACGTCTATGATGTTTTACATCCTAACCTAAGGCAACCTAACATCTCGGACGCAATATTTTACAACATTCGTTGCGTGTCGGACCCTACATCTCAGTGGTATCATCATATACGTCATAACGTTATATATCCTAACCTAATGCAACCTGACATCTGGGGCATGATATGTAACAACATTCCACGCGTGTCGGCACCTACTTCTCGGTGGGAACATTATATACGTTTATAACGTTACATATCCTAACCTAAGGCAACACAACATCTCGGACGTGATATTTCAGAACATTCCTTGCGTGTCGCCGCATACTACCCCGTGGGAACATTATATACTTCTATAACGTTATATATCCTAACATAAGGCATCCTAACAACTCGTATGTAATATTTTACAATATTCCTGGCATTTCGGCGCCTACATCTCGGTGGGGATATTTTATACGTCTATTACGTTATATATTCTAACCTAAGGAAGCCTAACATCTTGGATGAAATATTTTACATCATTCCTGGCGTGTCGGCCCGTAGTTCTCGGTGGTAAAATTATATACGTCTATAACGTTGTATATCTTAACCTAAGGGACCCTAACATCTCAGAACTAATATTTGACAACATTCCTGTCGTGACGGCCCCTACATATCGGTGGGAACATCATATACGTCTATGACGTTATATATCCTAACATAAGGCAACCTCACACCTCGGATGTAATATTTTACAACATTCCTGGCGTGTCGGCCCCCACTTCTCGGTGGGAACATCATATGTCTATAACGTTATATATCCTAACCTAAGGAAACCTAACATCTCGGGGGAAATATTTTACAACATTCCTGGCGCGTCAGACCCTACTTCTCGGTGGGTACATTATATACGTCTATAACGTTATGTATCCCAACCTAAGGCAACCTAACATCTCGGATGTAATATTTTACAATATTCCTGGCATATCGTACCCTACTTCTCGGTGGGAACATCATATACGTCTATAACGTTGTATATCCTAACCTTAGGCAACCTAATATCTCGGATGTAATATTTTACAACATTCCTAGCGCGTCGGCCCCTACTTCTCGGTGGGAACATTATATACGTCTATAACGTTTTGTATCCCAACCTAAGGCAACCTAACATCTCGGCTGAAATATTTGATAACATTCCTGGCCTGTTCGCCGAGTCTTCTCGGTGGGAACATTATATACGTCTATAACGTTATATTCCCTAACCTGAGGCATCCTAACACCACGGATGTAATATTTTAGTACATTCCTCGCATGTCGGCGCCTACATCTCGGTGGGGATATTATATACGTATATAACGTTATAATTCCTAACCTAAGGAAACCTAACATCTCGGGTGAAATATTTTACAACATTCCCGGCGTGTCGGCCCGTAGTTCTCGGTGGTAACATTATATACGCCTATAACGTTGTATATCCTAACCTAAGGGAACCTAACATCTCAGAAGAAATATTTGACAACATTCCTGGCGTGACGGCCCCTACATCTCGGTGGGAACATCATATACGTCTATGATGTTGTACATCCTAACCTAAGGCAACCTAACATCTCGGATGTAATATTTTACAAAATTCCTGGCGCGTCGGCCCCTACTTCTCGGTAGGAACATTATATACGTCTATAACGTTATGTATCCCAACCTAAGGCAACCTAACATCTCGGATGTAATATTTTACAATATTCCTGGCATATCGTTCCCTACTTCTCGGTGGGAACATTATATACGTCTATAACGTTATATATCCTAGCCTGAGGCATCCTAACACCTCGGATGTAATATTCTACAACATTCCTGGCGTGTCGGCGCCTACATCTCGGTGGGAACGTTATATACGTCAATAACGTTATATATGCTCACCTGAGGCATCCTAACACCTCGGATGTAATATTTTACAACATTCCTGGCGCGTCGGCCCCTACCTCTCGGTGGGAACATTATATACGTCTATAACGTTATGTATCCCAACCTAAGGCAACCTAACACCACGGATGTAATATTTGAAAACATTCCTGGCATGTTGGTCCCTACTTCTCGGTGGTAACATTATACACATCTATAACGTAATATTACATAACATAAGTCATCCAGCCCGCAGGTTGTAGTGTTTTACAGGATTCCGGTGAGGTAACACCGTTCTTCTCGGTGAGAACATTATATACGTCTATAATGTTATATATCCTAATCTAAGGATACCTAACATCCCGGGTCTAATATTTGAAAACATTCCTGGCTTGTTGGCCGCTACTTCTCGGTGGGAACATTATGCACGTCTATGACGTTATATACCCTAACCTAAGGCAACCTAACATCTCGGATGTAATATTTTACAACATTCCTGGCGCGTCGGAGCCTACTTCTCGGCGGGAACATTATATACGTCTATAACGTTGTATATCCTACCCTAAGGAAACCTAACATCTCGGATGTAATATTTTACAACAAGCCTCGCGTGTCGGCCCCTACTTCTCGGTGGGAAAATTATATACGTCAATAACGTTATGTATGGTAACCTGAGGCATCCTAACACCTCGGATGTAATATTTTATAACATTCCTGGCGTGTCGGCCGCTACTTCTCTGTGGGAACATTATATACGTCTATAACGTTGTATATCCTAACCTAAGGCAACCTAACATCTCGGATGTAATATTTTACAACATTCCTGGCATGTCGGTCCCTACTACTTGGTGGGAACATTATATACGTCTATAACGTTGTATATCCCAACCTAAGGCAACCTAACACCTCGGGTATAATATATTACAACATTCCTGGTGTGTCGCCGCCTACATCTCGGTGGGGACATTATATACGTCTATAACGTTGTCTATCCTAACTTAAGGAAACCTAACATCTCGGTTGAAATATGTTACAACATTCCTGGCGTGTCGGCTCCTACTTCTCGGTGAGAACATTATATACGTCTATAACGTTATATATGCTAACCTGAGGCATCCTAACACCTCGGATGTAATATTTTATAACATTCCTGGCATGTCGGCGCCTACATATCGGTGGGGATATTATATACGTCTATAACGTTATATATCCTAACCTAAGGAAACCTAACATCTCGGGTGAAATATTTTACAACATTCCTTGCGTGTCGACGCCAACATCTCGGTGGGTACATTATATACGTCTATAACGTTGTATATCCCAACCTAAGGCAACCTAACACCACGGATATAATATTTTACAACATTCCTGGCGTGTCGGCGCCTACATCTCGGTGGGGACATTATATACGTCTATAAAGTTTTCTATCCTAACCTAAGGAAACCCAACATCTCGGGTGTAATATTTGACAACATTCCTGGCGTTTCGGGCCCTACTTCTCGGTGGGAACATTATATACGTCTCTAACGTTATATATGCTAACCTGAGGCATCCTAACACCTCGGATGTAATATTTTACAACATTCCTGGCGTGTCGGCGCCTACACCTCGGTGGGAATATCATATACGTCTATGACGTTGTATATCCTAACCTAAGGAAACCTAACATCTCGGGTGAAATATTTGACAACATTCCTGGCGTGTCGGCCCCTACATCTCGGTGGGAACAT
The DNA here is from genome assembly GCA_963969225.1 of Xylocopa violacea. Lineage (NCBI taxonomy): Eukaryota > Metazoa > Arthropoda > Insecta > Hymenoptera > Apidae > Xylocopa > Xylocopa violacea. Next base: position 1,035,174 of record CAXAJV010000929.1, read on the forward strand.
CATATACGTCTTTGACGTTGTATATCCTAACCTAAGGAAACCTAACATCTCGGATGTAATATTTGACAACATTCCTGGCGTGTCGGCCCGTAGTCCTCGGTGGTAATATTATATACGTCTATAATGTTGTATATTGTAACCTAAGGGAACCTAACATCTCAGAAGTAATATTTGACAACATTCCTGGCGTGACGGCCACTACATCACGGTGGGAACATCATATACGTCTATGACGTTGAATATCCAAACCTAAGGCAACCTAACATCTCGGATGTAATATTTGACAACATTCCTGGCGTGTCGGCCTCTACTTCCCGGTGGGAACTTTATATACTTCTATAACGTTATATATCCTTTCCTAAGGTAACCTAACATCTCAGGTGTAATATTTTACAATTATTCCTGGCGTGTCGGCCCGTAGTCCTCGGTGGTAACATTATATACGTCTATAACGTTGTATATCCTAACCTAAGGGAACCTAACATCTCAGAAGTAATATTTAACAACATTCCTGGGGTGTCGGCCCCTACTTCTCGGTGGGGACATTATATACGTCTATTACCTTGTATATCCTAACCTGAGGTAACCTAACAGCTCGGCTGAAATATTTTACAACATTCCTGGCCTGTCGGTCCCTACTTCTCGGTTGGAACATTATACACATCTATAACGTAATATTACATAACCTAAGTCATCCAGCCCGCCGGTTGTAGTGTTTTACAGGATTCCGGTGTGGTAACACCGTTCTTCTCTGTGGGAGCATTATCTACGTCTATAGCGTTATATATCCTAACCTAAGGCAACCTAACTCATCGGATGTAATATTTTACAACATTCCTGGCGTGTCGGCGCCTACATCTCGGTGGGGACATTATATACGTCTATAACGTTGTATATCCTAAAATAAGGCAACCTCACACCTCGGATGTAATATTTCACAACATTCCTGGCGTATCGGCGCCTACATCTCGTCGGGAACATTATATACGTCTATAACGTTATATATCCTTACCTAAGGGAACCTAACATCTCAAATGTAATATCTTACAACATTCCTGGCGTGTCGGCCCCTACTTCCCGGTGGGAACTTTATATACGCCTATAACGTTATATATCCTTACCTAAGGGAACCTAACATCTCGGGTGTAATATTTTACAACATTCCTGGCGTGTCGGCCCGCATTTCCCGGTGGGAACATTATATACGTCAATAACGTTATATATCCTAACCTAAGGAAGCCTAATATCTCAAGTGAAATATTTTACAACATTGCTGGCGTGACGGCACCTACATCTCGGTGGGGACATTATATACCTGTACAACGTTGTATATCCTAACCTAAGGAAACCTAACATCTCGGATGTAATATTTGAAAACATTCCTGGCTTGTTGGCCGCTACTTCTCAGTGGGAACATTAAATACGTCTATAACGTTATATATCCTTACCTAAGGGAACCTAACATCTCGGGTGTAACATTTTACAACATTCCTGGCGTGAGGGCTCCTACGTCTCGGTGGAAACATCATATACGTCTATAACGTTGAATATCGCAACCTAAGGCAAGCTAACACCTCGGATATAATATTTCACAACATTCCTGGCGTGTCGGCCCCTACATCTCGGTGGGAACATCATATACATCTATGACGTTGTATATCCTAACCTAAGGAAACCTAACATCTCAGGTGTAATATTTTACAACATTCCTGTCGTGTCGGCCCGTAGTCCTCGGTGGTAACATTATATACGTCTATAGCGTTGTATATGCTAACCTGAGGCATCCTAACACCTCGGATGTAATATTTTACAACATTCCTGGCGTGACGGCGCCAACATCTCGGTGGGGACATTATATAAATCTATAACGTTATATATCCTAACCTAACATAACCTAACATCTCAGGTGTAATATTTTACAACACTCCTGGCGTGTCGGCCCGCAGTTCTCGGTGGGAACATTATATACGTCTGTAACGTTATATATCCTATCCTAAGGAAACCTAACATCTCGGGTGAAATATTTTACAACATGCCTGGCGTGTCGGGTCCTACTTCCCGGTGGGAACTCTATATACGTCTATAACGTTATATATCCTTACCTAAGGGAACCTAACATCTCGGGTGTAATATTTTACAACATTCCTGTCGTGTCGGCCCGCATTTCTCGGTGGGGACATTATATACTTCTATAACGTTGTATATCCTAACCTAAGGAAACCTAACATCTCGGATGTAATATTTTACAACATGCATGGCTTGTCGGCCGCAACTTCTCGGTGGGAACATTATATACGTCTATAACGTTATGTATCGCAACCTAAGGCAACCTAACATCTCGGTTGTATTATTATACAATATTCCTGGCTTGTCGGCCCCTACTTCTCGGTGGGTACATCATATACGTCTATAACGTTATATATCCTAACCTAAGGCAACCTACCATCTCGGATGTAATATTTTACAACATGCCTGGCGTGTCGGCCCCTACTTCTCGGTGGGAACATCATATACGTCTGAAACGTTATATATCCTAACCTAAGGCAACCTACCATCTCGGATGTAATATTTTACAACATGCCTGGCGTGTCTGCCCCTACTTCTCGGTGGGAACATTATATACGTCAATAACGTTATATATGCTAACCTGAGGGAACCTAACATCTCGGATGTTATATTTTACAACATTCCTGGCGTGTCGGCGCCTACATCTCGGTAGGGACATTATATACGTCTATAGCGTTGTATATCCTAACCTTAAGGCATCCTAACACCTCGGATGTAATATTTTACAACATTCCTGGCGTGTCGCCGCCTAAATCTCGGTGGGAACATTATATACGTCTACAACGTTATGTATCCCAAACTAAGGCAACTTAACATCTCGGTTGTCACAGTTTACAAAATTCCTGGCATGCCGGTCCCAACTTCTGGTTGGGAACATTATATACGTCTATAACGTTATATATCCTACCCTGAGGCATCCTAACACCTCGGATGTAATATTTTACAACATTCCTGGCATGTCGGCGCCTACATCTCGGTGGGGACATTATATAAATCTATAACGTTATATATCCTAACCTAACCTAACCTAACATCTCAGGTGTAATATTTTACAACACTCCTGGCGTGTCGGCCCGCAGTTCTCGGTGGGAACATTATATACGTCTGTAACGTTATATATCCTAACCTAAGGAAACCTAACATCTCGGGTGAAATATTTTACAACATTCCTGGCATGTCGGCGCCTACATCTCGGTGGGGACATTATATACGTCTATAACGTTGTATATCCTAAAATAAGGCAACCTCACATCTCAGAAGTCATATTTGAAAACATTCCTGGCGTGTTAGCCCCTACTTCCCGGTGGGAACTTTATATACGTTTATAACGTTATATATCCTTACCTAAGGGAACCTAACATGTCGGGCGTAACATTTTACAACATTCCTGGCGTGTCGGCCCGCAGTTCTAGGTGGGAACATTATATACATCTATAGCGTTGTATATCCTAACCTAAGGAAACCTAACATCTCGGATGTAATATTTTTAAACATGCCTGGCGTGTCGGCCGCAACTTCTCGGTGGGAACATTATATACGTCTATAACGTTATGTATCGCAACCTAAGGCAACCTAACATCTCGGTTGTACTATTATACAATATTCCTGGCTTGTCGGCCCCTACTTCTCGGTGGGTACATCATATACGTCTATAACGTTATATATCCTAACCTAAGGCAACCTACCATCTCGGATGTGATATTTTACAACATGCCTGGCGTGTCGGCCCCTACTTCTCGGTGGGAACATCATATACGTCTGTATCGTTATATATCCTAACCTAAGGCAACCTACCATCTCGGATGTAATATTTTACAACATGCCTGGCGTGTCTGCCCCTACTTCTCGGTGGGAACATTATATACGTCAATAACATTATATATGCTAACCTGAGGGAACCTAACATCTCGTGTGTAATATTTTACAACATTACTGGCTTGTCGGCCCGCATTTCTCGATGGGAACATTATATCCGTCTATAACGTTATATATCCTAACCTAAGGCAACCTAACATCTCGAATGTAATATTTTACAACATCCCTGGCGTGTCGGCCCCTACTTCTCGGTGGGAACATTATATACGTCAATAACGTTATATATGCTAACCTGAGGGAACCTAACATCTCGGATGTTATATTTTACAACATTCCTGGCGTGTCGGCGCCTACATCTCGGTAGGGACATTATATACGTCTATAGCGTTGTATATCCTAACCTTAAGGCATCCTAACACCTCGGATGTAATATTTTACAACATTCCTGGCGTGTCGCCGCCTAAATCTCGGTGGGAACATTATATACGTCTACAACGTTATGTATCCCAAACTAAGGCAACTTAACATCTCGGTTGTCACAGTTTACAAAATTCCTGGCATGCCGGTCCCAACTTCTGGTTGGGAACATTATATACGTCTATAACGTTATATATCCTACCCTGAGGCATCCTAACACCTCGGATGTAATATTTTACAACATTCCTGGCATGTCGGCGCCTACATCTCGGTGGGGACATTATATAAATCTATAACGTTATATATCCTAACCTAACCTAACCTAACATCTCAGGTGTAATATTTTACAACACTCCTGGCGTGTCGGCCCGCAGTTCTCGGTGGGAACATTATATACGTCTGTAACGTTATATATCCTAACCTAAGGAAACCTAACATCTCGGGTGAAATATTTTACAACATTCCTGGCATGTCGGCGCCTACATCTCGGTGGGGACATTATATACGTCTATAACGTTGTATATCCTAAAATAAGGCAACCTAACATCTCAGAAGTCATATTTGAAAACATTCCTGGCGTGTTAGCCCCTACTTCCCGGTGGGAACTTTATATACGTTTATAACGTTATATATCCTTACCTAAGGGAACCTAACATGTCGGGCGTAACATTTTACAACATTCCTGGCGTGTCGGCCCGCAGTTCTAGGTGGGAACATTATATACATCTATAGCGTTGTATATCCTAACCTAAGGAAACCTAACATCTCGGATGTAATATTTTTAAACATGCCTGGCGTGTCGGCCGCAACTTCTCGGTGGGAACATTATATACGTCTATAACGTTATGTATCGCAACCTAAGGCAACCTAACATCTCGGTTGTACTATTATACAATATTCCTGGCTTGTCGGCCCCTACTTCTCGGTGGGTACATCATATACGTCTATAACGTTATATATCCTAACCTAAGGCAACCTACCATCTCGGATGTGATATTTTACAACATGCCTGGCGTGTCGGCCCCTACTTCTCGGTGGGAACATCATATACGTCTGTATCGTTATATATCCTAACCTAAGGCAACCTACCATCTCGGATGTAATATTTTACAACATGCCTGGCGTGTCTGCCCCTACTTCTCGGTGGGAACATTATATACGTCAATAACATTATATATGCTAACCTGAGGGAACCTAACATCTCGTGTGTAATATTTTACAACATTACTGGCTTGTCGGCCCGCATTTCTCGATGGGAACATTATATCCGTCTATAACGTTATATATCCTAACCTAAGGCAACCTAACATCTCGAATGTAATATTTTACAACATCCCTGGCGTGTCGGCCCCTACTTCTCGGTGGGAACATTATATACGTCAATAACGTTATATATGCTAACCTGAGGGAACCTAACATCTCGGATGTTATATTTTACAACATTCCTGGCGTGTCGGCGCCTACATCTCGGTAGGGACATTATATACGTCTATAGCGTTGTATATCCTAACCTTAAGGCATCCTAACACCTCGGATGTAATATTTTACAACATTCCTGGCGTGTCGCCGCCTAAATCTCGGTGGGAACATTATATACGTCTACAACGTTATGTATCCCAAACTAAGGCAACTTAACATCTCGGTTGTCACAGTTTACAAAATTCCTGGCATGCCGGTCCCAACTTCTGGTTGGGAACATTATATACGTCTATAACGTTATATATCCTACCCTGAGGCATCCTAACACCTCGGATGTAATATTTTACAACATTCCTGGCATGTCGGCGCCTACATCTCGGTGGGGACATTATATAAATCTATAACGTTATATATCCTAACCTAACCTAACCTAACATCTCAGGTGTAATATTTTACAACACTCCTGGCGTGTCGGCCCGCAGTTCTCGGTGGGAACATTATATACGTCTGTAACGTTATATATCCTAACCTAAGGAAACCTAACATCTCGGGTGAAATATTTTACAACATGCCTGGCGTGTCGGGTCCTACTTCCCGGTGGGAACATTATATACGTCTGTAACGTTATATATCCTAACCTAAGGAAACCTAACATCTCGGGTGAAATATTTTACAACATTCCTGGCATGTCGGCGCCTACATCTCGGTGGGGACATTATATACGTCTATAACGTTGTATATCCTAAAATAAGGCAACCTAACATCTCAGAAGTCATATTTGAAAACATTCCTGGCGTGTCGGCCCCTACTTCCCGGTGGGAACTTTATATACGTTTATAACGTTATATATCCTTACCTAAGGGAACCTAACATGTCGGGCGTAACATTTTACAACATTCCTGGCGTGTCGGCCCGCAGTTCTAGGTGGGAACATTATATACATCTATAGCGTTGTATATCCTAACCTAAGGAAACCTAACATCTCGGATGTAATATTTTTAAACATGCCTGGCGTGTCGGCCGCAACTTCTCGGTGGGAACATTATATACGTCTATAACGTTATGTATCGCAACCTAAGGCAACCTAACATCTCGGTTGTACTATTATACAATATTCCTGGCTTGTCGGCCCCTACTTCTCCGTGGGTACATCATATACGTCTATAACGTTATATATCCTAACCTAAGGCAACCTACCATCTCGGATGTAATATTTTACAACATGCCTGGCGTGTCGGCCCCTACTTCTCGGTGGGAACATCATATACGTCTGTATCGTTATATATCCTAACCTAAGGCAACCTACCATCTCGGATGTAATATTTTACAACATGCCTGGCGTGTCTGCCCCTACTTCTCGGTGGGAACATTATATACGTCAATAACATTATATATGCTAACCTGAGGGAACCTAACATCTCGTGTGTAATATTTTACAACATTACTGGCTTGTCGGCCCGCATTTCTCGATGGGAACATTATATCCGTCTATAACGTTATATATCCTAACCTAAGGCAACCTAACATCTCGAATGTAATATTTTACAACATCCCTGGCGTGTCGGCCCCTACTTCTCGGTGGGAACATTATATACGTCAATAACGTTATATATGCTAACCTGAGGGAACCTAACATCTCGGATGTTATATTTTACAACATTCCTGGCGTGTCGGCGCCTACATCTCGGTAGGGACATTATATACGTCTATAGCGTTGTATATCCTAACCTTAAGGCATCCTAACACCTCGGATGTAATATTTTACAACATTCCTGGCGTGTCGCCGCCTAAATCTCGGTGGGAACATTATATACGTCTACAACGTTATGTATCCCAAACTAAGGCAACTTAACATCTCGGTTGTCACAGTTTACAAAATTCCTGGCATGCCGGTCCCAACTTCTGGTTGGGAACATTATATACGTCTATAACGTTATATATCCTACCCTGAGGCATCCTAACACCTCGGATGTAATATTTTACAACATTCCTGGCATGTCGGCGCCTACATCTCGGTGGGGACATTATATAAATCTATAACGTTATATATCCTAACCTAACCTAACCTAACATCTCAGGTGTAATATTTTACAACACTCCTGGCGTGTCGGCCCGCAGTTCTCGGTGGGAACATTATATACGTCTGTAACGTTATATATCCTAACCTAAGGAAACCTAACATCTCGGGTGAAATATTTTACAACATGCCTGGCGTGTCGGGTCCTACTTCCCGGTGGGAACTCTATATACGTCTATAACGTTATATATCCTTACCTAAGGGAACCTAACATCTCGGGTGTAATATTTTACAACATTCCTGTCGTGTCGGTCCGCATTTCTCGGTGGGGACATTATATACTTCTATAACGTTGTATATCCTAACCTAAGGAAACCTAACATCTCGGATGTAATATTTTACAACATGCATGGCTTGTCGGCCGCAACTTCTCGGTGGGAACATTATATACGTCTATAACGTTATGTATCGCAACCTAAGGCAACCTAACATCTCGGTTGTATTATTATACAATATTCCTGGCTTGTCGGCCCCTACTTCTCGGTGGATACATCATATACGTCTATAACGTTATATATCATAACCTAAGCCAACCTACCATCTCGGATGTAATATTTTACAACATGCCTGGCGTGTCGGCCCCTACTTCTCGGTGGGAACATCATATACGTCTGTAACGTTATATATCCTAACCTAAGGCAACCTACCATCTCGGATGTAATATTTTACAACATGCCTGGCGTGTCTGCCCCTACTTCTCGGTGGGAACATTATATACGTCAATAACATTATATATGCTAACCTGAGGGAACCTAACATCTCGTGTGTAATATTTTACAACATTACTGGCGTGTCGGCCCGCATTTCTCGATGGGAACATTATATCCGTCTATAACGTTATATATCCTAACCTAAGGCAACCTAACATCTCGAATGTAATATTTTACAACATCCCTGGCGTGTCGGCCCCTACTTCTCGGTCGGAACATTATATACGTCAATAACGTTATATATGCTAACCTGAGGGAACCTAACATCTCGGATGTTATATTTTACAACATTCCTGGCGTGTCGGCGCCTACATCTCGGTAGGGACATTATGTACGTCTATAACGATGTCTATCGTAACCTAAGGCATCCTAACACCTCGGATGTAATATTTTACAACATTCCTGGCGTGACGGCGCCAACATCTCGGGGGGGAAATTATATACGTCTATAACGTTGTATATCCTAACCTAGGGAAACCTAATATCTCGGATGTAATATTTGAAAACATTCCTGGCGTGTCGGCCGCTACTTCTCGGTGGGAACATTATATACGTCTATAACGGTATATATCCTTACATAAGGAAACCCAACATCTCGGATGTAATGTTTTACAACATGCCTGGCGTGTAGGCCCCTACTTCTCGGTGGGAACACTATATACGTCTATAACGGTATATATACTTACCTAAGGGAATCTAACATCTCGGGTATAACATATTACAACATTCCTGGCGTGACGTCCCGCAGTTCTCGATGGGAACATTATATACATCTATAACGTTATATATCCTAACCTAAGGCAACCTAACATCTCGGATGTAATATTTTACAACACGCCTGGCGTGTCGGCCCCTACTTCTCGGTGGGAACATTATATACGTCTATAACGGTATATATACTTACCTAAGGGAATCTAACATCTCGGGTATAACATATTACAACATTCCTGGCGTGTCGGCCCGCAGTTCTCGGTGGGAACATTATATACGTCTATAACGTTCTATATCCTGACCTAAGGGAACCTAACATCGCAGAAGTAATATTTCACAACATTCCTGGCGCGTGGGCGCCTACTTCTCGGTGGGAACATTATATACGTCTATAACGTTATATATCCTAACCTAAGGCAACCTAATACCACGGATGTAATATTTTACAACATTCCTGGTGTGTCGGCGCCTACATCTAGGTAGGGACATTATATAGGTCTATAACGATCTATATCGTAACCTATGGCATCCTAACACCTCGGATGTAATATTTTACAACATTCCTGGCGTGACGGCGCCAACATCTCGGTGGGGACATTATATACGTCTATAACGTTGTATATCCTAACCTAAGGGAATCTAACATCTCAGAAGTAATATTTCACAACATTCCTGGCGTGTGGGCCCCTACATCTCGGTGGGAACATCATATACGTCTATGACGTTGTATATCCTAACCTAAGGAAACCTAATATCTCGGGTGATATATTTTACAACATTCCTGGCATATCTGCGCCTACATCTTGGTGGGGACATTATATACGTCTATAACGTTGTATGTCCTAAAATAAGGCAACCTAGCATCTCAGAAGTCATATTTGACAACATTCCTGGCGTGTCGGACCCTACTTCCCGGTGGGAACTTTATATACGTCTATAACGTTATATATCCTTACCTAAGGGAATCTAACATCTCGGGTGTAATATTTTACAACATTCCTGGCGTGACGGCCCGCAGTTCTCAATGGGAATATTATATACATCTATAACGTTATATATCCTAACCTAAGGCAATCTAACATCTCGGATGTAATATTTTACAACACGCCTGGCGTGTCGGCCCCTACTTCTCGGTGGGAACATTATATACGTCTATAACGTTATGTATCCCAACCTAAGGCAACCTAACATCTCGGTTGTAATATTATACAATATTCCTGGCGTGACGGCCCCTGCTTCTCGGTGGGAACATTACATACGTCTATAACGTTATATATCTTAACCTAAGGCATCCTAACACCTCGGATGTAATATTTTACAAGATTCCTGGCGTGTCGCCGCCTACATCTCGGTGGGAACATTATATACGTCTATAACGTTATATATTCTAACCTAAGGCATCCTAACACCTCGGATGTAATATTTTACAACATTCCTGGTATGTCGCCGCCTACATCTCGGTGGGAACATTATATACGTCTATAACGTTATGTATACCAACCTAAGGCAACCTAACATCTCGGATGTAATATTTTACAACATTACTGGCATGTCTGCCCCTACTTCTCGGTGGGAACATTATATACGTCTATAACGTTATATATCCTAACCTACGGCAACCTAATACCACCGACGTAATATTTTACAACATTCCTGGCGTTTCGGCGCCTACATCCCGGTAGGGACATTATATACGTCTATAACGTTGTATATCGTAACCTAAGGCATCCTAACACCTCGGATGTAATATTTTACAACATTCCTGGCGTGTCGCTGCCTACATCTCAGTGGGAATATTATATACGTCTATAACGTTATGTATCCCAACCTAAGGCAACCTAACATCTCGGCTGTCACTGTTTACAACACTCCTGGCATGTCGGTCCCTACTTCTGGTTGGGAACATTATATACGTCTATAACGTTATATATCCTAACCTAAGGCAACCTAACATCTCGGATGTAATATTTTGCAACATTACTGGCATGTCTGCCCCTACTTCTCGGTGGGAACATTATATACGTCTATAACGTTATATATCCTAACCTAAGGCAACCTAATACCACCGACGTAATATTCTACAACATTCCTGGCGTGTCGGCGCCTACATCTCGGTGGGGACATTATATACTTCTATAACGTTGTATATTCTAACCTAAGGAAACCTAACATCTCGGATGTAATATTTGAAAACATTACTGTCGTGTCGGCCCCTACTTCTCGATGGGAACGTCATATACGTCTATAACGTTATATATCCTTACCTAAGGGAACCTAACATCTTGGGTGTAACATTTTACAACATTCCTGGCGTATCGGCGCCTACATCTCGGTGGGGACATTATATACGTCTATAACGTCGTATATCCTAACCTAAGGAAACCTAACATCTCGGATGTAATATTTGACAACATTCCTGTCGTGTCGACCTTTACATCTCGGTGGGAACTTTATATAAGTCTATAACTTTATATATCCTTACCTAAGGAAACCCAACATCTCGGATGTAATGTTTTACAACATGCCTGGCGTGTCGGCCCCTACTTCTCGGTGGGAACATTATATACGTCTATGACGGTATATATCCTTACCTAAGGGAACCTAACATCTCGGGTGTAATGTTTTACAACATGCCTGGCGTGACGGCCCGCAGTTCTCGGTGGGTCAATTATATACGTCTATAACGGTATATATACTTACCTAAGGGAATCTAACATCTCGGGTATAACATATTACAACATTCCTGGCGTGTCGGCCCGCAGTTCTAGGTGGGAACAATATATACGTCTGTAACGTTATATATCCTGACCTAAGGCAACCTAACATCTCGGATGTAATATTTTACAACATGCATGCCGTGTCGGCCCCTACTTCTCGGTGGGGACATTATATACGTCACTAACGTTATATATGCTAACCTGAGGCATCCTAACATCTCGGATGTAATATTTTACAACATTCCTGGCGTATAGGCGCCTACATCTCGGTGGGGACATTATATACGTCTATAACGTAGGATATCCTAACCTAAGGAAACCTAACATCTCGGTAGTAATATTTTACAACATTCCTGGCGTGTCTGACCCTACTTCTCGGTGGGAACATCATTACGTCTATAACATTATATATCCTAACCTAAGGCAACCTAACATCTCCCATCTAATATTTTACAACATGCCTGGCGTGTCGGCCACTACTTCTCGATGGGAACATTATATACGTCACTAACGTTATATATGCTAACCTGAGGAACCCTAACATCTCGGGTGTAATATTTTACAACATTCCTGGCGTGACGGCCCGCCGTTCTCGGTGGGAACATTATATACATCTATAACGTTATATATCCTAACCTATGGCACCCTAACATCCCGGATGTAATATTTTACAACACGCATGCCGTGTCGGCCCCTACTTCTCGGTGGGAACATTATATACGTCTATAACGTTATGTATCCCAACCAAAGGCAACCTAATATCTCGGTTGTAATATTATACAATATTCCTGGCCTGTCGGCCCCTACTTCTCGGTGGGAACATCATATACGTCTATAACGTTATATATCCTAACCTAAGGCTACCTACCATCTCGGATGTAATATTTTACAACACTCCTGGCATGTCGGCGCCTACATCTCGGTGGGAACATTATATACGTCTGTAACGTTATATATCCTAACCTAAGGCAACCTAGCTTCTCAGAAGTAATATTTGACAACATTCCTGGCGTGTCGGACCCTACTTCTCGGTGGGTACATTATATACGTCTATAACGTCGTATATCCTAACCTAAGGAAACCTAACATCTCGGATGTAATATTTGACAACATTCCTGTCGTGTCGACCTTTACATCTCGGTGGGAACTTTATATAAGTCTATAACGTTATATATCCTTACCTAAGGAAACCCAACATCTCGGATGTAATGTTTTACAACATGCCTGGCGTGTCGGCCCCTACTTCTCGGTGGGAACATTATATACGTCTATGACGGTATATATCCTTACCTAAGGGAACCTAACATCTCGTGTGTAATGTTTTACAACATGCCTGGCGTGACGGCCCGCAGTTCTCGGTGGGTCAATTATATACGTCTATAACGGTATATATACTTACCTAAGGGAATCTAACATCTCGGGTATAATATATTACAACATTCCTGGCGTGTCGGCCCGCAGTTCTAGGTGGGAACAATATATACGTCTGTAACGTTATATATCCTGACCTAAGGCAACCTAACATATCGGATGTAATATTTTACAACATGCCTGGCGTGTCGGCCCCTACTTCTCGGTGGGAACATTATATACGTCTATAACGGTATATATCATTACCTAAGGGAACCTAACATCTCGGGTGTAATATTTTACAACATTCCTGGCGTGACGGCCCGCAGTTCTCGGTGGGAACATTATATACATCTATAACGTTATATATCCTAACCTAAGGCAACCTAACATCTCGGATGTAATATTTTACAACATGCATGCCGTGCCGGCCCCTACTTCTCGGTGGGGACATTATATACGTCAGTAACGTTATATATGCTAACCTGAGGCATCCTAACATCTCGGATGTAATATTTTACAACATTCCTGGCGTATAGGCGCCTACATCTCGGTGGGGACATTATATACGTCTATAACGTTGTATATCCTAACCTAAGGAAACCTAACATCTCGGTTGTAATATTTTACAACATTCCTGGCGTGTCTGACCCTACTTCTCGGTGGGAACATCATTACGTCTATAACATTATATATCCTAACCTAAGGCAACCTAACATCTCCCATCTAATATTTTACAACATGCCTGGCGTGTCGGCCACTACTTCTCGATGGGAACATTATATACGTCTATAACGTTGTATATCCTATCCTAAGGCAACCTAACATCTCAGAAGTAATATTTGACAACATTCCTGGCGTGGCGGCCCCTACTTCCCGGTGGGAACTTTATGTACGTCTATGACGCTATATATCCTTACCTAAGGGAACCTAACATCTCGCGTGTAACATTTTACAACATACCTGGCGTGTCGGCCCGCAGTTCTCGGAGGGAACATCATGTACGTCTATGACGTTGTATATCCTAACCTAAGGGAACCTAACATTTCGGATGAAATATTTTAGAAAATTCCTCGCAGGTCGGTCCCTACTTCTCGGTGGGAACATTATATACGTCTATAACGTTGTATATCCTAACCTGAGGCATCCTAACACCTCGGATGTAATATTTTACAACATTCCTGGCGTGACGGCGCCAACATCTCGGTGGGGACATTATATACGTCTATAACGTTGTATATCCTAACCTAAGGAAACCTAACATCTCGGTTGTAATATTTTACAACATTCCTGGCGTGTCTGCCCCTACTTCTCGGTGGGAACATCATATACGTCTATAACGTTATATATCCTAACCTAAGGCAACCTAACATCTCCGATCTTATATTTTACAACATGCCTGGCGTATCGGCCCCTACTTCTCGGTGGGAACATATATACGTCAATAACGTTATATATGCTAACCTGAGGCATCCTAAAACCTCGGATGTAATATTTTACAACATTCCTGGCGTGACGGCGCCTACATCTCGGTGGGGACATTATATACTTCTATAACGTTGTATATGATAACCTGAGGCATCCTAGCACCTGGGGTGTAATATTTTACAACATTCCTGGCGGGACGGCGTCAACGCCTCGGTGGGGACATTATATACATCTATAACGTTATATATCCTGACCTAAGGCAACCTAACATATCGAACGTAATATTTTACAACATGCCTGGCGTGTCGGCCCCCACATCTCGGTGGGAACATTATATACGTCTACAAGGTTATGTATCCCAACCTAAGGCAACCTAACATCTCGGATGTAATATTTTACAACATTCCTTGCGTGTCGGCGCCTACTTATCTGTGGGAACATTATATACTTCTGTAACGTTATGTATCCTAACCGAAGGCAACATAACATCTCGTACGTGATATTTTACAACATTCCTTGCGTGTCGGCACCTACTTTTCGGTGGTAACATTATATACGTCTATAACGTTATATGTCCTATCCTAGGGCAACCTAACATCTCGGATGTAATATTTTACAACATTCCTTGCGTGTCGGCCCCTACTTCTCGGTGGGAACATTATGTACGGCTATAACATTATATGTCCTAACCTAAAGCCACCTAACTTCTCGGATGTAATATTTTACAGCATTCCTTGCGTGTCGGCACCTACTTTTCGGTGGTAACATTATATACGTCTATAACGTTATATGTCCTATCCTAGGGCAACCTAACATCTCGCTTGTAATATTTTACAACATTCCTGGCGTGTCTGACCCTACTTCTCGGTGGGAACATCATTACGTCTATAACATTATATATCCTAACCTAAGGCAACCTAACATCTCCCATCTAATATTTTACAACATGCCTGGCGTGTCGGCCACTACTTCTCGATGGGAACATTATATACGTCTATAACGTTGTATATCCTATCCTAAGGCAACCTAACATCTCAGAAGTAATATTTGACAACATTCCTGGCGTGGCGGCCCCTACTTCCCGGTGGGAACTTTATGTACGTCTATGACGCTATATATCCTTACCTAAGGGAACCTAACATCTCGCGTGTAACATTTTACAACATACCTGGCGTGTCGGCCCGCAGTTCTCGGAGGGAACATCATGTACGTCTATGACGTTGTATATCCTAACCTAAGGGAACCTAACATTTCGGATGAAATATTTTAGAAAATTCCTCGCAGGTCGGTCCCTACTTCTCGGTGGGAACATTATATACGTCTATAACGTTGTATATCCTAACCTGAGGCATCCTAACACCTCGGATGTAATATTTTACAACATTCCTGGCGTGACGGCGCCAACATCTCGGTGGGGACATTATATACGTCTATAACGTTGTATATCCTAACCTAAGGAAACCTAACATCTCGGTTGTAATATTTTACAACATTCCTGGCGTGTCTGCCCCTACTTCTCGGTGGGAACATCATATACGTCTATAACGTTATATATCCTAACCTAAGGCAACCTAACATCTCCGATCTTATATTTTACAACATGCCTGGCGTATCGGCCCCTACTTCTCGGTGGGAACATATATACGTCAATAACGTTATATATGCTAACCTGAGGCATCCTAAAACCTCGGATGTAATATTTTACAACATTCCTGGCGTGACGGCGCCTACATCTCGGTGGGGACATTATATACTTCTATAACGTTGTATATGATAACCTGAGGCATCCTAGCACCTGGGGTGTAATATTTTACAACATTCCTGGCGGGACGGCGTCAACGCCTCGGTGGGGACATTATATACATCTATAACGTTATATATCCTGACCTAAGGCAACCTAACATATCGAACGTAATATTTTACAACATGCCTGGCGTGTCGGCCCCCACATCTCGGTGGGAACATTATATACGTCTACAAGGTTATGTATCCCAACCTAAGGCAACCTAACATCTCGGATGTAATATTTTACAACATTCCTTGCGTGTCGGCGCCTACTTATCTGTGGGAACATTATATACTTCTGTAACGTTATGTATCCTAACCGAAGGCAACATAACATCTCGTACGTGATATTTTACAACATTCCTTGCGTGTCGGCACCTACTTTTCGGTGGTAACATTATATACGTCTATAACGTTATATGTCCTTTCATCGGGGCAACCTAACATCTCGGATGTAATATTTTACAACATTCCTTGCGTGTCGGCCCCTACTTCTCGGTGGGAACATTATGTACGGCTATAACATTATATGTCCTAACCTAAAGCCACCTAACTTCTCGGATGTAATATTTTACAGCATTCCTTGCGTGTCGGCACCTACTTTTCGGTGGTAACATTATATACGTCTATAACGTTATATGTCCTATCCTAGGGCAACCTAACATCTCGGTTGTAATATTTTACAACATTCCTGGCGTGTCTGACCCTACTTCTCGGTGGGAACATCATTACGTCTATAACATTATATATCCTAACCTAAGGCAACCTAACATCTCCCATCTAATATTTTACAACATGCCTGGCGTGTCGGCCACTACTTCTCGATGGGAACATTATATACGTCTATAACGTTGTATATCCTATCCTAAGGCAACCTAACATCTCAGAAGTAATATTTGACAACATTCCTGGCGTGGCGGCCCCTACTTCCCGGTGGGAACTTTATGTACGTCTATGACGCTATATATCCTTACCTAAGGGAACCTAACATCTCGCGTGTAACATTTTACAACATACCTGGCGTGTCGGCCCGCAGTTCTCGGAGGGAACATCATGTACGTCTATGACGTTGTATATCCTAACCTAAGGGAACCTAACATTTCGGATGAAATATTTTAGAAAATTCCTCGCAGGTCGGTCCCTACTTCTCGGTGGGAACATTATATACGTCTATAACGTTGTATATCCTAACCTGAGGCATCCTAACACCTCGGATGTAATATTTTACAACATTCCTGGCGTGACGGCGCCTACATCTCGGTGGGGACATTATATACTTCTATAACGTTGTATATGATAACCTGAGGCATCCTAGCACCTGGGGTGTAATATTTTACAACATTCCTGGCGGGACGGCGTCAACGCCTCGGTGGGGACATTATATACATCTATAACGTTATATATCCTGACCTAAGGCAACCTAACATATCGAACGTAATATTTTACAACATGCCTGGCGTGTCGGCCCCCACATCTCGGTGGGAACATTATATACGTCTACAAGGTTATGTATCCCAACCTAAGGCAACCTAACATCTCGGATGTAATATTTTACAACATTCCTTGCGTGTCGGCGCCTACTTATCTGTGGGAACATTATATACTTCTGTAACGTTATGTATCCTAACCGAAGGCAACATAACATCTCGTACGTGATATTTTACAACATTCCTTGCGTGTCGGCACCTACTTTTCGGTGGTAACATTATATACGTCTATAACGTTATATGTCCTATCCTAGGGCAACCTAACATCTCGGATGTAATATTTTACAACATTCCTTGCGTGTCGGCCCCTACTTCTCGGTGGGAACATTATGTACGGCTATAACATTATATGTCCTAACCTAAAGCCACCTAACTTCTCGGATGTAATATTTTACAGCATTCCTTGCGTGTCGGCACCTACTTTTCGGTGGTAACATTATATACGTCTATAACGTTATATGTCCTATCCTAGGGCAACCTAACATCTCGGATGTAATATTTTACAACATTCCTTGCGTGTCGGCCCCTACTTCTCGGTGGGAACATTATGTACGGCTAGAACATTATATGTCCTAACCTAAAGCCACCTAACTTCTCGGATGTAATATTTTACAACATTCCTTGCGTGCCGGCGCCTACTTATCCGTGGGAACATTATATACTTCTGTAACGTTATGTATCCTAACCGAAGGCAACATAACATCTCGGACGTGATATTTTACAACATTCCTTGCGTGTCGGCACCTATTTCTCGGTGGGAACATTGTGTACGTCTATAACGTTATATGTCCTATCCTAGTGCAACCTAACATCTCGGATGTAATATTTTACAACATTCGTGGCGTGTCGGCCCCTACTTCTTGGTGGGAACATTATGTACGACTATAACGTTATACGTCCTATCCTAGGGCAACCTAACATCTCGGATGTAATATTTTACAACATTCCTTGCGTGTCGGCCCCTACTTCTCGGTGGGAACATTATGTACAGCTATAACGTTATATATCCTAACCTAAGGCAACCTAACATCTCGAATGTAATATTTTACAACATTCCTTGCGTGTCGGCCCCTACTTCTTGGTGGGAACATTATGTACGTATATAACGTTATATGTCCTATCCTAAGGCAACCTAACATCTCGGATGTAATATTTTACAGCATTCCTTGCGTGTCGGCACCTACTTTTCGGTGGTAACATTATATACGTCTATTACGTTATATGTCCTATCCTAGGGCAAACTAACTTATAGGATGTAATATTTTACACCATTCCTTGTGTGTCGGCGCCTACTTCTCGGTGGGAACATTATGTACGGCTATAACATTATATGTCCTAACCTAAGGCCACCTAACATCTCGGACGCAATATTTAACAACATTCCATTCTTGTCGGCACCTACTTCTCGGTGGGAACATTATGTACGGCTATAACATTATATGTCCTAACCTAAAGCCACCTAACTTCTCGGATGTAATACTGTACAACATTCCTTGCGTGTCGGAGCATACTTATCCGTGGGAACATTATATACTTCTGTAACGTTATATATCCTAACCGAAGGCAACATAACATCTCGGACGTAATATTTTACAACACTCCTTGCGTGTCGGCGCCTACTTATCCGTGGGAGCATTATATAGTTCTGTAACGTTATATATCCTAACCGAAGGCAACATAACATCTCTGACGTGATATTTTACGACATTCCTTGCGTGTCGGCACCTACTTCTCGGTGGGAACATTATGTACGTCTATAACGTTATATGTCCTATCCTAGGGCAACCTAACATCTCGGATGTAATATATTACAACATTCGTGGCGTGTCGGCCCCTACTTCTTGGTGGGAACATTATGTACGACTATAACGTTATACGTCCTATCTTAGGGCAACCTAACATCGCGGATGTAATATTTTTCAACATTCCTTGCGTGTCGGCCCCTACTTCTCGGTGGGAACATTATGTACGGCTATAACGTTATATATCCTAACCTAAGGCAACCTAACATCTCGAATTTAATATTTTACAACATTCCTTGCGTGTCGGCCCCTACTTCTGGTGGGAACATTATATACGCCTATAAAGTTATATATCCTATCCTAGGGTAACCAAACATCTCGGACGTTATATTCTACAACATTCGTGGCGTGTCGGCCCCTACTTCTTGGTGGGAACATTATGTACGTATATAACGTTATATGTCCTAACCTAATGCAACCTGATATCTCGGACACAATATTTAACAACATTCATTACGTGTCGACCCCTACTCCTCGGTGGGAACATTATGTACGTCTATAACGTTATATGTCCTAACCTAAGGCAATCTAACATCTCGGTAGTAATATTTTACAACATTCCTTGCGTGTCGGCACCTACCTTTCGGTGGTAACATTATATACGTCTATAACGTTATATGTCCTATCCTAGGGCAACCTAACATCTCGGATGTAATATTTTACAACATTCCTTGCGTGTCGGCCCCTACTTCTCGGTGGGAACATTATGTACGGCTATAACATTATATGTCCTAACCTAAAGCCACCTAACTTCTCGGATGTAATATTTTACAACATTCCTTGCGTGTCGGCACCTACTTTTCGGTGGTAACATTATATACGTCTATAACGTTATATGTCCTATCCTAGGGCAACCTAACATCTCGGATGTAATATTTTACAACATTCCTTGCGTGTCGGCCCCTACTTCTCGGTGGGAACATTATGTACGGCTAGAACATTATATGTCCTAACCTAAAGCCACCTAACTTCTCGGATGTAATATTTTACAACATTCCTTGCGTGTCGGCGCCTACTTATCCGTGGGAACATTATATACTTCTGTAACGTTATGTATCCTAACCGAAGGCAACATAACATCTCGGACGTGAAATTTTACAACATTCCTTGCGTGTCGGCACCTATTTCTCGGTGGGAACATTATGTACGTCTATAACGTTATATGTCCTATCCTAGTGCAACCTAACATCTCGGATGTAATATTTTACAACATTCCTTGCGTGTCGGCCCCTACTTCTCGGTGGGAACATTATGTACGGCTATAACGTTATATATCCTATCCTAAGTCAACCTAACATCTCGTATGTAATATTTTACAGCATTCCTTGCGTGTCGGCTCCTACTTTTCGGTGGTAACATTATATACGTCTATTACGTTATATGTCCTATCCTAGGGCAAACTAACTTCTAGGATGTAATATTTTCCACCATTCCTTGCGTGTCGGCGCCTACTTCGCGGTGGGAACATTATGTACGGCTATAACATTATATGTCCTAACCTAAGGCCACCTAACATCTCGGACGCAATATTTTACAACATTCCATTCTTGTCGGCACCTACTTCTCGGTGGGAACATTATGTACGGCTATAACATTATATGTCCTAACCTAACGCCACCTAACTTCTCGGATGTAATATTTTACAACATTCCTTGCGTGTCGGAGCCTACTTATCCGTGGGAACATTATATACTTCTGTAACGTTATATATCCTAACCGAAGGCAACATAACATCTCGGACGTAATATTTTACAACACTCCTTGCGTGTCGGCGCCTACTTATCCGTGGGAACATTATATACTTCTGTAACGTTATATATCCTAACCGAAGGCAACATAACATCTCTGACGTGATATTTTACGACATTCCTTGCGTGTCGGCACCTACTTCTCGGTGGGAACATTATGTACGTCTATAACGTTATATGACCTATCCTAGGGCAACCTAACATCTCGGATGTAATATTTTACAACATTCGTGGCGTGTCGGCCCCTACTTCTTGGTGGGAACATTATGTACGACTGTAACGTTATACGTCCAATCCTAGGGCAACCTAACATCTCGGATGTAATATTTTTCAACATTCCTTGCGTGTCGGCCCCTACTTCTCGGTGGGAACATTATGTACGGCTATAACGTTATATATCCTAACCTAAGGCAACCTAACATCTCGAATTTAATATTTTACAACATTCCTTGCGTGTCGGCCCCTACTTCTTGGTGGGAACATTATGTACGTATATAACGTTATATGTCCTATCCTAAGGCAACCTAACATCTCGGATGTAATATTTTATAACATTCCTTGCGTGTCGGCCCCTACTTCTCGGTGGGAACATTATGTACGTATCTAACGTTATATGTCCTAACCTAATGCTACCTGATATCTCGGACACAATATTTAACAACATTCGTTACGTGTCGACCCCTACTCCTCGGTGGCAACATTATGTACGTCTATAATGTTATATATCCTAACCTAAGGGAACCTAACATCTCGGATATAATATTTTACAACATTCCTTGCGTGTCGGCCCCTACTTCTTGGTGGGAACATTATATACGTCTATAACGTTATATGTCCTATCCTAGGGCAACCTAACATTTCGGTTGTAATATTTTATAACATTCCTTGCGTGTCGGTCCCTACTTCCCGGTGGGAACATTATGTGCAGCTATAACATTATATATCCTAACCTAAGCAAACCTAACATCTCGGATGTAATATTTAACAACATTCCTTGCGTGTCGGCGCCTACTTCTCGGTGGGAACATTATGTACGGCTATAACATTATATGTCCTAACTTAAGGCAACCTAACATCTCGGACGCAATATTTTAAAACATTCCATTCGTGTCGGCGCCTACTTCCCGGTGGGAACATTATATACTTCTATAACGTTATACGTCCTAACCTAAAGCAACCTAACACCTCGGATGTAATATTTTACAACATTTGTGGCGTGTCGGCCTCTACTTCTCGGTGGGAACATTATGTACGTATATAACGTTATATGTCCTAACCTAATGCAACCTGACACCTCGGACACAATATTTAACAACATTCGTTACGTGTCGATCCCTACTCCTCGGTGGGAACATTATGTACTTCTATAACGTTATATATCCTATCCTAAGGCAACCTAACATCTCGGATGTAATATTTCACAGCATTCCTTGCGTGTCGGCACCTACTTTTCGGTGGTAACATTATATACGTCTATAACGTTATATGTCCTATCCTAGGGCAACCTAACATCTCGGATGTAATATTTTATAACATTCCTTGCTTGTCGGCCCCTACTTCTCGGTGGGAACATTATGTGCAGCTATAACGTAATATGTCCTAACCTAAGGCAACCTAACATCTCGGATGTAATATTTTACAACATTCCTTGCGTGTCGGCGCATACTGCTCCGCGAGAATATTATATACGTCTAGAACTTTATATATCCTAACATAAGGCAACCTAACATCTCGGATGTAATATTTTACAACATTACCTGCGTGTCGGCGCCTACTTCTCGGTGGGAACATTATGTACGTATATAACGTTATATATCCTAACCTAATGCAACCTGATATCTCGGACACATTATTTAACAACATTCGATACGTGTCGACCCCTACTCCTCGGTGGGAATATTATGTACGTCTATAATGTTATATATCCTGACCTAAGGCAACCTAACATCTCGGATGTAATATTTTACAACATTCCTTGCGTGTCGGCCCCTACTTCTTGGTGGGAACATTATGTACGTATATAACGTTATATGTCCTAACCTAAGCAAACCTAACATCTCGGATGTAATATTTTACAACATTCGTGGCGTGTCGGCCTCTACTTCTCGGTGGGAACATTATGTACGTCTATAACGTTATGTGTCCTAACCTAAGACAACCTACCACCTCGGATGTAATATTTAACAACATTCGTGGCGTGTCGGCCACTACTTCTCGGTGGGAACATTATGTGCAGCTATAACGTAATACGTCCTAACCTAAGGCAACCTAACATCTCGGATGTAATATTTTACAACATTCCTTGCGTGTCGGCGCCTACTTCTCGGTGGGAGCATTATGTACGGCTATAACATTATATGTCCTAACCTAAGGCAACCTAACATTTCGGACGCAATATTTTAAAACATTCCATTCGTGTCGGCACCTACTTCTCGGTGGGAACATTATGTACGTATATAACGTTATATGTCCTAACCTAATGCAACCTGATATCTCGGACACAATATTTAACAACATTCGTTACGTGTCGACCCCTACTCCTCGGTGGGAACATTATGTACGTCTATAATGTTATATATCCTAACCTAAGGCAACCTAACATCTCGGATGTAATATTTTACAACATTCCTTGCGTGTCGGCCCCTACTTCTTGGTGGGAACATTATGTACGTATATAACGTTATATGTCCTATCCTAGGGCAACCTAACATCTCGGATGTAATATTTTATAACATTCCTTGCGTGTCGGCCCCTACTTCTCGGTGGGAATATTATGTTCGGCTATAACGTTATATGTCCTAACCTAAGGCAACCTAACACCTCGGATGTAATATTTAACAACATTCGTGGCGTGTCTTCCACTACTTCTCGGTGGGAACATTATGAGCAGCTATAGCGTAATATGTCCTAACCTAAGGCAACCTAACGTCTCGGATGTAATATTTTACAACATTCCTTGCGTGTCGACGCATACTGCTCCGTGGGAATATTATATACGTCTATAACTTTATATATCCTAACCTAAGGCAACCTAACATCTCGGATGTAATATTTTACAACATTCCTTGCGTGTCGGCGCCTACTTCTTGGTGGGAACATTATGTACGGCTATAACATTATATGTCCAAACCTAAGGCCACCTAACATCTCGGACGCAATATTTTACAACATTCCATTCGTGTCGGCACCTACTTCTCGGTGGGAACATTATGTACGTATCTAACGTTATATGTCCTAACCTAATGCAACCTGATATCTCGGACACAATATTTAACAACATTCGTTACGTGTCGACCCTTACTCCTCGGTGGGAACATTATGTACGTCTATAATGTTATATATCCTAACCTAAGGCAATCTAACATCTCGGATGTAATACTTTACAACATTCCTTGCGTGTCGGCCCCTACTTCTCGGTGGGAACATTATGTACGGCTATAACGTTATATATCCTATCCTAAGTCAACCTAACGTCTCGTATGTAATATTTTACAGCATTCCTTGCGTGTCGGCTCCTACTTTTCGGTGGTAACATTATATACGTCTATTACGTTATATGTCCTATCCTAGGGCAAACTAACTTCTAGGATGTAATATTTTCCACCATTCCTTGCGTGTCGGCGCCTACTTCGCGGTGGGAACATTATGTACGGCTATAACATTATATGTCCTAACCTAAGGCCACCTAACATCTCGGACGCAATATTTTACAACATTCCATTCTTGTCGGCACCTACTTCTCGGTGGGAACATTATGTACGGCTATAACATTATATGTCCTAACCTAACGCCACCTAACTTCTCGGATGTAATATTTTACAACATTCCTTGCGTGTCGGAGCCTACTTATCCGTGGGAACATTATATACTTCTGTAACGTTATATATCCTAACCGAAGGCAACATAACATCTCGGACGTAATATTTTACAACACTCCTTGCGTGTCGGCGCCTACTTATCCGTGGGAACATTATATACTTCTGTAACGTTATATATCCTAACCGAAGGCAACATAACATCTCTGACGTGATATTTTACGACATTCCTTGCGTGTCGGCCCCTACTTCTCGGTGGGAACATTATGTACGTATCTAACGTTATATGTCCTAACCTAATGCTACCTGATATCTCGGACACAATATTTAACAACATTCGTTACGTGTCGACCCCTACTCCTCGGTGGCAACATTATGTACGTCTATAATGTTATATATCCTAACCTAAGGGAACCTAACATCTCGGATATAATATTTTACAACATTCCTTGCGTGTCGGCCCCTACTTCTTGGTGGGAACATTATATACGTCTATAACGTTATATGTCCTATCCTAGGGCAACCTAACATTTCGGTTGTAATATTTTATAACATTCCTTGCGTGTCGGTCCCTACTTCCCGGTGGGAACATTATGTGCAGCTATAACATTATATATCCTAACCTAAGCAAACCTAACATCTCGGATGTAATATTTAACAACATTCCATGCGTGTCGGCGCCTACTTCTCGGTGGGAACATTATGTACGGCTATAACATTATATGTCCTAACTTAAGGCAACCTAACATCTCGGACGCAATATTTTAAAACATTCCATTCGTGTCGGCGCCTACTTCCCGGTGGGAACATTATATACTTCTATAACGTTATACGTCCTAACCTAAAGCAACCTAACACCTCGGATGTAATATTTTACAACATTTGTGGCGTGTCGGCCTCTACTTCTCGGTGGGAACATTATGTACGTATATAACGTTATATGTCCTAACCTAATGCAACCTGACACCTCGGACACAATATTTAACAACATTCGTTACGTGTCGATCCCTACTCCTCGGTGGGAACATTATGTACTTCTATAACGTTATATATCCTATCCTAAGGCAACCTAACATCTCGGATGTAATATTTCACAGCATTCCTTGCGTGTCGGCACCTACTTTTCGGTGGTAACATTATATACGTCTATAACGTTATATGTCCTATCCTAGGGCAACCTAACATCTCGGATGTAATATTTTATAACATTCCTTGCTTGTCGGCCCCTACTTCTCGGTGGGAACATTATGTGCAGCTATAACGTAATATGTCCTAACCTAAGGCAACCTAACATCTCGGATGTAATATTTTACAACATTCCTTGCGTGTCGGCGCATACTGCTCCGCGAGAATATTATATACGTCTAGAACTTTATATATCCTAACATAAGGCAACCTAACATCTCGGATGTAATATTTTACAACATTACCTGCGTGTCGGCGCCTACTTCTCGGTGGGAACATTATGTACGTATATAACGTTATATATCCTAACCTAATGCAACCTGATATCTCGGACACATTATTTAACAACATTCGATACGTGTCGACCCCTACTCCTCGGTGGGAATATTATGTACGTCTATAATGTTATATATCCTGACCTAAGGCAACCTAACATCTCGGATGTAATATTTTACAACATTCCTTGCGTGTCGGCCCCTACTTCTTGGTGGGAACATTATGTACGTATATAACGTTATATGTCCTAACCTAAGCAAACCTAACATCTCGGATGTAATATTTTACAACATTCGTGGCGTGTCGGCCTCTACTTCTCGGTGGGAACATTATGTACGTCTATAACGTTATGTGTCCTAACCTAAGACAACCTACCACCTCGGATGTAATATTTAACAACATTCGTGGCGTGTCGGCCACTACTTCTCGGTGGGAACATTATGTGCAGCTATAACGTAATACGTCCTAACCTAAGGCAACCTAACATCTCGGATGTAATATTTTACAACATTCCTTGCGTGTCGGCGCCTACTTCTCGGTGGGAGCATTATGTACGGCTATATCATTATATGTCCTAACCTAAGGCAACCTAACATTTCGGACGCAATATTTTAAAACATTCCATTCGTGTCGGCACCTACTTCTCGGTGGGAACATTATGTACGTATATAACGTTATATGTCCTAACCTAATGCAACCTGATATCTCGGACACAATATTTAACAACATTCGTTACGTGTCGACCCCTACTCCTCGGTGGGAACATTATGTACGTCTATAATGTTATATATCCTAACCTAAGGCAACCTAACATCTCGGATGTAATATTTTACAACATTCCTTGCGTGTCGGCCCCTACTTCTTGGTGGGAACATTATGTACGTATATAACGTTATATGTCCTATCCTAGGGCAACCTAACATCTCGGATGTAATATTTTATAACATTCCTTGCGTGTCGGCCCCTACTTCTCGGTGGGAATATTATGTTCGGCTATAACGTTATATGTCCTAACCTAAGGCAACCTAACACCTCGGATGTAATATTTAACAACATTCGTGGCGTGTCTTCCACTACTTCTCGGTGGGAACATTATGAGCAGCTATAGCGTAATATGTCCTAACCTAAGGCAACCTAACGTCTCGGATGTAATATTTTACAACATTCCTTGCGTGTCGACGCATACTGCTCCGTGGGAATATTATATACGTCTATAACTTTATATATCCTAACCTAAGGCAACCTAACATCTCGGATGTAATATTTTACAACATTCCTTGCGTGTCGGCGCCTACTTCTTGGTGGGAACATTATGTACGGCTATAACATTATATGTCCAAACCTAAGGCCACCTAACATCTCGGACGCAATATTTTACAACATTCCATTCGTGTCGGCACCTACTTCTCGGTGGGAACATTATGTACGTATCTAACGTTATATGTCCTAACCTAATGCAACCTGATATCTCGGACACAATATTTAACAACATTCGTTACGTGTCGACCCCTACTCCTCGGTGGCAACATTATGTACGTCTATAATGTTATATATCCTAACCTAAGGGAACCTAACATCTCGGATATAATATTTTACAACATTCCTTGCGTGTCGGCCCCTACTTCTTGGTGGGAACATTATATACGTCTATAACGTTATATGTCCTATCCTAGGGCAACCTAACATCTCGGTTGTAATATTTTATAACATTCCTTGCGTGTCGGTCCCTACTTCCCGGTGGGAACATTATGTGCAGCTATAACATTATATATCCTAACCTAAGCAAACCTAACATCTCGGATGTAATATTTAACAACATTCCTTGCGTGTCGGCGCCTACTTCTCGGTGGGAACATTATGTACGGCTATAACATTATATGTCCTAACTTAAGGCAACCTAACATCTCGGACGCAATATTTTAAAACATTCCATTCGTGTCGGCGCCTACTTCCCGGTGGGAACATTATATACTTCTATAACGTTATACGTCCTAACCTAAAGCAACCTAACACCTCGGATGTAATATTTTACAACATTTGTGGCGTGTCGGCCTCTACTTCTCGGTGGGAACATTATGTACGTATATAACGTTATATGTCCTAACCTAATGCAACCTGACACCTCGGACACAATATTTAACAACATTCGTTACGTGTCGATCCCTACTCCTCGGTGGGAACATTATGTACTTCTATAACGTTATATATCCTATCCTAAGGCAACCTAACATCTCGGATGTAATATTTCACAGCATTCCTTGCGTGTCGGCACCTACTTTTCGGTGGTAACATTATATACGTCTATAACGTTATATGTCCTATCCTAGGGCAACCTAACATCTCGGATGTAATATTTTACAACATTCCTTGCGTGTCGGCCCCTACTTCTTGGTGGGAACATTATGTACGTATATAACGTTATATGTCCTAACCTAAGCAAACCTAACATCTCGGATGTAATATTTTACAACATTCGTGGCGTGTCGGCCTCTACTTCTCGGTGGGAACATTATGTACGTCTATAACGTTATGTGTCCTAACCTAAGACAACCTACCACCTCGGATGTAATATTTAACAACATTCGTGGCGTGTCGGCCACTACTTCTCGGTGGGAACATTATGTGCAGCTATAACGTAATACGTCCTAACCTAAGGCAACCTAACATCTCGGATGTAATATTTTACAACATTCCTTGCGTGTCGGCGCCTACTTCTCGGTGGGAACATTATGTACGGCTATAACATTATATGTCCTAACCTAAGGCAACCTAACATTTCGGACGCAATATTTTAAAACATTCCATTCGTGTCGGCACCTACTTCTCGGTGGGAACATTATGTACGTATATAACGTTATATGTCCTAACCTAATGCAACCTGATATCTCGGACACAATATTTAACAACATTCGTTACGTGTCGACCCCTACTCCTCGGTGGGAACATTATGTACGTCTATAATGTTATATATCCTAACCTAAGGCAACCTAACATCTCGGATGTAATATTTTACAACATTCCTTGCGTGTCGGCCCCTACTTCTTGGTGGGAACATTATGTACGTATATAACGTTATATGTCCTATCCTAGGGCAACCTAACATCTCGGATGTAATATTTTATAACATTCCTTGCGTGTCGGCCCCTACTTCTCGGTGGGAATATTATGTTCGGCTATAACGTTATATGTCCTAACCTAAGGCAACCTAACACCTCGGATGTAATATTTAACAACATTCGTGGCGTGTCTTCCACTACTTCTCGGTGGGAACATTATGAGCAGCTATAGCGTAATATGTCCTAACCTAAGGCAACCTAACGTCTCGGATGTAATATTTTACAACATTCCTTGCGTGTCGACGCATACTGCTCCGTGGGAATATTATATACGTCTATAACTTTATATATCCTAACCTAAGGCAACCTAACATCTCGGATGTAATATTTTACAACATTCCTTGCGTGTCGGCGCCTACTTCTTGGTGGGAACATTATGTACGGCTATAACATTATATGTCCAAACCTAAGGCCACCTAACATCTCGGACGCAATATTTTACAACATTCCATTCGTGTCGGCACCTACTTCTCGGTGGGAACATTATGTACGTATCTAACGTTATATGTCCTAACCTAATGCAACCTGATATCTCGGACACAATATTTAACAACATTCGTTACGTGTCGACCCTTACTCCTCGGTGGGAACATTATGTACGTCTATAATGTTATATATCCTAACCTAAGGCAACCTAACATCTCGGATGTAATACTTTACAACATTCCTTGCGTGTCGGCCCCTACTTCTTGGTGGGAACATTATGTACGTATATAACGTTATATGTCCTAACCTAAGCAAACCTAACATCTCGGATGTAATATTTCACAACATTCGTGGCATGTCGGCCTCTACTTTTAGGTGGGAACATTATGTACCTATATAACGTTATATGTCCTAACCTAATGCAACCTGACATCTCGGACACAATATTTAACAACATTCGTTACGCGTCGACCACTACTCCTCGGTGGGAACATTATGTACGGCTATAACATTATATGTCCTAACCTAAGGCAACCTAACGTCTCGGATGTAATATTTTACAACATTCCATTCGTGTCGGCACCTACTTCTCGGTGGGAACATTATGTACGTATATAACGTTATATGTCCTAACCTAATGCACCCTGATATCTCGGACACAATATTTAACAACATTCGTTACGTGTCGACCCCTACTCCTCGGTGGGAACATTATGTACGTCTATAATCTTATATATCCTAACCTAAGGCAACCCAACATTTCGGATGTAATATTTCACAACATTCGTGGCGTGTCGGCCTCTACTTCTCGGTGGGAACATTATGTACGTCTATAACGGTATGTGTCCTAACCTAAGGCAACCTAACACCTCGTATGTAATATTTTACAACATTCGTGGCGTGTAGGCCTCTACTTCTCGGTGGGAACATTATGTGCAGCTATAACGTAATATGTCCTAACCTAAGGCAACCTAACGTCTCGGATGTAATATTTTACAACATTCCTTGCGTGTCGACGCATACTGCTCCGTGGGAATATTATATACGTCTATAACTTTATATATCCTAACCTAAGGCAACCTAACATCTCGGATGTAATATTTTACAACATTCCTTGCGTGTCGGCCTCTACTTCTCGGTGGGAACATTATGTGCAGCTATAACGTAATATGCCCTAGCCTAAGGCAACCTAACATCTCGGACGCAATATTTTACAACATTCCATTCGTGTCGGCACCCACTTCTCGGTGGGAACATTATGTACGTATATAACATTATATGTCCTAACCTAATGCAACCTGATATGTCGGACACAATATTTAACAACATTCGTTACGTGTCGACCACTACTCCTCGGTGGGAAAATTATATACGTCTATAAAGTTATATATCCTATCCTAGGGTAACCTAACATCTCGGACGTTATATTCTACAACATTCGTGGCGTGTCGGCCCCTACTTCTTGGTGGGAACATTATGTACGTATATAACGTTATATGTCCTATTCTAATACAACCTAACATCTCGGATGTAATATTTTACAGCATTCCTTGCGTGTCGGCACCTACTTTTCGGTGGTAACATTATATACGCCTATAACGTTTTATGTCCTATCCTAGGGCAACCTAACACCTCGGATGTGATATTTTACAACATTCCTTGCGTGTCGGCGCCTACTTATCCGTGGGAACATTATATACTTCTGTAACGTTATGTACCTTAACCGAAGGCAACCTAACGTCTCGGATGTAATATTTTACAACATTCGTGGCGTGTCGACGCATACTGCTCCGTGGGAATATTATATACGTCTATAACTTTACATATCCTAACCTAAGGCAACCTAACATCTCGGATGTAATATTTTACAACATTCCTTCCGTGTCGGCCTCTACTTCTCGGTGGGAACATTATGTGCAGCTATAACGTAATATGTCCTAGCCTAAGGCAACCTAACATCTCGGACGCAATATTTTACAACATTCCATGCGTGTCGGCACCTACTTCTCGGTGGGAACATTATGTACGTATATAACGTTATATGTCCTAACCTAATGCAACCTGATATCTCGGACACAATATTTAACAACATTCGTTACGTGTTGACCCCTACTCCTCGGTGGGAACATTATGTACGTCTATAACGTTATATGTCCTAACCTAAGGCAATTTAACATCTCGGACGTGATATTTTATAACATTCCTTGCGTGTCGGCACCTACTTCTCGGTGGGAACATTATGTACGTCTATAACGTTATATGTCCTATCCTAGGGCAACCTAACATCTCGGATGTAATATTTTACAACATTCGTGGCGTGTCGGCGCCTACATCTCGGTGGGAACATTATGTACGGATATAACGTTATATGTCCTAACCTAAGGCAACCTGACACCTCGGATGTAATATTTAACAACATTCGTGGCGTGTCGGCCACTTCTTCTCGGTGGGAACATTATGTGCAGCTATAACGTAATATGTCCTAACCTAAGGCAACCTAACATCTCGGCTGTAATATTTTACAAAATTCCATTCGTGTCGGCACCTACTTCCTGGTGGGAACATTATGTACGTATATAACGTTATATGTCCTAACCTAATGCAACCTGATATCTCGGACACAATATTTAACAAAATTCGTTACGTGTCGAACCCTACTCGTCGGTGGGAACATTATGTACGTCTATAATGTTATATATCCTAACCTAAGGCAACCTAACAACTCGGATGTAATATTTTACAACATTCCTTGCGTGTCGGCCCCTACTTCTTGGTGGGAACATTATGTACGTATATAACGTTATATGTCCTAACCTAAGCAAACCTAACATCTCGGATGTAATATTTCACAACATTCGTGGCGTGTCGGCCTCTACTTCTCGGTGGGAACATTATGTACGTCTATAACGTTATATGTCCTAACCTAAGCAAACCTAACACCTCGTATGTAATATTTAACAACATTCGTTGCGTGTCGACCCCTACGCCTCGGTGGGAACATTATGTACTTCTATAACGTTATATATCTTATCCTAAGGCAACCTAACATCTCGGATGTAATATTTTACAACATTCCTTGCGTGTCGGCGCCTACTTCTCGGTGGGAACATTATGTACGGCTGTAACATTATATGTCCTAATTTCAGGCCACCTAACGTATCGGACGCAATATTTTACAACATTCCATTCGTGTCGGCACCTACTTCTCGGTGGGAACATTATGTACGTATATAACGTTATATGTCCTAACCTAATGCAACCTGATATCTCGGACACAATATTTAACAACATTCGTTACGTGTCGACCCCTACTCCTCGGTGGGTACATTATGTACGTCTATAATGTTATATATCCTAACCTAAGGCAACCTAACATCTCGTATGTAATATTTTACAACATTCCTTGCGTGTCGGCCCCTACTTCTTGGTGGGAACATTATGTACGTATATAAAGTTATATGTCCTATCCTAGGGCAACCTAACATCTCGGATGTAATATTTTACAACATTCCTTGCGTGTCGACGCATACTGCTCCGTGGGAATATTATATACGTCTATAACTTTATATATCCTAACATAAGGCAACCTAACATCTCGGATGTAATATTTTAAAACATTCCTTGCGTGTCGGCCTCTACTTCTCGGTGGGATCATTATGTGCAGCTATAACGTAATATGTCCTAGCCTAAGGCAACCTAACATCTCAGACGCAATATTTTACAACATACCATGCGTGTCGGCACCTACTTCTCGGTGGGAACATTATGTACGTCTATAACGTTATATGTCCTATCCTAGGGCAACCTAACGTCTCGGATGTAATATTTTACAACATTCCTTGCGTGTCGACGCATACTGCTCCGTGGGAATATTATATACGTCTATAACTTTATATATCCTAACATAAGGCAACCTAACATCTCGGATGTAATATTTTAAAACATTCCTTGCGTGTCGGCCTCTACTTCTCGGTGGGATCATTACGTGCAGCTATAACGTAATATGTCCTAATCTAAGGCAACCTAACATCTCGGATGTAATATTTTACAACATTCCTTGCGTTTCGGCGCATACTGCTCCGTGCGAATATTATATACGTCTAGAACTTTATATATCCTAACATAAGGCAACCTAACACCTCGTATGTGATATTTTACAACATTCGTGGCGTGTCGGCCCCTACTTCTTGGTGGGAACATTGTGTACGACTATAAAGTTATACGTCCTAACCTAAGGCAAGCTAACATCTCGGATGTAATATTTTACAACATTTGTGGCGTGTCGGCCCCTACTTCTCGTTGGGAACATTATGTACTTCTATAACGTTATACGTCCTAACCTAAGGAAACCTAACATCTCAGACGCAATATGTTACAACATTCCATGCGTGTCGGCACCTACTTCTCGGTGGGAACATTATGTACGTATCTAACGTTATATGTCCTAACCTAATGCAACCTGATATCTCGGACACAATATTTAACAACATTCGTTGTGTGTCGACCCCTACTCCTCGGTGGGAACATTATGTGTAGCTATAACGTAATATGTCCTAACCTAAGGCAAACTAACATCTCGGATGTATTATTTTA
Source organism: Xylocopa violacea (assembly GCA_963969225.1). Lineage (NCBI taxonomy): Eukaryota > Metazoa > Arthropoda > Insecta > Hymenoptera > Apidae > Xylocopa > Xylocopa violacea. Next base: position 1,070,118 of record CAXAJV010000929.1, read on the forward strand.
CAACATTCCTTGCGTGTCGGCGCATACTGCTCCGTGAGAATATTATATACGTCTAGAACTTTATATATCCTAACCTAAGCAAACCTAACATCTCGGATGTAATATTTCACAACATTCCTTGCGTGTCGGCCCCTACTTCTCGGTGGGAACATTATGTACGTCTATAACGTTATATGTCCTAACCTAATGCAACCTGATATCTCGGACACAATATTTAACAACATTCGTTACGTGTCGACCCCTACTCCTCGGTGGGTACATTATGTACGTCTATAATGTTATATATCCTAACCTAAGGCAACCTAACATCTCGTATGTAATATTTTACAACATTCCTTGCGTGTCGGCCCCTACTTCTTGGTGGGAACATTATGTACGTATATAAAGTTATATGTCCTATCCTAGGGCAACCTAACATCTCGGATGTAATGTTTTATAACATTCCTTGCGTGTCGGCCCCTACTTCTCGGTGGGAACATTATGTACGGCTATAACGTTATATGTCCTAACCTAAGGCAACCTAACACCTCGGATGTAATATTTAACAACATTCGTGGCGTGTCGGCCACTACTTCTCGGTGGGAACATTATGAGCAGCTATAACGTAATATGTCCTAACCTAAGGCAATCTAACATCTCGGTAGTAATATTTTACAAAATTCCTTGCGCGTCGGCACCTACTTTTCGGTGGTAACATTATATACGTCTATAACGTTATATGTCCTATCCTAGGGCAACCTAACATCTCGGATGTAGTATTTTATAACATTCCTTGCGTGTCGGCCCCTACTTCTTGGTGGGCACATTATGTACGTATATAACGTTATATGTACTAACCTAAGTGTTTGGAGCAACGCAGGGGCGACTTTATGGTACGGTCAGTCATGTATAGAGTTTCGTCTTTTGTCAGTTTTAGCAGACCGGCTGCAGCCAATATGTGGCACTTAAAGTAATTTCATTTATTAGGGTTTCGTCTTGCCTCAGCAATTTCACCAAGGTTACCATAAAGTCACGTTCCAAAGGGTCCTTAGGATTAGAATATTTTTAAGACTATAATACGTAGACCCGTACCGTTGGGCTCAACTTGACCTGGCGGAATCTCTGCGCTGTTGCCAAACTTTCGTCTAACAGTGACCACCCCCAACATCCCCGCTTCCAAATGTAACGTGCTTCGGGCAAGCTCGAAGGGGATGACTTGGGGTTGGTTAATTAGGAAACTCGGCACCTCCCTTATGGGCCAGCCACTTGGGGGAAGGGTCCATAGTGGGGACTGCCAGGACTTAAATTAAGAGATTTTTGTACAGTTAGACCAGAATAGTTAGCAGAACAGTAGAGAGAGGAGTTCAGTAGAGTTCAGAAAATAAACTGTCCAACACAGTAGTTCAGAAGTTTTTCAGAGCTGAATCAGTCAGCTACGTAACACTAACATCAGTCCCAAATCATTGGGTGGTCCTTCGAACCTCAGACGGCACCTAGTGCAATATTCGAAGTACGCGGATAGCCAACGTGTACCTAACACTAAGCAAACCTAACATCTCGAATGTAATATTTCACAACATTCGTGCCGTGTCGGCCGCAACTTCTCGGTGGGAACATTATATACGTCTATAACGTTATGTATCGCAACCTAAGGCAACCTAACATCTCGGTTGTACTATTATACAATATTCCTGGCTTGTCGGCCCCTACTTCTCGGTGGGTACATCATATACGTCTATAACGTTATATATCCTAACCTAAGGCAACCTACCATCTCGGATGTAATATTTTACAACATGCCTGGCGTGTCGGCCCCTACTTCTCGGTGGGAACATCATATACGTCTGTATCGTTATATATCCTAACCTAAGGCAACCTACCATCTCGGATGTAATATTTTACAACATGCCTGGCGTGTCTGCCCCTACTTCTCGGTGGGAACATTATATACGTCAATAACATTATATATGCTAACCTGAGGGAACCTAACATCTCGTGTGTAATATTTTACAACATTACTGGCTTGTCGGCCCGCATTTCTCGATGGGAACATTATATCCGTCTATAACGTTATATATCCTAACCTAAGGCAACCTAACATCTCGAATGTAATATTTTACAACATCCCTGGCGTGTCGGCCCCTACTTCTCGGTGGGAACATTATATACGTCAATAACGTTATATATGCTAACCTGAGGGAACCTAACATCTCGGATGTTATATTTTACAACATTCCTGGCGTGTCGGCGCCTACATCTCGGTAGGGACATTATATACGTCTATAGCGTTGTATATCCTAACCTTAAGGCATCCTAACACCTCGGATGTAATATTTTACAACATTCCTGGCGTGTCGCCGTCTAAATCTCGGTGGGAACATTATATACGTCTACAACGTTATGTATCCCAAACTAAGGCAACTTAACATCTCGGTTGTCACAGTTTACAAAATTCCTGGCATGCCGGTCCCAACTTCTGGTTGGGAACATTATATACGTCTATAACGTTATATATCCTACCCTGAGGCATCCTAACACCTCGGATGTAATATTTTACAACATTCCTGGCATGTCGGCGCCTACATCTCGGTGGGGACATTATATAAATCTATAACGTTATATATCCTAACCTAACCTAACCTAACATCTCAGGTGTAATATTTTACAACACTCCTGGCGTGTCGGCCCGCAGTTCTCGGTGGGAACATTATATACGTCTGTAACGTTAAATATCCTAACCTAAGGAAACCTAACATCTCGGGTGAAATATTTTACAACATGCCTGGCGTGTCGGGTCCTACTTCCCGGTGGGAACTCTATATACGTCTATAACGTTATATATCCTTACCTAAGGGAACCTAACATCTCGGGTGTAATATTTTACAACATTCCTGTCGTGTCGGCCCGCATTTCTCGGTGGGGACATTATATACTTCTATAACGTTGTATATCCTAACCTAAGGAAACCTAACATCTCGGATGTAATATTTTACAACATGCATGGCTTGTCGGCCGCAACTTCTCGGTGGGAACATTATATACGTCAATAACGTTATATATGCTAACCTGAGGGAACCTAACATCTCGGATGTTATATTTTACAACATTCCTGGCGTGTCGGCGCCTACATCTCGGTAGGGACATTATATACGTCTATAACGATGTCTATCGTAACCTAAGGCATCCTAACACCTCGGATGTAATATTTTACAACATTCCTGGCATATCTGCGCCTACATCTTGGTGGGGACATTATATACGTCTATAACGTTGTATATCCTAAAATAAGGCAACCTAGCATCTCAGAAGTCATATTTGACAACATTCCTGGCGTGTCGGACCCTACTTCCCGGTGGGAACTTTATATACGTCTATAACGTTATATATCCCTACCTAAGGGAATCTAACATCTCGGGTGTAATATTTTACAACATTCCTGGCGTGACGGCCCGCAGTTCTCAATGGGAATATTATATACATCTATAACGTTATATATCCTAACCTAAGGCAATCTTACATCTCGGATGTAATATTTTACAACACGCCTGGCGTGTCGGCCCCTACTTCTCGGTGGGAACATTATATACGTCTATAACGTTATGTATCCCAACCTAAGGCAACCTAACATCTCGGTTGTAATATTATACAATATTCCTGGCGTGACGGCCCCTGCTTCTCGGTGGGAACATTACATACGTCTATAACGTTATATATCTTAACCTAAGGCATCCTAACACCTCGGATGTAATATTTTACAAGATTCCTGGCGTGTCGCCGCCTACATCTCGGTGGGAACATTATATACGTCTATAACGTTATATATTCTAACCTAAGGCATCCTAACACCTCGGATGTAATATTTTACAACATTCCTGGTATGTCGCCGCCTACATCTCGGTGGGAACATTATATACGTCTATAACGTTATGTATACCAACCTAAGGCAACCTAACATCTCGGATGTAATATTTTACAACATTACTGGCATGTCTGCCCCTACTTCTCGGTGGGAACATTATATACGTCTATAACGTTATATATCCTAACCTAAGGCAACCTAATACCACCGACGTAATATTTTACAACATTCCTGGCGTTTCGGCGCCTACATCCCGGTAGGGACATTATATACGTCTATAACGTTGTATATCGTAACCTAAGGCATCCTAACACCTCGGATGTAATATTTTACAACATTCCTGGCGTGTCGCTGCCTACATCTCAGTGGGAATATTATATACGTCTATAACGTTATGTATCCCAACCTAAGGCAACCTAACATCTCGGCTGTCACTGTTTACAACACTCCTGGCATGTCGGTCCCTACTTCTGGTTGGGAACATTATATACGTCTATAACGTTATATATCCTAACCTAAGGCAACCTAACATCTCGGATGTAATATTTTGCAACATTACTGGCATGTCTGCCCCTACTTCTCGGTGGGAACATTATATACGTCTATAACGTTATATATCCTAACCTAAGGCAACCTAATACCACCGACGTAATATTCTACAACATTCCTGGCGTGTCGGCGCCTACATCTCGGTTGGGACATTATATACTTCTATAACGTTGTATATTCTAACCTAAAGAAACCTAACATCTCGGATGTAATATTTGAAAACATTACTGTCGTGTCGGCCCCTACTTCTCGATGGGAACGTCATATACGTCTATAACGTTATATATCCTTACCTAAGGGAACCTAACATCTTGGGTGTAACTTTTTACAACATTCCTGGCGTATCGGCGCCTACATCTCGGTGGGGACATTATATACGTCTATAACGTCGTATATCCTAACCTAAGGAAACCTAACATCTCGGATGTAATATTTGACAACATTCCTGTCGTGTCGACCTTTACATCTCGGTGGGAACTTTATATAAGTCTATAACTTTATATATCCTTACCTAAGGAAACCCAACATCTCGGATGTAATGTTTTACAACATGCCTGGCGTGTCGGCCCCTACTTCTCGGTGGGAACATTATATACGTCTATGACGGTATATATCCTTACCTAAGGGAACCTAACATCTCGGGTGTAATGTTTTACAACATGCCTGGCGTGACGGCCCGCAGTTCTCGGTGGGTCAATTATATACGTCTATAACGGTATATATACTTACCTAAGGGAATCTAACATCTCGGGTATAACATATTACAACATTCCTGGCGTGTCGGCCCGCAGTTCTAGGTGGGAACAATATATACGTCTGTAACGTTATATATCCTGACGTAAGGCAACCTAACATATCGGATGTAATATTTTACAACATGCCTGGCGTGTCGGCCCCTACTTCTCGGTGGGAACATTATATACGTCTATAACGGTATATATCCTTACCTAAGGGAACCTAACATCTCGGGTGTAATATTTTACAACATTCCTGGCGTGACGGCCCGCAGTTCTCGGTGGGAACATTATATACATCTATAACGTTATATATCCTAACCTAAGGCAACCTAACATCTCGGATGTAATATTTTACAACATGCATGCCGTGTCGGCCCCTACTTCTCGGTGGGGACATTATATACGTCACTAACGTTATATATGCTAACCTGAGGCATCCTAACACCTCGGATGTAATATTTTACAACATTCCTGGCGTGACGGCGCCAACATTTCGGTGGGGACATTATATACGTCTATAACGTTGTATATCCTAACCTAAGGCAACCTAGCTTCTCAGAAGTAATATTTGACAACATTCCTGGCATGTCGGTCCCTACTTCTCGGTGGGAACATTATATACGTCTATAACGTTATATATCCTAACCTGAGGCATCCTGATATCTCGGATGTAATATTTTACAACATTCCTGGCGCGTCGGCCCTTACTTCTCGGTGGGAACATTATGTACGTCAATAACGTTATATATGCTAACCTGTGGCATCCTAACATCTCGGATGTAATATTTTACAACATTCCTGGCGTGTCGGCGCCTACATCTTGATGGGGACATAATATACGTCTATAACGTTGTATATCCTAACCTAAGGCAACCTAGCTTCTCAGAAGTAATATTTGACAACATTCCTGGCATGTCGGTCCCTACTTCTCGGTGGGAACATTATATACGTCTATAACGTTATATATCCTAACCTGAGGCAACATCACACCTCGGATGAAATATTTTACAACATTCCTGGCGTATAGGCGCCTACATCTCGGTGGGGACATTATATACGTCTATAACGTTGTATATCATAACCTAAGGAAACCTAACATATCGGTTGTAATATTTTACAACATTCCTGGCGTGTCTGACCCTACTTCTCGGTGGGAACATCATTACGTCTATAACATTATATATCCTAACCTAAGGCAACCTAACATCTCCGATCTAATATTTTACAACATGCCTGGCGTGTCGGCCACTACTTCTCGATGGGAACAATATATACGTCACTAACGATATATATGCTAACCTGAGGAACCCTAACACCTCGGATGTAATATTTTACAACATTCCTGGCGTGACGGCGCCAACATCTCGGTGGGGACATTATATACGTCTATAACGTTGTATATCCTAACGTAAGGAAACCTAACATCTTGGATGTAATATTGGAAAACATTCCTGGCTTGTTGGCCGCTACTTCTCAGTGGGAACATTATATACGTCTATAACGTTACATATCCTTACCTAAGGGAACCTAACATCTCAGGTGTAATATTTTACAACATTCCTGGCGTGTCGGCCCGTAGTCCTAGGTGGTAATATTTAATACGTCAAAATCGTTATATATGCTAACCTGAGGCATCCTAACATCTCGGATGTAATATTTTACCACATTCCTGGCCTGTCGGCGCCTACATCTCGGTGGGAAGATTATATACGTTTATAACGTTATGTATCCCAACCTAAGGCCACATAACATCTCGGTTGTAATATTTTACGACATTCCTGGCGTGTCGGACCCTACTTCTCGGTGGGAACTTTATATACGTCTATAACGGTTTATATCCTTACCTGAGGGAACCTAACATCTCGGGTGTAATATTTTACAACATTCCTGGCGTGTCTGCCCCTACTTCTCGGTGGGAACATCATATACGTCTATAACGTTTTATACGCTAACCTAAGGCAACCTAACATATCGGATCTAATATTTTACAACATGCCTGGCGTGTCGGGCCCTACTTCTCGGTGGGAACATTATATACGTCTATAACGGTATATATCCTTACCTGAGGGAACCCAACATCTCGGGTGTAATATTTTACAACATTCCTGGCGTGTCTGCCCCTACTTCTCGGTGGGAACATCATATACGTCTATAACATTATATATCCTAACCTAAGGCAACCTAACATTTCCGATCTAATATTTTATAACATGCCTGGCGTGTCGGCCCCTACTTCTCGATGGGAACATTATATACGTCTATAACGGTATATATCCTTACGTAAGGGAACCTAACATCTCGGGTGTAATATTTTACAACATTCCTGGCGTGACGGCCCGCCGTTCTCGGTGGGAACATTATATACATCTATAACGTTATATATCCTAACCTATGGCACCCTAACATCCCGGATGTAATATTTTACAACACGCATGCCGTGTCGGCCCCTACTTCTCGGTGGGAACATTATATACGTCTATAACGTTATGTATCCCAACCAAAGGCAACCTAATATCTCGGTTGTAATATTATACAATATTCCTGGCCTGTCGGCCCCTACTTCTCGGTGGGAACATCATATACGTCTATAACGTTATATATCCTAACCTAAGGCAACCTACCATCTCGGATGTAATATTTTACAACACTCCTGGCATGTCGGCGCCTACATCTCGGTGGGAACATTATATACGTCTGTAACGTTATATATCCTAACCTAAGGCAACCTAGCTTCTCAGAAGTAATATTTGACAACATTCCTGGCGTGTCGGACCCTACTTCTCGGTGGGTACATTATATACGTCTATAACGTCGTATATCCTAACCTAAGGAAACCTAACATCTCGGATGTAATATTTGACAACATTCCTGTCGTGTCGACCTTTACATCTCGGTGGGAACTTTATATAAGTCTATAACGTTATATATCCTTACCTAAGGAAACCCAACATCTCGGATGTAATGTTTTACAACATGCCTGGCGTGTCGGCCCCTACTTCTCGGTGGGAACATTATATACGTCTATGACGGTATATATCCTTACCTAAGGGAACCTAACATCTCGTGTGTAATGTTTTACAACATGCCTGGCGTGACGGCCCGCAGTTCTCGGTGGGTCAATTATATACGTCTATAACGGTATATATACTTACCTAAGGGAATCTAACATCTCGGGTATAACATATTACAACATTCCTGGCGTGTCGGCCCGCAGTTCTAGGTGGGAACAATATATACGTCTGTAACGTTATATATCCTGACCTAAGGCAACCTAACATATCGGATGTAATATTTTACAACATGCCTGGCGTGTCGGCCCCTACTTCTCGGTGGGAACATTATATACGTCTATAACGGTATATATCATTACCTAAGGGAACCTAACATCTCGGGTGTAATATTTTACAACATTCCTGGCGTGACGGACCGCAGTTCTCGGTGGGAACATTATATACATCTATAACGTTATATATCCTAACCTAAGGCAACCTAACATCTCGGATGTAATATTTTACAACATGCATGCCGTGTCGGCCCCTACTTCTCGGTGGGGACATTATATACGTCACTAACGTTATATATGCCAACCTGAGGCATCCTAACATCTCGGATGTAATATTTTACAACATTCCTGGCGTATAGGCGCCTACATCTCGGTGGGGACATTATATACGTCTATAACGTTGTATATCCTAACCTAAGGAAACCTAACATCTCGGTTGTAATATTTTACAACATTCCTGGCGTGTCTGACCCTACTTCTCGGTGGGAACATCATTACGTCTATAACATTATATATCCTAACCTAAGGCAACCTAACATCTCCCATCTAATATTTTACAACATGCCTGGCGTGTCGGCCACTACTTCTCGATGGGAACATTATATACGTCACTAACGTTATATATGCTAACCTGAGGAACCCTAACACCTCGAATGTAATATTTTACAACATTCCTGGCGTGATGGCGCCAACATCTCGTTGGGGACATTATATACATCTATAACGTTGTATATCCTAACGTAGGGAAACCTAACATCTTGGATGTAATATTGGAAAACATTCCTGGCTTGTTGGCCGCTACTTCTCAGTGGGAACATTATATACGTCTATCACGTTACATATCCTTACCTAAGGGAACCTAATATCTCAGGTGTAATATTTTACAACATTCCTGGCGTGTCGGCCCGTAGTCCTAGGTGGTAATATTTAATACGTCAAAATCGTTATATATGCTAACCTGAGGCATCCTAACATCTCGGATGTAATATTTTACCACATTCCTGGCGTGTCGGCGCCTACATCTCGGTGGGAAGATTATATACGTTTATAACGTTATGTATCCCAACCTAAGGCAACATAACATCTCGGTTGTAATATTTTACGACATTCCTGGCGTGTCGGACCCTACTTCTCGGTGGGAACTTTATATACGTCTATAACGGTATATATCCTTACCTGAGGCATCCTAACATCTCGGATGTAATATTTTACCACATTCCTGGCGTGTCGGCGCCTACATCTCGGTGGGAAGATTATATACGTTTATAACGTTATGTATCCCAACCTAAGGCAACATAACATCTCGGTTGTAATATTTTACGACATTCCTGGCGTGTCGGACCCTACTTCTCGGTGGGAACATTATGTACGTCTATAACGTTATATGTCCTAACCTAAGGCAATCTAACATCTCGGGTGTAATATTTTACAACATTCCTGGCGTGTCTGCCCCTACTTCTCGGTGGGAACATCATATACGTCTATAACATTATATATCCTAACCTAAGGCAACCTAGCATCTCCGATCTAATATTTTATAACATGCCTGGCGTGTCGGCCCCTACTTCTCGATGGGAACATTATATACGTCTATAACGTTGTATATCCTATCCTAAGGCAACCTAACATCTCAGAAGTAATATTTGACAACATTCCTGGCGTGGCGGCCCCTACTTCCCGGTGGGAACTTTATGTACGTCTATGACGCTATATATCCTTACCTAAGGGAACCTAACATCTCGCGTGTAACATTTTACAACATACCTGGCGTGTCGGCCCGCAGTTCTCGGAGGGAACATCATGTACGTCTATGACGTTGTATATCCTAACCTAAGGGAACCTATCATTTCGGATGAAATATTTTAGAAAATTCCTCGCAGGTCGGTCCCTACTTCTCGGTGGGAACATTATATACGTCTATAACGTTGTATATCCTAACCTGAGGCATCCTAACACCTCGGATGTAATATTTTACAACATTCCTGGCGTGACGGCGCCAACATCTCGGTGGGGACATTATATACGTCTATAACGTTGTATATCCTAACCTAAGGAAACCTAACATCTCGGTTGTAATATTTTACAACATTCCTTGCGTGTCTGCCCCTACTTCTCGGTGGGAACATCATATACGTCTATAACGTTATATATCCTAACCTAAGGCAACCTAACGTCTCCGATTTTATATTTTACAACATGCCTGGCGTGTCGGCCCCTACTTCTCGGTGGGAACATATATACGTCAATAACGTTATATATGCTAACCTGAGGCATCCTAAAACCTCGGATGTAATATTTTACAACATTCCTGGCGTGACGGCGCCTACATCTCGGTGGGGACATTATATACTTCTATAACGTTGTATATGATAATCTGAGGCATCCTAGCACCTGGGGTGTAATATTTTACAACATTCCTGGCGGGACGGCGTCAACGCCTCGGTGGGGACATTATATACATCTATAACGTTATATATCCTGACCTAAGGCAACCTAACATATCGAACGTAATATTTTACAACATGCCTGGCGTGTCGGCCCCCACATCTCGGTGGGAACATTATATACGTCTACAAGGTTATGTATCCCAACCTAAGGCAACCTAACATCTCGGATGTAATATTTTACAACATTCCTTGCGTGTCGGCGCCTACTTATCTGTGGGAACATTATATACTTCTGTAACGTTATGTATCCTAACCGAAGGCAACATAACATCTCGTACGTGATATTTTACAACATTCCTTGCGTGTCGGCACCTACTTTTCGGTGGTAACATTATATACGTCTATAACGTTATATGTCCTATCCTAGGGCAACCTAACATCTCGGATGTAATATTTTACAACATTCCTTGCGTGTCGGCCCCTACTTCTCGGTGGGAACATTATGTACGGCTATAACATTATATGTCCTAACCTAAAGCCACCTAACTTCTCGGATGTAATATTTTACAGCATTCCTTGCGTGTCGGCACCTACTTTTCGGTGGTAACATTATATACGTCTATAACGTTATATGTCCTATCCTAGGGCAACCTAACATCTCGGATGTAATATTTTACAACATTCCTTGCGTGTCGGCCCCTACTTCTCGGTGGGAACATTATGTACGGCTAGAACATTATATGTCCTAACCTAAAGCCACCTAACTTCTCGGATGTAATATTTTACAACATTCCTTGCGTGCCGGCGCCTACTTATCCGTGGGAACATTATATACTTCTGTAACGTTATGTATCCTAACCGAAGGCAACATAACATCTCGGACGTGATATTTTACAACATTCCTTGCGTGTCGGCACCTATTTCTCGGTGGGAACATTGTGTACGTCTATAACGTTATATGTCCTATCCTAGTGCAAACTAACATCTCGGATGTAATATTTTACAACATTCGTGGCGTGTCGGCCCCTACATCTTGGTGGGAACATTATGTACGACTATAACGTTATACGTCCTATCCTAGGGCAACCTAACATCTCGGATGTAATATTTTACAACATTCCTTGCGTGTCGGCCCCTACTTCTCGGTGGGAACATTATGTACGTATATAACGTTATACGTCCTATCCTAAGGCAACCTAACATCTCGGATGTAATATTTTACAGCATTCCTTGCGTGTCGGCACCTACTTTTCGGTGGTAACATTATATACGTCTATTACGTTATATGTCCTATCCTAGGGCAAACTAACTTATAGGATGTAATATTTTACACCATTCCTTGTGTGTCGGCGCCTACTTCTCGGTGGGAACATTATGTACGGCTATAACATTATATGTCCTAACCTAAGGCCACCTAACATCTCGGACGCAATATTTAACAACATTCCATTCTTGTCGGCACCTACTTCTCGGTGGGAACATTATGTACGGCTATAACATTATATGTCCTAACCTAAAGCCACCTAACTTCTCGGATGTAATACTGTACAACATTCCTTGCGTGTCGGAGCATACTTATCCGTGGGAACATTATATACTTCTGTAACGTTATATATCCTAACCGAAGGCAACATAACATCTCGGACGTAATATTTTACAACACTCCTTGCGTGTCGGCGCCTACTTATCCGTGGGAACATTATATAGTTCTGTAACGTTATATATCCTAACCGAAGGCAACATAACATCTCTGACGTGATATTTTACGACATTCCTTGCGTGTCGGCACCTACTTCTCGGTGGGAACATTATGTACGTCTATAACGTTATATGTCCTATCCTAGGGCAACCTAACATCTCGGATGTAATATATTACAACATTCGTGGCGTGTCGGCCCCTACTTCTTGGTGGGAACATTATGTACGACTATAACGTTATACGTCCTATCCTAGGGCAACCTAACATCTCGGATGTAATATTTTTCAACATTCCTTGCGTGTCGGCCCCTACTTCTCGGTGGGAACATTATGTACGGCTATAACGTTATATATCCTAACCTAAGGCAACCTAACATCTCGAATTTAATATTTTACAACATTCCTTGCGTGTCGGCCCCTACTTCTGGTGGGAACATTATATACGCCTATAAAGTTATATATCCTATCCTAGGGTAACCTAACATCTCGGACGTTATATTCTACAACATTCGTGGCGTGTCGGCCCCTACTTCTTGGTGGGAACATTATGTACGTATATAACGTTATATGTCCTAACCTAATGCAACCTGATATCTCGGACACAATATTTAACAACATTCATTACGTGTCGACCCCTACTCCTCGGTGGGAACATTATGTACGTCTATAACGTTATATGTCCTAACCTAAGGCAATCTAACATCTCGGTAGTAATATTTTACAACATTCCTTGCGTGTCGGCACCTACCTTTCGGTGGTAACATTATATACGTCTATAACGTTATATGTCCTATCCTAGGGCAACCTAACATCTCGGATGTAATATTTTACAACATTCCTTGCGTGTCGGCCCCTACTTCTCGGTGGGAACATTATGTACGGCTATAACATTATATGTCCTAACCTAAAGCCACCTAACTTCTCGGATGTAATATTTTACAACATTCCTTGCGTGTCGGCACCTACTTTTCGGTGGTAACATTATATACGTCTATAACGTTATATGTCCTATCCTAGGGCAACCTAACATCTCGGATGTAATATTTTACAACATTCCTTGCGTGTCGGCCCCTACTTCTCGGTGGGAACATTATGTACGTATCTAACGTTATATGTCCTAACCTAATGCTACCTGATATCTCGGACACAATATTTAACAACATTCGTTACGTGTCGACCCCTACTCCTCGGTGGCAACATTATGTACGTCTATAATGTTATATATCCTAACGTAAGGGAACCTAACATCTCGGATATAATATTTTACAACATTCCTTGCGTGTCGGCCCCTACTTCTTGGTGGGAACATTATATACGTCTATAACGTTATATGTCCTATCCTAGGGCAACCTAACATCTCGGTTGTAATATTTTATAACATTCCTTGCGTGTCGGTCCCTACTTCCCGGTGGGAACATTATGTGCAGCTATAACATTATATATCCTAACCTAAGCAAACCTAACATCTCGGATGTAATATTTAACAACATTCCTTGCGTGTCGGCGCCTACTTCTCGGTGGGAACATTATGTACGGCTATAACATTATATGTCCTAACTTAAGGCAACCTAACATCTCGGACGCAATATTTTAAAACATTCCATTCGTGTCGGCGCCTACTTCCCGGTGGGAACATTATATACTTCTATAACGTTATACGTCCTAACCTAAAGCAACCTAACACCTCGGATGTAATATTTTACAACATTCGTGGCGTGTCGGCCCCTACTTCTTGGTGGGCACATTATGTACGTATATAACGTTATATGTACTAACCTAAGTGTTTGGAGCAACGCAGGGGCGACTTTATGGTACGGTCAGTCATGTATAGAGTTTCGTCTTTTGTCAGTTTTAGCAGACCGGCTGCAGCCAATATGTGGCACTTAAAGTAATTTCATTTATTAGGGTTTCGTCTTGCCTCAGCAATTTCACCAAGGTTACCATAAAGTCACGTTCCAAAGGGTCCTTAGGATTAGAATATTTTTAAGACTATAATACGTAGACCCGTACCGTTGGGCTCAACTTGACCTGGCGGAATCTCTGCGCTGTTGCCAAACTTTCGTCTAACAGTGACCACCCCCAACATCCCCGCTTCCAAATGTAACGTGCTTCGGGCAAGCTGGAAGGGGATGACTTGGGGTTGGTTAATTAGGAAACTCGGCACCTCCCTTATGGGCCAGCCACTTCGGAGAAGGGTCCATAGTGGGGACTGCCAGGACTTAAATTAAGAGATTTTTGTACAGTTAGACCAGAATATTTAGCAGAACAGTAGAGAGAGGAGTTCAGTAGAGTTCAGAAAATAAACTGTCCAACACAGTAGTTCAGAAGTTTTTCAGAGCTGAATCAGTCAGCTACGTAACACTAACATCAGTCCCAAATCATTGGGTGGTCCTTCGAACCTCAGACGGCACCTAGTGCAATATTCGAAGTACGCGGATAGCCAACGTGTACCGAACACTAAGCAAACCTAACATCTCGAATGTAATATTTCACAACATTCGTGGCGTGTCGGCCTCCACTTCTCGGTGGGAACATTATGTACGTCTATAACGTTGTGTGTCCTAACCTAAGGCAACCTAACACCTCATATGTAATATTTTACAACATTCGTGGCGTGTAGGCCTCTACTTCTCGGTGGGAACATTGTGTACGTCTATAACGTTATATGTCCTAACCTAAGGCAACCTAACACCTCGTATGTAATATTTTACAACATTCGCTGCGTGTCGGCCCCTGCTTCTCGGTGGGAACATTTTGTACTTCTATAACGTTATATATCCTATCCTAAGGCAACCTAACATCTCGGATGTAATATTTTACAGCATTCCTTGTGTGTCGGCACCTACTTTTCGGTGGTAACATTATATACGTCTATAACGTTATATGTCCTATCCTAGGGCAACCTAACATCTCGGATGTAATATTTTATAACATTCCTTGCTTGTCGACCCCTACTCCTCGGTGGGAACATTATGTACGTCTATAACGTTATATGTCCTAACCTAAGGCAATCTAGCATCTCGGTAGTAATATTTTACAACATTCCTTGCGTGTCGGCACCTACTTTTCGGTGGGAACATTATGTACGTCTATAACGTTATATGTCCTATCCTAGGGCAACCTAACATCTCGGATGTAATATTTTACAACATTCGTGGCGTGTCGGCGCCTACTTCTCGGTGGGAACATCATGTACGGATATAACGTTATATGTCCTAACCTAAGGCAACCTAACACCTCGGATGTAATATTTAACAACATTCGTGGCGTGTCGGCCACTTCTTCTCGGTGGGAACATTATGTGCAGCTATAACGTAATATGCCCTAACCTAAGGCAACCTAACATCTCGGATGTAATATTTTACAACATTCCATTTGTGTCGGCACCTACTTCGCTGTGGGAACATTATGTACGGCTATAACATTATATGTCCTAACCTAAGGCCACCTAACATCTCGGACGCAATACTTTACAACATTCCATTCGTGTCGGCACCTACTTCTTGGTGGGAACATTATGTACGTATATAACGTTATATGTCCTAACCTAAGCAAACCTAACATCTCGGATGTAATATTTTACAACATTCGTGGCGTGTCGGCGCCTACATCTCGGTGGGAACATTATGTACGGATATAACGTTATATGACCTAACCTAAGGCAACCTGACACCTCGGATGTAATATTTAACAACATTCGTGGCGTGTCGGCCACTTCTTCTCGGTGGGAACATTATGTGCAGCTATAACGTAATATGTCCTAACCTAAGGCAACCTAACATCTCGGCTGTAATATTTTACAAAATTCCATTCGTGTCGGCACCTACTTCCTGGTGGGAACATTATGTACGTATATAACGTTATATGTCCTAACCTAATGCAACCTGATATCTCGGACACAATATTTAACAAAATTCGTTACGTGTCGAACCCTACTCATCGGTGGGAACATTATGTACGTCTATAATGTTATATATCCTAACCTAAGGCAACCTAACAACTCGGATGTAATATTTTACAACATTCCTTGCGTGTCGGCCCCTACTTCTTGGTGGGAACATTATGTACGTATATAACTTTATATGTCCTAACCTAAGCAAACCTAACATCTCGGATGTAATATTTCACAACATTCGTGGCGTGTCGGCCTCTACTTCTCGGTGGGAACATTATGTACGTCTATAACGTTATATGTCCTAACCTAAGCAAACCTAACACCTCGTATGTAATATTTAACAACATTCGTTGCATGTCGACCCCTACGCCTCGGTGGGAACATTATGTACTTCTATAACGTTATATATCTTATCCTAAGGCAACCTAACATCTCGGATGTAATATTTTACAACATTCCTTGCGTGTCGGCGCCTACTTCTCGGTGGGAACATTATGTACGGCTGTAACATTATATGTCCTAATTTCAGGCCACCTAACGTATCGGACGCAATATTTTACAACATTCCATTCGTGTCGGCACCTACTTCTCGGTGGGAACATTATGTACGTATATAACGTTATATGTCCTAACCTAATGCAACCTGATATCTCGGACACAATATTTAACAACATTCGTTACGTGTCGACCCCTACTCCTCGGTGGGTACATTATGTACGTCTATAATGTTATATATCCTAACCTGAGGCAACCTAACATCTCGTATGTAATATTTTACAACATTCCTTGCGTGTCGGCCCCTACTTCTTGGTGGGAACATTATGTACGTATATAAAGTTATATGTCCTATCCTAGGGCAACCTAACGTCTCGGATGTAATATTTTACAACATTCCTTGCGTGTCGACGCATACTGCTCCGTGGGAATATTATATACGTCTATAACTTTATATATCCTAACATAAGGCAACCTAACATCTCGGATGTAATATTTTAAAACATTCCTTGCGTGTCGGCCTCTACTTCTCGGTGGGATCATTATGTGCAGCTATAACGTAATATGTCCTATCCTAAGGCAACCTAACATCTCAGACGCAATATTTTACAACATACCATGCGTGTCGGCACGTACTTCTCGGTGGGAACATTATGTACGTCTATAACGTTATATGTCCTATCCTAGGGCAACCTAACGTCTCGGATGTAATATTTTACAACATTCCTTGCGTGTCGACGCATACTGCTCCGTGGGAATATTATATACGTCTATAACTTTATATATCCTAACATAAGGCAACCTAACATCTCGGATGTAATATTTTAAAACATTCCTTGCGTGTCGGCCTCTACTTCTCGGTGGGATCATTATGTGCAGCTATAACGTAATATGTCCTAACCTAAGGCAACCTAACATCTCGGATGTAATATTTTACAACATTCCTTGCGTTTCGGCGCATACTGCTCCGTGCGAATATTATATACGTCTATAACGTTATATATCCTAACCTAAGGCAACCTAACACCTCGTATGTAATATTTTACAACATTCGTGGCATGTCAGCCCCTACTTCTTGGTGGGAACATTATGTACGACTATAACGTTATACGTCCTAACCTAAGGCAAGCTAACATCTCGGATGTAATATTTTACAACATTTGTGGCGTGTCGGCCCCTACTTCTCGGTGGGAACATTATGTACGGATATAACGTTCTATGTCCTAACCGAAGACAACCGAATATCTCGGATGTAATATTTTACAGCATTCCTTGCGTGTCGGCACCAACTTTTCGGTGGTAACATTATATACGTCTATAACGTTATATGTTCTATCCTAGCGCAACCTAACATCTCGGATTTAATATTTTACAGCATTCCTTGCGTGTCGGCCCCTACTTCTCGGTGGTAACCTTATATACGTCTATAACGTTATATGTCCTATCCTAGGGCAACCTAACATTTCAGATGTAATATTTTACAACATTCGTTACGTGTTGACCCCTACTCCTCGGTGGGAACATTATGTACGTCTATAACGTTATATGTCCTAACCTAAGGCAATTTAACATCGCGGACGTGATATTTTACAACATTCCTTGCGTGTCGGCACCAACTTCTCGGTGGGAACATTATGTACGTCTATAACGTTATACGTCCTAACCTAAGGCAACCTAACATCCCGGATGTAATATTTCACAACATTCCTTGCGTGTCGGCCCCTACTTCTGGGTGGGAACATTATGTACGTATATAACGTTATATGTCCTAACCTAAGCAAACCTAACATCTCGGATGTAATATTTTACAGCATTCCTTGAGTGTCGGCACCTACTTTTCGGTGGTAACATTATATACGTCTATAACGTTATATGTCCTATCCTAGGGAAACCTAACATCTCGGATGTAATATTTTGTAACATTCCTTGCGTGTCGGCGCATACTGCTCCGTGAGAATAGTATATACGTCTAGAACTTTATATATCCTAACATAAGGCAACCTAACATATCGGATGTAATATTTTACAACATTCCTTGCTTGTCGGCGCCTACTTCTCGGTGGGAACATTATGTACGGCTATAACATTATATGTTCTAACCTAAGGCCACCTAACATCTCGGACGCAATATATTACAACATTCCATTTGTGTCGGCACCTACTTCTCGGTGGGAACATTATGTACGTCTATAACGTTATATGTCCTAACCTAAGGCAATCTAACATCTCGGATGTAATATTTTACAACATTCCTTGCGTGTCGGCCCCTACTTCTTGGTGGGAACATTATGTACAACTATACCGTTATACATCCTAACCTAAGGCAACCTAACAACTCGAATGTAGTATTTCACAACATTCGTGGCGTGTTGGCCTCTACTTCTCGGTGGGAACATTATGTACGTCTATAACGTTATGTGTCCTAACCTAAGGCAACCTAACATCTCGGATGGAATATTTTACAACATTTGTGGCGTGTCGGCCCCTACTTCTCGGTGGGAACATTATGTACGGATATAACGTTCTATGTCCTAACCGAAGACAACCTAACACCTCGGATGTAATATTTTACAGAATTCCTTGCGTGTCGGCACCTACTTTTCGGTGGTAACATTATATACGTCTATAACGTTATATGTCCTATCCTAGCGCAACCTAACGTTTCGGATGTAATATTTTACAACATTCGTGGCGTGTAGGCCTCTACTTCTCGGTGGGAACATTATGTGCAGCTATAACATAATATGTCCTAACCTAAGGCACCCTAACGTCTCGGATGTAATATTTTACAACATTCCTTGCGTGTCGACGCATACTGCTCCGTGGGAATATTATATACGTCTATAACTTTATATATCCTAACCTAAGGCAACCTAACATCTCGGATGTAATATTTTACAACATTCCATTCGTGCTGGCACCTACTTCACGGTGGGAACATTATGTACGTATATAACGTTATATGTCCTAACCTAAGGCAACCTAACACCTCGTATGTAATATTTTACAACATTCGTGGCGTGTCGGCCCCTACTTCTTGGTGGGAACATTATGTACGACTATAACGTTATACGTCCTAACCTAAGGCAAGCTAACATCTCGGATGTAATATTTTACAACATTTGTGGCGTGTCGGCCCCTACTTCTCGGTGGGAACATTCTGTACGGATATAACGTTCTATGTCCTAACCGAAGACAACCGAACATCTCGGATGTAATATTTTACAGCATTCCTTGCGTGTCGGCACCAACTTTTCGGTGGTAACATTATATACGTCTATAACGTTATATGTTCTATCCTAGCGCAACCTAACATCTCGGATTTAATATTTTACAGCATTCCTTGCGTGTCGGCCCCTACTTCTCGGTGGTAACCTTATATACGTCTATAACGTTATATGTCCTATCCTAGGTCAACCTAACATTTCGGATGTAATATTTTACAACATTCGTTACGTGTTGACCCCTACTCCTCGGTGGGAACATTATGTACGTCTATAACGTTATATGTCCTAACCTAAGGCAATTTAACATCGCGGACGTGATATTTTACAACATTCCTTGCGTGTCGGCACCAACTTCTCGGTGGGAACATTATGTACGTCTATAACGTTATACGTCCTAACCTAAGGCAACCTAACATCCCGGATGTAATATTTCACAACATTCCTTGCGTGTCGGCCCCTACTTCTTGGTGGGAACATTATGTACGTATATAACGTTATATGTCCTAACCTAAGCAAACCTAACATCTCGGATGTAATATTTTACAGCATTCCTTGAGTGTCGGCACCTACTTTTCGGTGGTAACATTATATACGTCTATAACGTTATATATCCTATCCTAGGGAAACCTAACATCTCGGATGTAATATTTTATAACATTCCTTGCGTGTCGGCGCATACTGCTCCGTGAGAATAGTATATACGTCTAGAACTTTATATATCCTAACATAAGGCAACCTAACATATCGGATGTAATATTTTACAACATTCCTTGCTTGTCGGCGCCTACTTCTCGGTGGGAACATTATGTACGGCTATAACATTATATGTTCTAACCTAAGGCCACCTAACATCTCGGACGCAATATATTACAACATTCCATTTGTGTCGGCACCTACTTCTCGGTGGGAACATTATGTACGTATACAACGTTACATGTCCTAACCTAATGCAACCAGATATCTCGGACACAATATTTAACAACATTCGTTACGTGTCGACCCCTACTCCTCGGTGGGAACATTATGTACGTCTATAACGTTATATGTCCTAACCTAAGGCAATCTAACATCTCGGATGTAATATTTTACAACATTCCTTGCGTGTCGGCCCCTACTTCTTGGTGGGAACATTATGTACAACTATACCGTTATACATCCTAACCTAAGGCAACCTAACAACTCGAATGTAGTATTTCACAACATTCGTGGCGTGTTGGCCTCTACTTCTCGGTGGGAACATTATGTACGTCTATAACGTTATGTGTCCTAACCTAAGGCAACCTAACATCTCGGATGGAATATTTTACAACATTTGTGGCGTGTCGGCCCCTACTTCTCGGTGGGAACATTATGTACGGATATAACGTTCTATGTCCTAACCGAAGACAACCTAACACCTCGGATGTAATATTTTACAGAATTCCTTGCGTGTCGGCACCTACTTTTCGGTGGTAACATTATATACGTCTATAACGTTATATGTCCTATCCTAGCGCAACCTAACGTTTCGGATGTAATATTTTACAACATTCGTGGCGTGTAGGCCTCTACTTCTCGGTGGGAACATTATGTGCAGCTATAACATAATATGTCCTAACCTAAGGCACCCTAACGTCTCGGATGTAATATTTTACAACATTCCTTGCGTGTCGACGCATACTGCTCCGTGGGAATATTATATACGTCTATAACTTTATATATCCTAACCTAAGGCAACCTAACATCTCGGATGTAATATTTTACAACATTCCATTCGTGCTGGCACCTACTTCACGGTGGGAACATTATGTACGTATATAACGTTATATGTCCTAACCTAAGGCAACCTAACACCTCGTATGTAATATTTTACAACATTCGTGGCGTGTCGGCCCCTACTTCTTGGTGGGAACATTATGTACGACTAGAACGTTATACGTCCTAACCTAAGGCAAGCTAACATCTCGGATGTAATATTTTACAACATTTGTGGCGTGTCGGCCCCTACTTCTCGGTGGGAACATTCTGTACGGATATAACGTTCTATGTCCTAACCGAAGACAACCGAACATCTCGGATGTAATATTTTACAGCATTCCTTGCGTGTCGGCACCAACTTTTCGGTGGTAACATTATATACGTCTATAACGTTATATGTCCGATCCTAGGGCAACCTAACATTTCGGATGTAATATTTTACAACATTCCTTGCGTGTCGGCCCCTACTTCTCGGTGGGAACATTATGTACGTCTATAACGTTATATATCCTAACCTAAGGCAACCTAACATCCCGGATGTAATATTTTACAACATTCCTTGCGTGTCGGCCCCTACTTCTCGGTGGGAACATTATGTACGGCTATAACATTATATGTTCTAACCTAAGGCCACCTAACATCTCGGACGCAATATATTACAACATTCCATTTGTGTCGGCACCTACTTCTCGGTGGGAACATTATGTACGCCTATAACGTTATGTGTCCTAACCTAAGGCAACCAAACACCTCGTATGTAATATTTTACAACATTCGTGGCATGTAGGCCTCTACTTCTCGTTGGGAACATTATGTACTTCTATAACGTTATATATCCTATCCTAAGACAACCTAACATCTCGGATGTAATATTTTACAGCATTCCTTGCGTGTCGGCACCTACTTTTCGGTGGTAACATTATATACGTCTATAACGTTACATGTCCTATCCTAGGGCAACCTAACATCTCGGATGTAATATTTTACAACATTCCATTCGTGCTGGCACCTACTTCACGGTGGGAACATTATGTACGTATATAACGTTATATGTCCTAACCTAAGGCAACCTAACACCTCGTATGTAATATTTTACAACATTCGTGGCGTGTCGGCCCCTACTTCTTGGTGGGAACATTATGTACGACTATAACGTTATACGTCCTAACCTAAGGCAAGCTAACATCTCGGATGTAATATTTTACAACATTTGTGGCGTGTCGGCCCCTACTTCTCGGTGGGAACATTATGTACGGATATAACGTTCTATGTCCTAACCGAAGACAACCTAACACCTCGGATGTAATATTTTACAGAATTCCTTGCGTGTCGGCACCTACTTTTCGGTGGTAACATTATATACGTCTATAACGTTATATGTCCTATCCTAGCGCAACCTAACGTTTCGGATGTAATATTTTACAACATTCGTGGCGTGTAGGCCTCTACTTCTCGGTGGGAACATTATGTGCAGCTATAACATAATATGTCCTAACCTAAGGCACCCTAACGTCTCGGATGTAATATTTTACAACATTCCTTGCGTGTCGACGCATACTGCTCCGTGGGAATATTATATACGTCTATAACTTTATATATCCTAACCTAAGGCAACCTAACATCTCGGATGTAATATTTTACAACATTCCATTCGTGCTGGCACCTACTTCACGGTGGGAACATTATGTACGTATATAACGTTATATGTCCTAACCTAAGGCAACCTAACACCTCGTATGTAATATTTTACAACATTCGTGGCGTGTCGGCCCCTACTTCTTGGTGGGAACATTATGTACGACTATAACGTTATACGTCCTAACCTAAGGCAAGCTAACATCTCGGATGTAATATTTTACAACATTTGTGGCGTGTCGGCCCCTACTTCTCGGTGGGAACATTCTGTACGGATATAACGTTCTATGTCCTAACCGAAGACAACCGAACATCTCGGATGTAATATTTTACAGCATTCCTTGCGTGTCGGCACCAACTTTTCGGTGGTAACATTATATACGTCTATAACGTTATATGTCCGATCCTAGGGCAACCTAACATTTCGGATGTAATATTTTACAACATTCCTTGCGTGTCGGCCCCTACTTCTCGGTGGGAACATTATGTACGTCTATAACGTTATATATCCTAACCTAAGGCAACCTAACATCCCGGATGTAATATTTTCCAACATTCCTTGCGTGTCGGCCCCTACTTCTCGGTGGGAACATTATGTACGGCTATAGCATTATATGTCCTAACATAAGGCCACCCAACATCTCGGACGCAATATTTAACAACATTCGTGGCGTGTCGGCCTCTACTTCTCGGTGGGAACATTATGTACGTCTATAACGTTATGTGTCCTAACCTAAGGCAACCTAACACCTCGTATGTAATATTTTACAACATTCGTGGCGAGTCGGCCCCTACTTCTCGGTGGGAACATTATGTACGTCTATAACGATATATGTCCTATCCTAGGGCAACCTAACATCTCGGATGTAATATTTTACAACATTCCTTGCGTGTCGGCCCCTACTTCTCGGTAGGAACATTATGTACGGCTATAACGTTATATGTCCTAACCTAAGGCAACCTAACACATCGGATGTCATATTTAACAACATTCCATTCGTGTCCGCCCCTACTTCTCGGTGGGAACATTATGTACTTCTATAACGTTATATATCCTATCCTAAGGCAACCTAGCATCTCGGATGTAATATTTTACAGCATTCCTTGCGTGTCGGCACCAACTTTTCGGTGGTAACATTATGTACGGCTATAACATTATATGTTCTAACCTAAGGCTACCTAACATCTCGGACGCAATATATTACAACATTCCATTCGTGTCGGCACCTACTTCTCGGTGGGAACATTATGCACGTATACAACGTTACATGTCCTAACCTAATGCAACCTGATATCTCGGACACAATATTTAACAACATTCGTTACGTGTCGACCCCTACCCCTCGGTGGGAACATTATGTACGTCTATAACGTTATATGTCCTAACCTAAGGCAATCTAACATCTCGGATGTAATATTTTACAACATTCCTTGCGTGTCGGCCCCTACTTCTTGGTGGGAACATTATGTACGACTATACCGTTATACATCCTAACCTAAGGCAACCTAACAACTCCAATGTAGTATTTCACAACATTCGTGGCGTGTCGGCCTCTACTTCTCGGTGGGAACATTATGTACGTCTATAACGTTATGTGTCCTATCCTAGGGCAACCTAACGTTTCGGATGTAATATTTTACAACATTCCTTGTGTGTCGACGCATACTGCTCCGTGGGAATATTATATACGTCTATAACTTTATATATCCTAACCTAAGGCAACCTAACATCTCGGATGTAATATTTTACAACATTCCATTCGTGCTGGCACCTACTTCACGGTGGGAACATTATGTACGTATATAACGTTATATGTCCTAACCTAAGGCAACCTAACACCTCGTATGTAATATTTTACAACATTCGTGGCGTGTCGGCCCCTACTTCTTGGTGGGAACATTATGTACGACTATGACGTTATACGTCCTAACCTAAGGCCACCTAACATCTCGGACGCAATATTTAACAACATTCCTAGCGTGTCGGCCTCTACTTCTCGGTGGGAACATTATGTACGTCTATAACGTTATGTGTCCTAACCTAAGGCAACCTAACATCTCGGATGGAACATTTTACAACATTCGTGGCATGTAGGCCTCTACTTCTCGTTGGGAACATTATGTACTTCTATAACGTTATATATCCTATCCTAAGACAACCTAACATCTCGGATGTAATATTTTACAGCATTCCTTGCGTGTCGGCACCTACTTTTCGGTGGTAACATTATATCCGTCTATAACGTTACATGTCCTATCCTAGGGCAACCTAACATCTCGGATGTAATATTTTACAACATTCCTTGCGTGTCGGCCTCTACTTCTCGGTGGGAACATTATGTACGTCTATAACGTTATGTGTCCTAACCTAAGGCAACCTAACATCTCGGATGGAATATTTCACAACATTTGTGGCGTGACGGCCCCTACTTCTCGGTGGGAACATTATGTACGGATATAACGTTCTATGTCCTAACCGAAGACAACCTAACACCTCGGATGTAATATTTTACAGAATTCCTTGCGTGTCGGCACCTACTTTTCGGTGGTAACATTATATACGTCTATAACGTTATATGTCCTATCCTAGCGCAACCTAACGTTTCGGATGTAATATTTTACAACATTCGTGGCGTGTAGGCCTCTACTTCTCGGTGGGAACATTATGTGCAGCTATAACATAATATGTCCTAACCTAAGGCACCCTAACGTCTGGGATGTAATATTTTACAACATTCCTTGCGTGTCGACGCATACTGCTCCGTGGGAATATTATATACGTCTATAACTTTATATATCCTAACCTAAGGCAACCTAACATCTCGGATGTAATATTTTACAACATTCCATTCGTGCTGGCACCTACTTCACGGTGGGAACATTATGTACGTATATAACGTTATATGTCCTAACCTAAGGCAACCTAACACCTCGTATGTAATATTTTACAACATTCGTGGCGTGTCGGCCCCTACTTCTTGGTGGGAACATTATGTACGACTATAACGTTATACGTCCTAACCTAAGGCAAGCTAACATCTCGGATGTAATATTTTACAACATTTGTGGCGTGTCGGCCCCTACTTCTCGGTGGGAACATTCTGTACGGATATAACGTTCTATGTCCTAACCGAAGACAACCGAACATCTCGGATGTAATATTTTACAGCATTCCTTGCGTGTCGGCACCAACTTTTCGGTGGTAACATTATATACGTCTATAACGTTATATGTCCGATCCTAGGGCAACCTAACATTTCGGATGTAATATTTTACAACATTCCTTACGTGTCGGCCCCTACTTCTCGGTGGGAACATTATGTACGTCTATAACGTTATATATCCTAACCTAAGGCAACCTAACATCCCGGATGTAATATTTTACAACATTCCTTGCGTGTCGGCCCCTACTTCTCGGTGGGAACATTATGTACGGCTATAGCATTATATGTCCTAACCTAAGGCCACCTAACATCTCGGACGCAATATTTAACAACATTCGTGGCGTGTCGGCCTCTACTTCTCGGTGGGAACATTATGCACGTCTATAACGTTATGTGTCCTAACCTAAGGCAACCTAACACCTCGTATGTAATATTTTACAACATTCGTGGCGAGTCGGCCCCTACTTCTCGGTGGGAACATTATGTACGTCTATAACGATATATGTCCTATCCTAGGGCAACCTAACATCTCGGATGTAATATTTTACAACATTCCTTGCGTGTCGGCCCCTACTTCTCGGTAGGAACATTATGTACGGCTATAACGTTATATGTCCTAACCTAAGGCAACCTAACACATCGGATGTCATATTTAACAACATTCCATTCGTGTCCGCCCCTACTTCTCGGTGGGAACATTATGTACTTCTATAACGTTATATATCCTATCCTAAGGCAACCTAGCATCTCGGATGTAATATTTTACAGCATTCCTTGCGTGTCGGCACCAACTTTTCGGTGGCAACATTATGTACGGCTATAACATTATATGTTCTAACCTAAGGCTACCTAACATCTCGGACGCAATATATTACAACATTCCATTCGTGTCGGCACCTACTTCTCGGTGGGAACATTATGCACGTATACAACGTTACATGTCCTAACCTAATGCAACCTGATATCTCGGACACAATATTTAACAACATTCGTTACGTGTCGACCC
The DNA here is from genome assembly GCA_963969225.1 of Xylocopa violacea. Taxonomy (NCBI): domain Eukaryota; kingdom Metazoa; phylum Arthropoda; class Insecta; order Hymenoptera; family Apidae; genus Xylocopa; species Xylocopa violacea. The sequence continues at coordinate 1,097,769 of CAXAJV010000929.1, forward strand.
CTACCCCTCGGTGGGAACATTATGTACGTCTATAACGTTATATGTCCTAACCTAAGGCAATCTAACATCTCGGATGTAATATTTTACAACATTCCTTGCGTGTCGGCCCCTACTTCTTGGTGGGAACATTATGTACGACTATACCGTTATACATCCTAACCTAAGGCAACCTAACAACTCCAATGTAGTATTTCACAACATTCGTGGCGTGTCGGCCTCTACTTCTCGGTGGGAACATTATGTACGTCTATAACGTTATGTGTCCTATCCTAGGGCAACCTAACGTTTCGGATGTAATATTTTACAACATTCCTTGTGTGTCGACGCATACTGCTCCGTGGGAATATTATATACGTCTATAACTTTATATATCCTAACCTAAGGCAACCTAACATCTCGGATGTAATATTTTACAACATTCCATTCGTGCTGGCACCTACTTCACGGTGGGAACATTATGTACGTATATAACGTTATATGTCCTAACCTAAGGCAACCTAACACCTCGTATGTAATATTTTACAACATTCGTGGCGTGTCGGCCCCTACTTCTTGGTGGGAACATTATGTACGACTATGACGTTATACGTCCTAACCTAAGGCCACCTAACATCTCGGACGCAATATTTAACAACATTCCTAGCGTGTCGGCCTCTACTTCTCGGTGGGAACATTATGTACGTCTATAACGTTATGTGTCCTAACCTAAGGCAACCTAACATCTCGGATGGAACATTTTACAACATTCGTGGCATGTAGGCCTCTACTTCTCGTTGGGAACATTATGTACTTCTATAACGTTATATATCCTATCCTAAGACAACCTAACATCTCGGATGTAATATTTTACAGCATTCCTTGCGTGTCGGCACCTACTTTTCGGTGGTAACATTATATCCGTCTATAACGTTACATGTCCTATCCTAGGGCAACCTAACATCTCGGATGTAATATTTTACAACATTCCTTGCGTGTCGGCCTCTACTTCTCGGTGGGAACATTATGTACGTCTATAACGTTATGTGTCCTAACCTAAGGCAACCTAACATCTCGGATGGAATATTTCACAACATTTGTGGCGTGACGGCCCCTACTTCTCGGTGGGAACATTATGTACGGATATAACGTTCTATGTCCTAACCGAAGACAACCTAACACCTCGGATGTAATATTTTACAGAATTCCTTGCGTGTCGGCACCTACTTTTCGGTGGTAACATTATATACGTCTATAACGTTATATGTCCTATCCTAGCGCAACCTAACGTTTCGGATGTAATATTTTACAACATTCGTGGCGTGTAGGCCTCTACTTCTCGGTGGGAACATTATGTGCAGCTATAACATAATATGTCCTAACCTAAGGCACCCTAACGTCTGGGATGTAATATTTTACAACATTCCTTGCGTGTCGACGCATACTGCTCCGTGGGAATATTATATACGTCTATAACTTTATATATCCTAACCTAAGGCAACCTAACATCTCGGATGAAATATTTTACAACATTCCATTCGTGCTGGCACCTACATCACGGTGGGAACATTATGTACGTATATAACGTTATATGTCCTAACCTAAGGCAACCTAACACCTCGTATGTAATATTTTACAACATTCCTTGCGTGTCGGCCCCTACTTCTCGGTGGGAACATTATGTACGTCTATAACGTTATATATCCTAACCTAAGGCAACCTAACATCCCGGATGTAATATTTTACAACATTCCTTGCGTGTCGGCCCCTACTTATCGGTGGGAACATTATGTACGGCTATAGCATTATATGTCCTAACCTAAGGCCACCTAACATCTCGGACGCAATATTTAACAACATTCGTGGCTTGTCGGCCTCTACTTCTCGGTGGGAACATTATGTACGTCTATAACGTTATGTGTCCTCACCTAAGGCAACCTAACACCTCGTATGTAATATTTTACAACATTCGTGGCGAGTCGGCCTCTACTTCCCGGTGCGAACATTATGTGCAGCTATAACATAATATGTCCTAACCTAAGGCAACCTAACACCTCGGATGTAATATTTTACAGAATTCCTTGCGTGTCGGCACCTACTTCTTGGTGGGAACATTATGTACGTCTATAACGTTATGTGTCCTAACCTAAGGCAACCTAACATCTCGGATGGAACATTTTACAACATTTGTGGCGTGTCGGCCCCTACTTCTCGGTGGGAACATTATGTACGGATATAACGTTCTATGTCCTAACCGAAGACAACCTAACACCTCGGATGTAATATTTTACAGCATTCCTTGCGTGTCGGCACCAACTTTTCGGTGGTAACATTATGTACGGCTATAACATTATATGTTCTAACCTAAGGCCACCTAACATCTCGGACGCAATATATTACAACATTCCATTCGTGTCGGCACGTACTTCTCGTTGGGAACATTATGTACGTATACAACGTTACATGTCCTAACCTAATGCAACCTGATATCTCGGACACAATACTTAACAACATTCGTTACGTGTCGACCCCTACTCCTCGGTGGGAACATTATGTACGTCTATAACGTTATATGTCCTAACATAAGGCAATCTAACATCACCGATGTAATATTTTACAACATTCCTTGCGTGTCGGCCCCTACTTCTTGGTGGGAACATTATGTACGACTATACCGTTATACATCCTAACCTAAGGCAACCTAACAACTCCAATGTAGTATTTCACAACATTCGTGGCGTGTCGGCCTCTACTTCTTGGTGGGAACATTATGTACGACTATACCGTTATACATCCTAACCTAAGGCAACCTAACAACTCCAATGTAGTATTTCACAACATTCGTGGCGTGTCGGCCCCTACTTCTCGGTGGGAACATTATGTACGTCTATAACGTTATGTGTCCTAACCTAAGGCAACCTAACTCCTCGTATGTAATATTTTACAACATTTGTGGCGTGTCGGCCCCTACTTCTCGGTGGGAACATTATGTACTTCTATAACGTTATACGTCCTAACCTAAGGCAACCTAACATCTCGGATGTAATATTTTACAGCATTCCTTGCGTGTCGGCACCTACTTTTCGGTGGTAACATTATATACGTCTATAACGTTATATGTCCTATCCTAGGGCAACCTAACAAATCGGATGTAGTATTTTATAACATTCCTTGCGTGCTGGCCTCTACTTCTTGGTGGGCACATTATGTACGTATATAACGTTACATGTACTAACCTAAGCAAACCTAACATCTCGAATGTAATATTTCACAACATTCGTGGCGTGTCGGCCTCCACTTCTCGATGGGAACATTATGTACGTATATAACGTTGTATGTCCTAACCTAAGCAAACCTTACATCTCGAATGTAATATTTCACAACATTCGTGGCGTGTCGGCCTCCACTTCTCGATGGGAACATTATGTACGTCTATAACGTTGTGTGTCCTAACCTAAGGCAACCTAACACCTCGTATGTAATATTTTACAACAATCGTGGCGTGTAGGCCTCTACTTCTCGGTGGGAACATTGTGTACGTCTATAACGTTATATGTCGTAACCCAAGGCAACCTAACACCTCGTATGTAATATTTTACAACATTCGCGGCGTGTCGGCCCCTGCTTCTCGGTGGGAACATTATGTACTTCTATAACGTTGTATATCCTATCCTAAGGCAACCTAACATTTCGGATGTAATATTTTACAGCATTCCTTGTGTGTCGGCACCTACTTTTCGGTGGTAACATTATATACGTCTATAACGTTATATGTCCTATCCTAGGGCAACCTAACATCTCGGATGTAATATTTTATAACATTCCTTGCGTGTCGGCCCCTACCTCTCGGTGGGAACATTATGTACGGCTATAACGTTATATGTCCTAACCTAAGGCAACCTAACACCTCGGATGTCATATTTAACAACATTCCATTCGTGTCCGCCCCTACTTCTCGGTGGGAACATTATGTACTTCTATAACGTTATATATCCTATCCTAAGGCAACCTAACATCTCGGATGTAATATTTTACAGCATTCCTTGCGTGTCGGCACCAACTTTTCGGTGGTAACATTATGTACGGCTATAACATTATATGTTCTAACCTAAGGCCACCTAACATCTCGGACGCAATATATTACAACATTCCATTCGTGTCGGCACGTACTTCTCGGTGGGAACATTATGTACGTATACAACGTTACATGTCCTAACCTAATGCAACCTGATATCTCGGACACAATACTTAACAACATTCGTTACGTGTCGACCCCTACTCCTCGGTGGGAACATTATGTACGTCTATAACGTTATATGTCCTAACATAAGGCAATCTAACATCACGGATGTAATATTTTACAACATTCCTTGCGTGTCGGCCCCTACTTCTTGGTGGGAACATTATGTACGACTATACCGTTATACATCCTAACCTAAGGCAACCTAACAACTCCAATGTAGTATTTCACAACATTCGTGGCGTGTCGGCCTCTACTTCTTGGTGGGACCATTATGTACGACTATACCGTTATACATCCTAACCTAAGGCAACCTAACAACTCCAATGTAGTATTTTACAACATTCCTTGCGTGTCGACGCCTACTTCTCGGTGGGAACATTATGTACGGCTATAACATTATATGTCCTAACCTAAGGCAACCTAACATTTCGGACGCAATATTTTAAAACATTCCATTCGTGTCGGCACCTACTTCTCGGTGGGAACATTATGTACGGATATAACATTCTATGTCCTAACCGAAGACAACCTAACACCTCGGATGTAATATTTTACAGCATTCCTTGCGTGTCGGCACCTACTTTTCGGTGGTAACATTATATACGTCTATAACGTTATATGTCCTATCCTAGGGCAACCTAACATCTCGGATGTATTATTTTACAACATTCGTGGCGTGTCGACGCCTACTTCTCGGTGGGAACATTATGTACGGCTATAACATTATATGTCCTTACCTAAGGCAACCTAACACCTCGGATGTAATATTTAAGAACATTCGTGGCGTGTCGGCCAGTACTTCTCGGTGGGAACATTATGAGCCGCTATAACGTAATATGTCCTACCCTAAGGCAATCTAACATCTCGGTAGTAATATTTTACAAAATTCCTTGCGTGTAGGCACCTACTTTTCGGTGGTAACATTATATACGTCTATAACGTTATATGTCCTATCCTAGGGCAACCTAACATCTCGGATGTAGTATTTTATAACATTCCTTGCGTGTCGGCCCCTACTTCTTGGTGGGCACATTATGTACGTATATAACGTTATATGTACTAACCTAAGCAAACCTAACACCTCGTATGTAATATTTTACAACATTCGCGGCGTGTCGGCCCCTGCTTGTCGGTGGGAACATTATGTACTTCTTTAACGTTGTATATCCTATCCTAAGGCAACCTAACATTTCGGATGTAATATTTTACAGCATTCCTTGTGTGTCGGCACCTACTTTTCGGTGCGAACATTGTGTACGTCTATAACGTTATATGTCCTAACCTAAGGCAACCTAACACCTCGTATGTAATATTTTACAACATTCGCTGCGTGTCGGCCCCTGCTTCTCGGTGGGAACATTATGTACTTCTATAACGTTATATATCCTATCCTAAGGCAACCTAACATCTCGGATGTAATATTTTACAGCATTCCTTGTGTGTCGGCACCTACTTTTCGGTGGTAACATTATATACGTCTATAACGTTATATGTCCTATCCTAGGGCAACCTAACATCTCGGATGTAATATTTTATAACATTCCTTGCGTGTCGACCCCTACTCCTCGGTGGGAACATTATGTCCGTCTATAACGTTATATGTCCTAACCTAAGGCAATCTAACATCTCGGTAGTAATATTTTACAACATTCCTTGCGTGTCGGCACCTACTTTTCGGTGGGAACATTATGTACGTCTATAACGTTATATGTCCTATCCTAGGGCAACCTAACATCTCGGATGTAATATTTAACAACATTCGTGTCGTGTCGGCCACTTCTTCTCGGTGGGAACATTATGTACGTCTATAACGTTATGTGTCCTAACCTAAGACAACCTACCACCTCGGATGTAATATTTAACAACATTCGTGGCGTGTCGGCCACTACTTCTCGGTGGGAACATTATGTGCAGCTATAACGTAATACGTCCTAACCTAAGGCAACCTAACATCTCGGAGGTAATATTTTACAACATTCCTTGCTTGTCGGCGCATACTGCTCCGTGAGAATATTATATACGTCCAGAACATTATATATCCTAACATAAGGCAACCTAACATCTCGGATGTAATATTTTACAACATTCCTTGCGTGTCGACGCCTACTTCTCGGTGGGAACATTATGTACGGCTATAACATTATATGTCCTAACCTAAGGCAACCTAACATTTCGGACGCAATATTTTAAAACATTCCATTCGTGTCGGCACCTACTTCTCGGTGGGAACATTATGTACGTATATAACGTTATATATCCTAACCTAAGGCAACCTAACACCTCGGATGTAATATTTAACAACATTCGTGGCGTGTCGGCCACTACTTCTCGGTGGGAACATTATGAGCAGCTATAACGTAATATGTCCTAACCTAAGGCAATCTAACATCTCGGTAGTAATATTTTACAAAATTCCTTGCGTGTCTGCACCTACTTTTCGGTGGTAACATTATATACGTCTATAACGTTATATGTCCTATCCTAGGGCAACCTAACATCTCGGATGTAATATTTAACAACATTCGTGTCGTGTCGGCCACTTCTTCTCGGTGGGAACATTATGTACGTCTATAACGTTATGTGTCCTAACCTAAGACAACCTACCACCTCGGATGTAATATTTAACAACATTCGTGGCGTGTCGGACACTACTTCTCGGTGGGAACATTATGTGCAGCTATAACGTAATACGTCCTAACCTAAGGCAACCTAACATCTCGGAGGTAATATTTTACAACATTCCTTGCTTGTCGGCGCATACTGCTCTGTGAGAATCTTATATACGTCCAGAACATTATATATCCTAACATAAGGCAACCTAACATCTCGGATGTAATATTTTACAACATTCCTTGCGTGTCGACGCCTACTTCTCGGTGGGAACATTATGTACGGCTATAACATTATATGTCCTAACCTAAGGCAACCTAACATTTCGGACGCAACATTTTAAAACATTCCATTCGTGTCGGCACCTACTTCTCGGTGGGAACATTATGTACGTATATAACGTTATATATCCTAACCTAAGGCAACCTAACACCTCGGATGTAATATTTAACAACATTCGTGGCGTGTCGGCCACTACTTCTCGGTGGGAACATTATGAGCAGCTATAACGTAATATGTCCTAACCTAAGGCAATCTAACATCTCGGTAGTAATATTTTACAAAATTCCTTGCGTGTCTGCACCTACTTTTCGGTGGTAACATTATATACGTCTATAACGTTATATGTCCTATCCTAGGGCAACCTAACATCTCGGATGTAGTATTTTATAACATTCCTTGCGTGTCGGCCCCTACTTCTTGGTGCGCACATTATGTACGTATATAACGTTATATGTACTAACCTAAGCAAACCTAACATCTCGAATGTAATATTTCACAACATTCGTGGCGTGTCGGCCTCCACTTCTCGGTGGGAACATTATGTACGTCTATAACGTTGTGTGTCCTAACCTGAGGCAACCTAACACCTCATATGTAATATTTTACAACATTCGTGGCGTGTAGGCCTCTACTTCTCGGTGGGAACATTGTGTACGTCTATAACGTTATATGTCCTAACCTAAGGCAACCTAACACATCGTATGTAATATTTTACAACATTCGCTGCGTGTCGGCCCCTGCTTCTCGGTGGGAACATTATGTACTTCTATAACGTTATATATCCTATCCTAAGGCAACCTAACATCTCGGATGTAATATTTTACAGCATTCCTTGCGTGTCTGCACCTACTTTTCGGTGGTAACATTATATACGTCTATAACGTTATATGTCCTATCCTAGGGCAACCTAACATCTCGGATGTAGTATTTTATAACATTCCTTGCGTGTCGGCCCCTACTTCTTGGTGCGCACATTATGTACGTATATAACGTTATATGTACTAACCTAAGCAAACCTAACATCTCGAATGTAATATTTCACAACATTCGTGGCGTGTCGGCCTCCACTTCTCGGTGGGAACATTATGTACGTCTATAACGTTGTGTGTCCTAACCTGAGGCAACCTAACACCTCATATGTAATATTTTACAACATTCGTGGCGTGTAGGCCTCTACTTCTCGGTGGGAACATTGTGTACGCCTATAACGTTATATGTCCTAACCTAAGGCAACCTAACACCTCGTATGTAATATTTTACAACATTCGCTGCGTGTCGGCCCCTGCTTCTCGGTGGGAACATTATGTACTTCTATAACGTTATATATCCTATCCTAAGGCAACCTAACATCTCGGATGTAATATTTTACAGCATTCCTTGTTTGTCGGCACCTACTTTTCGGTGGTAACATTATATACGTCTATAACGTTATATGTCCTATCCTAGGGCAACCTAACATCTCGGATGTAATATTTTATAACATTCCTTGCGTGTCGACCCCTACTCCTCGGTGGGAACATTATGTACGTCTATAACGTTATATGTCCTAACCTAAGGCAATCTAACATCTCGGTAGTAATATTTTACAACATTCCTTGCGTGTCGGCACCTACTTTTCGGTGGGAACATTATGTACGTCTATAACGTTATATGTCCTATCCTAGGGCAACCTAACATCTCGGATGTAATATTTAACAACATTCGTGGCGTGTCGGCCTTTTCTTCTCGGTGGGAACATTATGTACGTCTATAACGTTATGTGTCCTAACCTAAGACAACCTACCACCTCGGATGTAATATTTAACAACATTCGTGGCGTGTCGGCCACTACTTCTCGGTGGGAACATTATGTGCAGCTATAACGTAATACGTCCTAACCTAAGGCAACCTAACATCTCGGAGGTAATATTTTACAACATTCCTTGCTTGTCGGCGCATACTGCTCCGTGAGAATATTATATACGTCCAGAACATTATATATCCTAACATAAGGCAACCTAACATCTCGGATGTAATATTTTACAACATTCCTTGCGTGTCGACGCCTACTTCTCGGTGGGAACATTATGTACGGCTATAACATTATATGTCCTAACCTAAGGCAACCTAACATTTCGGACGCAATATTTTAAAACATTCCATTCGTGTCGGCACCTACTTCTCGGTGGGAACATTATGTACGGATATAACATTCTATGTCCTAACCGAAGACAACCTAACACCTCGGATGTAATATTTTACAGCATTCCTTGCGTGTCGGCACCTACTTTTCGGTGGTAACATTATATACGTCTATAACGTTATATGTCCTATCCTAGAGCAACCTAACATCTCGGATGTATTATTTTACAACATTCGTGGCGTGTCGGCGCCTACTTCTCGGTGGGAACATTATGTACGGCTATAACATTATATGTCCTAACCTAAGGCAACCTAACGTCTCGGATGTAATATTTTACAGCATTCCATTCGTGTCGGCACCTACTTCTCGGTGGGAACATTATGTACGTATATAACGTTATATATCCTAACCTAAGGCAACCTAACATCTCGGATGTAATATTTTACAACATTCCTTGCGTGTCGGCACCTACTTATCGGTGGGAACATTATGTACGTATATAACGTTATATGTCCTAACCTAATGCAACCTGATATCTCGGACACAATATTTAACAACATTCGTTACGTGTCGACCCCTACTCCTCGGTGGGTACATTATGTACGTCTATAATGTTATATATCCTCACCTAAGGCAACCTAACATCTCGGATGTAATATTTTACAACATTCCTTGCGTGTCGGCCCGTACTTCTTGGTGGGAAAATTATGTACGTATATAACGTTATATGTCCCATCCTAGGGCAACCTAACATCTCGGATGTAATATTTTATAACATTCCTTGCGTGTCGACCCCTACTCCTCGGTGGGAACATTATGTACGTCTATAACGTTATATGTCCTAACCTAAGGCAATCTAACATCTCGGTAGTAATATTTTACAACATTCCTTGCGTGTCGGCGCCTACTTCTCGGTGGGAACATTATGTACGGCTATAACATTATATGTCCTAACCTAAGGCAACCTAAGATTTCGGACGCAATATTTTAAAACATTCCATTCGTGTCGGCACCTACTTCTCGGTGGGAACATTATGTACGCATATAACGTTATATGTCCTAACCTAATGCAACCTGATATCTCGGACATAATATTTAACAACATTCGTTACGTGTCGACCCCTACTCCTCGGTGGGTACATTATGTACGTCTATAATGTTATATATCCTAACCTAAGGCAACCTAACATCTCGTATGTAATATTTTACAACATTCCTTGCGTGTCGGCCCCTACTTCGTGGTGGGAACATTATGTACGTATATAAAGTTATATGTCCTATCCTAGGGCAACCTAACATCTCGGATGTAATATTTTACAACATTCGTGGCGTGTCGGCGCCTACTTCTCGGTGGGAACATTATGTACGGATATAACGTTATATGTCCTAACCTAATGCACCCTTATATCTCGGACACAATATTTAACAACATTCGGTTACGTGTCGACCCCTACTCCTCGGTGGGAACATTATGTACGTCTATAATGTTATATATCCTAACCTAAGGCAACCCAACATTTCGGATGTAATATTTTACAACATTCCTTGCGTGTCGGCCCCTACTTCTTGGTGGGAACATTATGTACGTATATAACGTTATATGTCCTAACCTAAGCAAACCTAACATCTCGGATGTAATATTTTACAACATTCGTGGCGTGTCGGCCTCTACTTCTCGGTGGGAACATTATGTACGTCCATAACGTTATGTGTCCTAACCTAAGACCACCTACCACCTCGGATGTAATATTTAACAACATTCGTGGCGTGTCGGCCACTACTTCTCGGTGGGAACATTATGTGCAGCTATAACGTAATACGTCCTAACCTAAGACAACCTAACATCTCGGATGTAATATTTTACAACATTCCTTGCTTGTCGGCGCATACTGCTCCGTGAGAATATTATATACGTCCAGAACATTATATATCCTAACATAAGGCAACCTAACATCTCGGATGTAATATTTTACAACATTCCTTGCGTGTCGGCGCCTACTTCTCGGTGGGAACATTATGTACGGCTATAACATTATATGTCCTAACCTAAGGCAACCTAACATTTCGGACGCAATATTTTAAAACATTCCATTCGTGTCGGCACCTACTTCTCGGTGGGAACATTATGTACGTATATAACGTTATATGTCCTAACCTAATGCAACCTGATATCTCGGACACAATATTTAACAACATTCGTTACGTGTCGACACCTACTCCTGGGTGGGAACATTATGTACGTCTATAACGTTATATGTTCTAACCTAAGGCAACCTAACACCTCGTATGTAATATATAACAACATTCGTGGCGTGTCGGCCCCTACGCCTCGGTGGGAACATTATGTACTTCTATAACGTTATATATCTTATCCTAAGGCAACCTAACATCTCGGACGTAATATTTTACAGCATTCCTTGTGTGTCGGCACCTACTTTTCGGTGGTAACATTATATACGTCTATAACGTTATATGTCCTATCCTAGGGCAACCTAACATCTCGGATGTAATATTTTATAACATTCCTTGCGTGTCGGCCCCTACCTCTCGGTGGGAACATTATATACGGATATAACATTCTATGTCCTAACCGAAGACAACCTAACACCTCGGATGTAATATTTTACAGCATTCCTTGCGTGTGGGCACCTACTTTTCGGTGGTAGCATTATATACGTCTATAACGTTATATGTCCTATCCTAGGGCAACCTAACATTTCGGACGTAATATTTTACAACATTCGTGGCGTGTAGGCCTCTACTTCTCGGTGGGAACATTATGTACGTCCATAACGTTATGTGTCCTAACCTGAGACCACCTACCACCTCGGATGTAATATTTAACAACATTCGTGGCGTGTCGGCCACTACTTCTCGGTGGGAACATTATGTGCAGCTATAACGTAATACGTCCTAACCTAAGGCAACCTAACGTCTCGGATGTAATATTTTACAACATTCCTTGCGTGTCGACGCATACTGCTCCGTGGGAATATTGTATACGTCTATAACTTTATATATCATAACCTAAGGCAACCTAACATCTCGGATGTAATATTTTACAACATTCCTTGCGTGTCGGCCTCTACTTCTCGGTGGGAACATTATGCGCAGCTATAACGTAATATGTCCTAGCCTAAGGCAACCTAACATTTCGGACGCAATATTTTAAAACATTCCATTCGTGTCGGCACCTACTTCTCGGTGGGAACATTATGTACGTATATAACGTTATATGTCCTAACCTAATGCAACCTGATATCTCGGACACAATATTTAACAACATTCGTTACGTGTCGACACCTACTCCTGGGTGGGAACATTATGTACGTCTATAACGTTATATGTTCTAACCTAAGGCAACCTAACACCTCGTATGTAATATATAACAACATTCGTGGCGTGTCGGCCCCTACGCCTCGGTGGGAACATTATGTACTTCTATAACGTTATATATCTTATCCTAAGGCAACCTAACATCTCGGACGTAATATTTTACAGCATTCCTTGTGTGTCGGCACCTACTTTTCGGTGGTAACATTATATACGTCTATAACGTTATATGTCCTATCCTAGGGCAACCTAACATCTCGGATGTAATATTTTATAACATTCCTTGCGTGTCGGCCCCTACCTCTCGGTGGGAACATTATATACGGATATAACATTCTATGTCCTAACCGAAGACAACCTAACACCTCGGATGTAATATTTTACAGCATTCCTTGCGTGTGGGCACCTACTTTTCGGTGGTAGCATTATATACGTCTATAACGTTATATGTCCTATCCTAGGGCAACCTAACATTTCGGACGTAATATTTTACAACATTCGTGGCGTGTAGGCCTCTACTTCTCGGTGGGAACATTATGTACGTCCATAACGTTATGTGTCCTAACCTGAGACCACCTACCACCTCGGATGTAATATTTAACAACATTCGTGGCGTGTCGGCCACTACTTCTCGGTGGGAACATTATGTGCAGCTATAACGTAATACGTCCTAACCTAAGGCAACCTAACGTCTCGGATGTAATATTTTACAACATTCCTTGCGTGTCGACGCATACTGCTCCGTGGGAATATTGTATACGTCTATAACTTTATATATCATAACCTAAGGCAACCTAACATCTCGGATGTAATATTTTACAACATTCCTTGCGTGTCGGCCTCTACTTCTCGGTGGGAACATTATGCGCAGCTATAACGTAATATGTCCTAGCCTAAGGCAACCTAACATCTCGGACGCAATATTTTACAACATTCCATGCGTGTCGGCACCTACTTCTCGGTGGGAACATTATGTACGTATATAACGTTATATGTCCTAACCTAATGCAACCTGATATCTCGGACACAATATTTAACAACATTCGTTACGTGTTGACCCCTACTCCTCTGTGGGAACATTATGTAGGTCTATAACGTTATATGTCCTAACCTAAGGCAATTTAACATCTCGGACGTGATATTTTACAACATTCTTTGCGTGTCGGCACCTACTTCTCGGTGGGAACATTATGTACGTCTATAACGTTATATGTCCTATCCTTGGGCAACCTAACATCTCGGATGTAATATTTTACAACATTCGTGCCGTGTCGGCGCCTACTTCTCGGTGGGAACATTATGTACGGATATAACGTTATATGTCCTAACCTAAGGCAACCTGACACCTCGGATGTAATATTTAACCACATTCGTGGCGTGTCGGCCACTTCTTCTCGGTGGGAACATTATGTGCAGCTATAACGTAATATGTCCTAACCTAAGGCAACCTAACATCTCGGCTGTAATATTTTACAAAATTTCATTCGTGTCGGCACCTACTTCCTGGTGGGAACATTATGTACGGCTATAACATTATATGTCCTATCCTAAGTCCACCTAACATCTCGGACGCAATAGTTTACAACATTCCATTCGTGTCGGCACCTACTTCTCGGTGGGAACATTATGTACGTATATAACGTTATATGTCCTAACCTAATGCAACCTGATATCTCGGACACAATATTTAACAACATTCGTTACGTGTCGACCCCTACTCCTCGGTGGGAACATTATGTACGTCTATAATATTATATATCCTAACCTAAGGCAACCTAACATCTCGGATGTAATATTTTACAACATTCCTTGCGTGTCGGCGCCTACTTCTCGGTGGGAACATTATGTACGTATATAACGTTATATGTCCTATCCTAGGGCAACCTAACATCTCGGATGTAATATTTTACAACATTCGTGGCGTGTCGGCGCCTACTTCTCGGTGGGAACATTATGTACGGATATAACGTTATATGTCCTAACCTAAGGAAACCTAACACCTCGGATGTAATATTTAAAAACATTCGTGGCGTGTCGGCCACTTCTTCTCGGTGGGAACATTATGTGCAGATATAACGTAATATGTCCTAACCTAAGGCAACCTAACATCTCGGATGTAATATTTTACAACATTCCATTCGCGTCGGCACCTACTTCGCGGTGGGAACATTATGTACGGCTATAACATTATATGTCCTAACCTAAGGCCACCTAACATCTCGGACGCAATATTTTACAACATTCCATTCGTGTCGGCACCTACTTCTCGGTGGGAACATTATGTACGTATATATCGTTATATGTCCTAACTTAATGCAACCTGACATCTCGGACACAATATTTATCAACATTCGTTACGTGTCGACCCCTACTCCTCGGTGGGAACATTATGTACGTCTATAACGTTATATGTCCTAACCTAAGGCAATTTAACATCTCGGACGTGATATTTTACAACATTCCTTGCGTGTCGGCCCCTACTTCTTGATGGGAACATTATGTACGACTATACCGTTATACATCCTAACCTAAGGCAACCTAACAACTCGAATGTAGTATTTCACAACATTCGTGGCGTGTCGGCCTCTACTTCTCGGTGGGAACATTATGTACGTCTATAACGCTATGTGTCCTAACCTAAGGCAACCTAACATCTCGAATGTAATATTTCACAACATTCGTGGCGTGTCGGCCTCTACTTCTCGGTGGGAACATTATGTACGTCTATAACGTTATGTGTCCTAACCTAAGGCAACCTAACTCCTCGTATGTAATATTTTACAACATTCGTGGCGTGTCGGCCCCTGCTTCTCGGTGGGAACATTATGTACTTCTATAACGTTATACGTCCTAACCTAAGGCAACCTAACATCTCGGATGGAATATTTTACAACATTTGTGGCGTGTCGGCCCCTACTTCTCGGTGGGAACATTATGTACGGATATAACGTTCTATGTCCTAACCGAAGACAACCTAACACCTCGGATGTAATATTTTACAGAATTCCTTGCGTGTCGGCACCTACTTTTCGGTGGTAACATTATATACGTCTATAACGTTATATGTCCTATCCTAGGGCAACCTAACATTTCGGATGTAATATTTTACAACATTCCTTGCGTGTCGACGCATACTGCTCCGTGGGAATATTATATACGTCTATAACTTTATATATCCTAACCTAAGGCAATCTAACATCTCGGATGTAATATTTTACAACACTCCTTGCGTGTCGGCCTCTACTTCTCGGTGGGAACATTATGTACGTATATAACGTTATATGTCCTAACCTAATGCAACCTGATATCTCGGACACAATATTTAAGAACATTCGTTACGTGTCGACACCTACTCCTGGGTGGGAACATTATGTACGTCTATAACGTTATATGTTCTAACCTAAGGCAACCTAACACCTCGTATGTAATATATAACAACATTCGTGGCGTGTCGGCCCCTACGCCTCGGTGGGAACATTATGTACTTCTATAACGTTATATATCTTATCCTAAGGCAACCTAACATCTCGGACGTAATATTTTACAGCATTCCTTGTGTGTCGGCACCTACTTTTCGGTGGTAACATTATATACGTCTATAACGTTATATGTCCTATCCTAGGGCAACCTAACATCTCGGATGTAATATTTTATAACATTCCTTGCGTGTCGGCCCCTACCTCTCGGTGGGAACATTATATACGGATATAACATTCTATGTCCTAACCGAAGACAACCTAACACCTCGGATGTAATATTTTACAGCATTCCTTGCGTGTGGGCACCTACTTTTCGGTGGTAGCATTATATACGTCTATAACGTTATATGTCCTATCCTAGGGCAACCTAACATTTCGGACGTAATATTTTACAACATTCGTGGCGTGTAGGCCTCTACTTCTCGGTGGGAACATTATGTACGTCCATAACGTTATGTGTCCTAACCTGAGACCACCTACCACCTCGGATGTAATATTTAACAACATTCGTGGCGTGTCGGCCACTACTTCTCGGTGGGAACATTATGTGCAGCTATAACGTAATACGTCCTAACCTAAGGCAACCTAACGTCTCGGATGTAATATTTTACAACATTCCTTGCGTGTCGACGCATACTGCTCCGTGGGAATATTGTATACGTCTATAACTTTATATATCATAACCTAAGGCAACCTAACATCTCGGATGTAATATTTTACAACATTCCTTGCGTGTCGGCCTCTACTTCTCGGTGGGAACATTATGCGCAGCTATAACGTAATATGTCCTAGCCTAAGGCAACCTAACATCTCGGACGCAATATTTTACAACATTCCATGCGTGTCGGCACCTACTTCTCGGTGGGAACATTATGTACGTATATAACGTTATATGTCCTAACCTAATGCAACCTGATATCTCGGACACAATATTTAACAACATTCGTTACGTGTTGACCCCTACTCCTCTGTGGGAACATTATGTAGGTCTATAACGTTATATGTCCTAACCTAAGGCAATTTAACATCTCGGACGTGATATTTTACAACATTCTTTGCGTGTCGGCACCTACTTCTCGGTGGGAACATTATGTACGTCTATAACGTTATATGTCCTATCCTTGGGCAACCTAACATCTCGGATGTAATATTTTACAACATTCGTGCCGTGTCGGCGCCTACTTCTCGGTGGGAACATTATGTACGGATATAACGTTATATGTCCTAACCTAAGGCAACCTGACACCTCGGATGTAATATTTAACCACATTCGTGGCGTGTCGGCCACTTCTTCTCGGTGGGAACATTATGTGCAGCTATAACGTAATATGTCCTAACCTAAGGCAACCTAACATCTCGGCTGTAATATTTTACAAAATTTCATTCGTGTCGGCACCTACTTCCTGGTGGGAACATTATGTACGGCTATAACATTATATGTCCTATCCTAAGTCCACCTAACATCTCGGACGCAATAGTTTACAACATTCCATTCGTGTCGGCACCTACTTCTCGGTGGGAACATTATGTACGTTTATTACGTTATATGTCCTAACCTAATGCAACCTGATATCTCGGACACAATATTTAACAACATTCGTTACGTGTCGACCCCTACTCCTCGGTGGGAACATTATGTACGTCTATAATATTATATATCCTAACCTAAGGCAACCTAACATCTCGGATGTAATATTTTACAACATTCCTTGCGTGTCGGCGCCTACTTCTCAGTGGGAACATTATGTACGTATATAACGTTATATGTCCTATCCTAGGGCAACCTAACATCTCGGATGTAATATTTTACAACATTCGTGGCGTGTCGGCGCCTACTTCTCGGTGGGAACATTATGTACGGATATAACGTTATATGTCCTAACCTAAGGAAACCTAACACCTCGGATGTAATATTTAAAAACATTCGTGGCGTGTCGGCCACTTCTTCTCGGTGGGAACATTATGTGCAGATATAACGTAATATGTCCTAACCTAAGGCAACCTAACATCTCGGATGTAATATTTTACAACATTCCATTCGCGTCGGCACCTACTTCGCGGTGGGAACATTATGTACGGCTATAACATTATATGTCCTAACCTAAGGCCACCTAACATCTCGGACGCAATATTTTACAACATTCCATTCGTGTCGGCACCTACTTCTCGGTGGGAACATTATGTACGTATATATCGTTATATGTCCTAACTTAATGCAACCTGACATCTCGGACACAATATTTATCAACATTCGTTACGTGTCGACCCCTACTCCTCGGTGGGAACATTATGTACGTCTATAACGTTATATGTCCTAACCTAAGGCAATTTAACATCTCGGACGTGATATTTTACAACATTCCTTGCGTGTCGGCCCCTACTTCTTGATGGGAACATTATGTACGACTATACCGTTATACATCCTAACCTAAGGCAACCTAACAACTCGAATGTAGTATTTCACAACATTCGTGGCGTGTCGGCCTCTACTTCTCGGTGGGAACATTATGTACGTCTATAACGCTATGTGTCCTAACCTAAGGCAACCTAACATCTCGAATGTAATATTTCACAACATTCGTGGCGTGTCGGCCTCTACTTCTCGGTGGGAACATTATGTACGTCTATAACGTTATGTGTCCTAACCTAAGGCAACCTAACTCCTCGTATGTAATATTTTACAACATTCGTGGCGTGTCGGCCCCTGCTTCTCGGTGGGAACATTATGTACTTCTATAACGTTATACGTCCTAACCTAAGGCAACCTAACATCTCGGATGGAATATTTTACAACATTTGTGGCGTGTCGGCCCCTACTTCTCGGTGGGAACATTATGTACGGATATAACGTTCTATGTCCTAACCGAAGACAACCTAACACCTCGGATGTAATATTTTACAGAATTCCTTGCGTGTCGGCACCTACTTTTCGGTGGTAACATTATATACGTCTATAACGTTATATGTCCTATCCTAGGGCAACCTAACATTTCGGATGTAATATTTTACAACATTCCTTGCGTGTCGACGCATACTGCTCCGTGGGAATATTATATACGTCTATAACTTTATATATCCTAACCTAAGGCAATCTAACATCTCGGATGTAATATTTTACAACACTCCTTGCGTGTCGGCCTCTACTTCTCGGTGGGAACATTATGTACGTATATAACGTTATATGTCCTAACCTAATGCAACCTGATATCTCGGACACAATATTTAAGAACATTCGTTACGTGTCGACCCCTACTCCTCGGTGGGAACATTATGTACGTATATAACGTTATATGTCCTAACCTAATGCAACCTGATATCTCGGACACAATATTTAAGAACATTCGTTACGTGTCGACCCCTACTCCTCGGTGGGAACATTGTGTACGTCTATAACGTTATATGTCCTAACCTAAGGCAATTTAACATCTCGGACGTGATATTTTACAACATTCCTTGCGTGTCGGCACCTACTTCTCGGTGGGAACATTATGTACGTCTATAACGTTATATGTCCTATCCTAGGGCAACCTAACATCTCGGATGTAATATTTTACAACATTCGTGGCGTGTCGGCGCCTACTTCTCGGTGGGAACATTATGTACGGATATAACGTTAAATGTCCTAACCTAAGGAAACCTAACACCTCGGATGTAATATTTAAAAACATTCGTGGCGTGTCGGCCACTTCTTCTCGGTGGGAACATTATGTGCAGCTATAACGTAATATGTCCTAACCTAAGGCAACCTAACATTTCGGATGTAATATTTTACAACATTCCATTCGCGTCGGCACCTACTTCGCGGTGGGAACATTATGTACGGCTATAACATTATATGTCCTAACCTAAGGCCACCTAACATCTCGGACGCAATATTTTACAACATTCCATTCGTGTCGGCACCTACTTCTCGGTGGGAACATTATGTACGTATATATCGTTATATGTCCTAACTTAATGCAACCTGACATCTCGGACACAATATTTATCAACATTCGTTACGTGTCGACCCCTACTCCTCGGTGGGAACATTATGTACGTCTATAACGTTATATGTCCTATCCTAGGGCAACCTAACATTTCGGATGTAATATTTTACAACATTCCTTGCGTGTCGGCCCCTACTTCTCGGTGCGAACATTATGTACGTCTATAACGTTATATATCGTAACCTAAGGCAACCTAACATCCCGGATGTAATATTTTACAACATTCCTCGCGTGTCGGCCCCTACTTCTTGGTGGGAACATTATGTACGTATATAACGTTATACGTCCTAACCTAAGGCAACCTAACATCTCGGATGTAATATTTTACAGTATTCCTTCCTTGTCGGCACCTACTTTTCGGTGGTAACATTATGTACGTCTATAAAGTTATATGTCCTATGCTAAGGCAACCTAACATCTCGGATGTAATATTTTACAACATTCCTTGCGTGTCGGCCCCTACTTCTCGGTGGGAACATTATGTACGGCTATAACATTATATGTCCTAACCTAAGGCCACCTAACATCTCGGACGCAATATTTAACAACATTCGTGGCGTGTCGGCCTCTGCTTCTCGGTGGGAACATTATGTACGTCTATAACGTTATGTGTCCTAACCTAAGCAAACCTAACATCTCGGATGTAATATTTTACAGCATTCCTTGAGTGTCGGCACCTACTTTTCGGTGGTAACATTATATACGTCTATAACGTTATATGCCCTATCCTAGGGAAACCTAACATCTCGGATGTAATATTTTACAACATTCCTTGCGTGTCGGCGCATACTGCTCCGTGAGAATAGTATATACGTCTAGAACTTTATATATCCTAACATAAGGCAACCTAACATATCGGATGTAATATTTTACAACATTCCTTGCTTGCCGGCGCCTACTTCTCGGTGGGAACATTATGTACGGCTATAACATTATATGTTCTAACCTAAGGCCACCTAACATCTCGGACGCAATATATTACAACATTCCATTCGTGTCGGCACCTACTTCTCGGTGGGAACATTATGTACGTATACAACGTTACATGTCCTAACCTAAAGCAACCTGATATCTCGGACACAATATTTAACAACATTCGTTACGTGTCGACCCCTACTCCTCGGTGGGAACATTATGTACGTCTATAACGTTATATGTACTAACCAAAGGCAATCTAACATCTCGGATGTAATATTTTACAACATTCCTTGCGTGTCGTCCCCTACTTCTTGGTGGGAACATTATGTACGACTATACCGTTATACATCCTAACCTAAGGCAACCTAACAACTCGAGTGTAGTATTTCACAACATTCGTGGCGTGTCGGACTCTACTTCTCGGTGGGAACATTATGTACGTCTATAACGCTATGTGTCCTAACCTAAGGCAACCTAACTCCTCGTATGTAATATTTTACAACATTCGTGGCGTGTCGGCCCCTGCTTCTCGGTGGGAACATTATGTACGTCTATAACGTTATATATCCTATCCTAAGGCAACCTAACATCTCGGATGTAATATTTTACAGCATTCCTTGTGTGTCGGCACCTACTTTTCGGTGGTAACATTATATACGTCTATAACGTTATATGTCCTATCCTAGGGCAACCTAACATCTCGGATGTAATATTTTATAACATTCCTTGCGTGTCGACCCCTACTCCTCGGTGGGAACATTATGTACGTCTATAACGTTATATGTCCTAACCTAATGCAACCTGATATCTCGGACACAATATTTAACAACATTAGATACGTGTCGACCCCTACTCCTCGGTGGGAATATTATGTACGTCTATAATGTTATATATCCTAACCTAAGGCAACCTAACATCTCGGATGTAATATTTTACAACATTCCTTGCGTGTCGGCCCCTACTTCTCGGTGGGAACATTATATACTTCTATAACGTTATATATCTTATCCTAAGGCAACCTAACATCTCGGATGTAATATTTTACAACATTCCTTGCGTGTCGTCCCCTACTTCTTGGTGGGAACATTATGTACGACTATACCGTTATACATCCTAACCTAAGGCAACCTAACAACTCGAGTGTAGTATTTCACAACATTCGTGGCGTGTCGGACTCTACTTCTCGGTGGGAACATTATGTACGTCTATAACGCTATGTGTCCTAACCTAAGGCAACCTAACTCCTCGTATGTAATATTTTACAACATTCGTGGCGTGTCGGCCCCTGCTTCTCGGTGGGAACATTATGTACGTCTATAACGTTATATATCCTATCCTAAGGCAACCTAACATCTCGGATGTAATATTTTACAGCATTCCTTGTGTGTCGGCACCTACTTTTCGGTGGTAACATTATATACGTCTATAACGTTATATGTCCTATCCTAGGGCAACCTAACATCTCGGATGTAATATTTTATAACATTCCTTGCGTGTCGACCCCTACTCCTCGGTGGGAACATTATGTACGTCTATAACGTTATATGTCCTAACCTAATGCAACCTGATATCTCGGACACAATATTTAACAACATTAGATACGTGTCGACCCCTACTCCTCGGTGGGAATATTATGTACGTCTATAATGTTATATATCCTAACCTAAGGCAACCTAACATCTCGGATGTAATATTTTACAACATTCCTTGCGTGTCGGCCCCTACTTCTCGGTGGGAACATTATATACTTCTATAACGTTATATATCTTATCCTAAGGCAACCTAACATCTCGGATGTAATATTTTACAGCATTCCTTGCGTGTCGGCACCTACTTTTCGGTGGTAACATTATATACGTCTATAACGTTATATGTCCTATCCTAGGGCAACCTAACATCTCGGATGTAGTATTTTATAACATTCCTTGCGTGTCGGCTCCTACTTCTTGGTGGGCACATTATGTACGTATATAACGTTACATGTACTAACCTAAGCAAACCTAACATCTCGAATGTAATATTTCACAACATTCATGGCGTGTCGGCCTCCACTTCTCGGTGGGAACATTATGTACGTCTATAACGTTGAGTGTCCTAACCTAAGGCAACCTAACATTTCGGACGCAATATTTTAAAACATTATATTCGTGTCGGCACCTACTTCTCGGTGGGAACATTATGTACGTATATAACGTTATATGTCCTAACCTAATGCAACGTGATATCTCGGACACAATATTTAACAACATTCGTTACGTGTCGACCCCTACTCCTGGGTGGGAACATTATGTACGTCTATAACATTATATGTCCTAACCTAAGGCAATCTAACATCTCGGTAGTAATATTTTACAAAATTCCTTGCGTGTCGGCACCTACTTTTCGGTGGGAACATTATGTACGTCTATAACGTTATGTGTCCTATCCTTGGGCAACCTAACATCTCGGATGTAATATTTTACAACATTCGTGGCGTGTCGGCGCCTACTTCTCGGTGGGAACGTTATGTACGGCTATAACATTATATGTCCTAACTTAAGGCCACCTAACATCTCGGACGCAATATTTTACAACATTCCATTCGTGTCGGCACCTACTTCTCGGTGGGAACATTATGTACGTATATAACATTATATGTCCTAACCTATTGCAACCTGATATCTCGGACATAATATTTAACAACATTCGTTACGTGTCGACCACTACTCCTCGGTGGGAACATTATGTACGTCTATAACGTTATATGTCCTAACCTAAGGCAACCCAACACCTCGTATCTAATATATAACAATATTCGTGGCGTGTCGGCCCCTACTTCTCGGTGGGAACATTATGTACTTCTATAACGTTATATATCTTATCCTAAGGCAACCTAACATCTCGGACGTAATATTTTACAGCATTCCTTGCGTGTCGGCACCTACTTTTCGGTGGTAACATTATATACGTCTATAACGTTATATGTCCTATCCTAGGGCAACCTAACATCTCGGATGTAGTATTTTATAACATTCCTTGCGTGTCGGCCCCTACTTCTTGGTGGGCACATTATATACGTATATAACGTTACATGTACTAACCTAAGCAAACCTAACATCTCGAATGTAATATTTCACAACATTCGTGGCGTGTCGGCCTCCACTTCTCGGTTGGAACATTATGTACGTCTATAACGTTGTGTGTCCTAACCTAAGGCAACCTAACACCTCGTATGTAATATTTTACAACATTCGTGGCGTGTAGGCCTCTACTTCTCGGTGGGAACATTGTGTACGTCTATAACGTTATATGTCCTAACCTAAGGCAACCTAACACCTCGTATGTAATATTTTACAGCATTCCTTGCGTGTCGGCACCTACTTTTCGGTGGGAACATTATGAGCAGCTATAACGTAATATGTCCTAACCTAAGGCAATCTAACATCTCGGTAGTAATATTTTACAAAATTCCTTGCGTGTCGGCACCTACTTTTCGGTGGTAACATTATATACGTCTATAACGTTATATGTCCTATCCTAGGGCAACCTAACATCTCGGATGTAGTATTTTATAACATTCCTTGCGTGTCGGCCCCTACTTCTTGGTGGGCACATTATGTACGTATATAACGTTATATGTTCTAACCTAAGCAAACCTAACATCTCGAATGTAATATTTCACAACATTCGTGGCGTGTAGGCCTCTCCTTCTCGGTGGGAACATTATGTGCAGCTATAACGTAATATGTCCTATCCTAGGGCAACCTAACATCTCGGATGTAATATTTTATAACATTCCTTGCGTGTCGACCCCTACTCCTCGGTGGGAACATTATGTACGTCTATAACGTTATATGTCCTAACCTAAGGCAATCTAACATCTCGGTAGTAATATTTTACAACATTCCTTGCGTGTCGGCGACTACTTCTCGGTGGGAACATTATGTACGGCTATAACATTATATGTCCTAACCTAAGGCAACCTAAGATTTCGGACGCAATATTTTAAAACATTCCATTCGTGTCGGCACCTACTTCTCGGTGGGAACATTATGTACGTATATAACGTTATATGTCCTAACCTAATGCAACCTGATATCTCGGACATAATATTTAACAACATTCGTTACGTGTCGACCCCTACTCCTCGGTGGGTACATTATGTACGTCTATAATGTTATATATCCTAACCTAAGGCAACCTAACATCTCGTATGCAATATTTTACAACATTCCTTGCGTGTCGGCCCCTACTTCTTGGTGGGAACATTATGTACGTATATAAAGTTATATGTCCTATCCTAGGGCAACCTAACATCTCGGATGTAATATTTTACAACATTCGTGGCGTGTCGGCGCCTACTTCTCGGTGGGAACATTATGTACGGATATAACGTTATATGTCCTAACCTAAGGCAACCTGACACCTCGGATGTAATATATAACAACATTCGTGGCGTGTCGGCCACTTCTTCTCGGTGGGAACATTATGTGCAGCTATAACGTAATATGTCCTAACCTAAGGCAACCTAACATCTCGGATGTAATATTTTACAACATTCCATTCGTGTCGGCACCTACTTCTCGGTGGGAACATTATGTACGTATATAACGTTATATGTCCTAACCTAATGCACCCTGATATCTCGGACACAATATTTAACAACATTCGTTACGTGTCGACCCCTACTCCTCGGTGGGAACATTATGTACGTCTATAATGTTATATATCCTAACCTAAGGCAACCCAACATTTCGGATGTAATATTTTACAACATTCCTTGCGTGTCGGCCCCTACTTCTTGGTGGGAACATTATGTACGTATATAACGTTATATGTCCTATCCTAAGCAAACCTAACATCTCGGATGTAATATTTTACAACATTCGTGGCGTGTCGGCCACTACTTCTCGGTGGGAACATTATGTGCAGCTATAACGTAATACGTCCTAACCTAAGACAACCTAACATCTCGGATGTAATATTTTACAACATTCCTTGCTTGTCGGCGCATACTGCTCCGTGAGAATATTATATACGTCCAGAATATTATATATCCTAACATAAGGCAACCTAACATCTCGGATGTAATATTTTACAACATTCCTTGCGTGTCGGCTCCTACTTCTCGGTGGGAACATTATGTACGGCTATAACATTATATGTCCTAACCTAAGGCAACCTAACATTTCGGACGCAATATTTTAAAACATTCCATTCGTGTCGGCACCTACTTCTCGGTGGGAACATTATGTACGTATATAACGTTATATATCCTAACCTAAGGCAACCTAACATCTCGGATGTAATATTTTACAACATTCCTTGCGTGTCGGCCTCTACTTCTCGGTGGGAACATTATGTGCAGCTATAACGTAATATGTCCTAGCCTAAGGCAACCTAACATCTCGGACGCAATATTTTACAACATTCCATGAGTGTCGGCACCTACTTATCGGTGGGAACATTATGTACGTATATAACGTTATATGTCCTAACCTAATGCAACCTGATATCTCGGACACAATATTTAACAACATTCGTTACGTGTCGACCCCTACTCCTCGGTGGGTACATTATGTACGTCTATAATGTTATATATCCTCACCTAAGGCAACCTAACATCTCGGATGTAATATTTTACAACATTCCTTGCGTGTCGGCCCCTACTTCTTGGTGGGAAAATTATGTACGTATATAACGTTATATGTCCTATCCTAGGGCAACCTAACATCTCGGATGTAATATTTTATAACATTCCTTGCGTGTCGGCCCCTACTTCTCGGTGGGAACATTATGTACGGCTATAACGTTATATGTCCTAACCTAAGGCAACCTAACACCTCGGATGTAATATTTAACAACATTCGTTGCGTGTCGGCCACTACTTCTCGGTGGGAACATTATGTACTTCTATAACGTTATATATCTTATCCTAAGGCAACCTAACATCTCGGATGTAATATCTTACAGCATTCCTTGCGTGTCGGCATCTACTTTTCGGTGGTAACATTATATACGTCTATAACGTTATATGTCCTATCCTAGGGCAACCTAACATCTCGGATGTAGTATTTTATAACATTCCTTGCGTGTCGGCCCCTACTTCTTGGTGGGCACATTATGTACGTATATAACGTTATATGTACTAACCTAAGCAAACCTAACATCTCGAATGTAATATTTCACAACATTCGTGGCGTGTAGGCCTCTACTTCTCGGTGGGAACATTATGTGCAGCTATAACGTAATATGTCCTATCCTAGGGCAACCTAACATCTCGGATGTAATATTTTATAACATTCCTTGCGTGTCGACCCCTACTCCTCGGTGGGAACATTATGTACGTATATAACGTTATATGTCCTAACCTAATGCAACCTGATATCTCGGACACAATATTTAACAACATTCGTTACGTGTCGACCCCTACTCCTGGGTGGGAACATTATGTACGTATATAACGTTATATGTCCTAACCTAATGCAACCTGATATCTCGGACACAATATTTAACAACATTCGTTACGTGTCGACCCCTACTCCTCGGTGGGAACATTATGTACGTCTATAATATTATATATCCTAACCTATGGCAACCTAACATCTCGGATGTAATATTTTACAACATTCCTTGCGTGTCGGCGCCTACTTCTCGGTGGGAACATTATGTACGTATATAACGTTATATGTCCTAACCTAATGAAACCTGATATCTCGGACACAATATTTAACAACATTCGATACGTGTCGACCCCTACTCCTCGGTGGGAATATTATGTACGTCTATAATGTTATATATCCTAACCTAAGGCAACCTAACAACTCGGATGTAATATTTTACAACATTCCTTGCGTGTCGGCACCTACTTTTCGGTGGGAACATTATGTACGTCTATAACGTTATATGTCCTATCCTAGGGCAACCTAACATCTCGGATGTAATATTTTACACCATTCGTGGCGTGTCGGAGCCTACTTCTCGGTGGGAACATTATATACTTCTATAACGTTATACGTCCTAAGCTAAGGCAACCTAACATCTCGGATGTACTATTTTACACCATTTGTGGCGTGTCGGCCCCTACTTCTCGCTGGGAACATTATGTACGGATATAACATTCTATGTCCTAACCGAAGACAACCTAACACCTCGGATGTTATATTTTACAGCATTCCTTGCGTGTCGGCACCTACTTTTCGGTGGTAACATTATATACGTCTATAACGTTATATGTCCTATCCTAGGGCAACCTAACATTTCGGATGTAATATTTTACAACACTCGTGGCGTGTAGGCCTCTACTTCTCGGTGGGAACATTATGTGCAGCTATAACGTAATATGTCCTAGCCTAAGGCAACCTAACATCTCGGACGCAATATTTTACAACAGTCCATGCGTGTCGGCACCTACTTCTCGGTGGGAACATTATGTACGTATATAACGTTATATGTCCTAACCTAATGCAACCTGGTATCTCGGACACAATATTTAAGAACATTCGTTACGTGTCGACCCCTACTCCTCGGTGGGAACATTATGTGCAGCTATAACGTAATATGTCCTAACCTAAGGCAACCTAACATCTCGGATGTAATATTTTACAACATTCCATTCGCGTCGGCACCTACTTCGTGGTGGGAACATTATGTACGGTTATAACATTATATGTCCTAACCTAAGGCCACCTAACATCTCGGACGCAATATTTTACAACATTCCTTGCGTGTCGGCCCCTACTTCTTGGTGGGAAAATTATGTACGTATATAACGTTATATGTCCTATCCTAGGGCAACCTAACATCTCGGATGTAATATTTTATAACATTCCTTGCGTGTCGGCCCCTACTTCTCGGTGGGAACATTATGTACGACTATAACGTTATATGTCCTAACCTAAGGCAACCTAACACCTCGGATGTAATATTTAACAACATTCGTTGCGTGTCGGCCACTACTTCTCGGTGGGAACATTATGTACTTCTATAACGTTATATATCTTATCCTAAGGCAACCTAACATCTCGGATGTAATATCTTACAGCATTCCTTGCGTGTCGGCACCTACTTTTCGGTGGTAACATTATATACGTCTATAACGTTATATGTCCTATCCTAGGGCAACCTAACATCTCGGATGTAGTATTTTATAACATTCCTTGCGTGTCGGCCCCTACTTCTTGGTGGGCACATTATGTACGTATATAACGTTATATGTACTAACCTAAGCAAACCTAACATCTCGAATGTAATATTTCACAACATTCGTGGCGTGTAGGCCTCTACTTCTCGGTGGGAACATTATGTGCAGCTATAACGTAATATGTCCTATCCTAGGGCAACCTAACATCTCGGATGTAATATTTTATAACATTCCTTGCGTGTCGACCCCTACTCCTCGGTGGGAACATTATGTACGTATATAACGTTATATGTCCTAACCTAATGCAACCTGATATCTCGGACACAATATTTAACAACATTCGTTACGTGTCGACCCCTACTCCTGGGTGGGAACATTATGTACGTATATAACGTTATATGTCCTAACCTAATGCAACCTGATATCTCGGACACAATATTTAACAACATTCGTTACGTGTCGACCCCTACTCCTCGGTGGGAACATTATGTACGTCTATAATATTATATATCCTAACCTATGGCAACCTAACATCTCGGATGTAATATTTTACAACATTCCTTGCGTGTCGGCGCCTACTTCTCGGTGGGAACATTATGTACGTATATAACGTTATATGTCCTAACCTAATGAAACCTGATATCTCGGACACAATATTTAACAACATTCGATACGTGTCGACCCCTACTCCTCGGTGGGAATATTATGTACGTCTATAATGTTATATATCCTAACCTAAGGCAACCTAACATCTCGGATGTAATATTTTACAACATTCCTTGCGTGTCGGCACCTACTTTTCGGTGGGAACATTATGTACGTCTATAACGTTATATGTCCTATCCTAGGGCAACCTAACATCTCGGATGTAATATTTTACACCATTCGTGGCGTGTCGGAGCCTACTTCTCGGTGGGAACATTATATACTTCTATAACGTTATACGTCCTAAGCTAAGGCAACCTAACATCTCGGATGTACTATTTTACACCATTTGTGGCGTGTCGGCCCCTACTTCTCGCTGGGAACATTATGTACGGATATAACATTCTATGTCCTAACCGAAGACAACCTAACACCTCGGATGTTATATTTTACAGCATTCCTTGCGTGTCGGCACCTACTTTTCGGTGGTAACATTATATACGTCTATAACGTTATATGTCCTATCCTAGGGCAACCTAACATTTCGGATGTAATATTTTACAACACTCGTGGCGTGTAGGCCTCTACTTCTCGGTGGGAACATTATGTGCAGCTATAACGTAATATGTCCTAGCCTAAGGCAACCTAACATCTCGGACGCAATATTTTACAACAGTCCATGCGTGTCGGCACCTACTTCTCGGTGGGAACATTATGTACGTATATAACGTTATATGTCCTAACCTAATGCAACCTGGTATCTCGGACACAATATTTAAGAACATTCGTTACGTGTCGACCCCTACTCCTCGGTGGGAACATTATGTGCAGCTATAACGTAATATGTCCTAACCTAAGGCAACCTAACATCTCGGATGTAATATTTTACAACATTCCATTCGCGTCGGCACCTACTTCGCGGTGGGAACATTATGTACGGCTATAACATTATATGTCCTAACCTAAGGCCACCTAACATCTCGGACGCAATATTTTACAACATTCCATTCGTGTCGGCACCTACTTCTCGGTGGGAACATTATGTACGTATATATCGTTATATGTCCTAACTTAATGCAACCTGACATCTCGGACACAATATTTAACAACATTCGTTACGTGTCGACCCCTACTCCTCGGTGGGAACATTATGAACGTCTATAACGTTATATGTCCTAACCTAAGGCAATTTAACATCTCGGACGTGATATTTTACAACATTCCTTGCGTGTCGGCACCTACTTCTCGGTGGGAACATTATGTACGTCTATAACGTTATATGTCCTATCCTAGGGCAACCTAACATCTCGGATGTAATATTTTACAACATTCGTGACGTGTCGGCGCCTACTTCTCGGTGGGAACATTATGTACGGATATAACGTTATATGTCCTAACCTAAGGCAACCTAACACCTCGGATGTAATATTTAACAACATTCGTGGCGTGTCGGCCACTTCTTCTCGGTGGGAACATTATGTGGAGCTATAACGTAATATGTCCTAACCTAATGCAACCTAACATTTCGGACGCAATATTTTACAACATTCGTGGCGTGTCGGCACCTACTTCTCGGTGCGAAAGTTATGTACGTCTATAACGTTATATGCCCTAACCTAAGGCAACCTAACACCTCGGATGTAATATTTAACAACATTCGTGGCGTGTCGGCCACTTCTTCTCGGTGGGAACATTATGTGGAGCTATAACGTAATATGTCCTAACCTAATGCAACCTAACATTTCGGACGCAATATTTTACAACATTCGTGGCGTGTCGGCACCTACTTCTCGGTGCGAAAATTATGTACGTCTATAACGTTATATGCCCTAACCTAAGGCAACCTAACAACTCGGATGTAATACATAATAATTATGACGTTATATGTCCTAACCTAAGGCAACCTAACTTATCGGACGTAATATTTTACAACATTCCTTGCGTGTCGGCGCCTACTTCTCCGTGGGAACATTATATACGTCTATAACGTTATATATCCTAACCTAAGGCAACCTAACACCTCGTATGTAATATTTTACAACATTCGTGGCGTGTCGGCCACTACTTCTCGG
The DNA here is from genome assembly GCA_963969225.1 of Xylocopa violacea. Lineage (NCBI taxonomy): Eukaryota > Metazoa > Arthropoda > Insecta > Hymenoptera > Apidae > Xylocopa > Xylocopa violacea. The sequence continues at coordinate 1,129,560 of CAXAJV010000929.1, forward strand.
TGGGAACATTATGTGCAGCTATAACGTAATACGTCCTAACCTAAGACAACCTAACATCTCGGATGTAATATTTTACAACATTCCTTGCTTGTCGGCGCATACTGCTCCGTGAGAATATTATATACGTCCAGAATATTATATATCCTAACATAAGGCAACCTAACATCTCGGATGTAATATTTTACAACATTCCTTGCGTGTCGGCGCCTACTTCTCGGTGGGAACATTATGTACGGCTATAACATTATATGTCCTAACCTAAGGCAACCTAACATTTCGGACGCAATATTTTAAAACATTCCATTCGTGTCGGCACCTACTTCTCGGTGGGAACATTATGTACGTATATAACGTTATATGTCCTAACCTAATGCAACCTGATATCTCGGACACAATATTTAACAACATTCGTTACGTGTCGACCCCTACTCCTGGGTGGGAACATTATGTACGTCTATAACGTTATATGTCCTAACCTAAGGCAACCTAACACCTCGTATGTAATATATAACAACATTCGTGGCGTGTCGGCCCCTACGCCTCGGTGGGAACATTATGTACTTCTATAACGTTATATATCTTATCCTAAGGCAACCTAACATCTCGGATGTAATATTCTACAGCATTCCTTGTGTGTCGGCACCTACTTTTCGGTGGTAACATTATATACGTCTATAACGTTATATGTCCTATCCTAGGGCAACCTAACATCTCGGATGTAATATTTTACAACATTCCTTGCGTGTCGACGCCTACTTCTCGGTGGGAACATTATGTACGGCTATAACATTATATGTCCTAACCTAAGGCAACCTAACATTTCGGACGCAATATTTTAAAACATTCCATTCGTGTCGGCACCTACTTCTCGGTGGGAACATTATGTACGTATATAACGTTATATATCCTAACCTAAGGCAACCTAACATCTCGGATGTAATATTTTACAACATTCCTTGCGTGTCGGCCTCTACTTCTCGGTGGGAACATTATGTGCAGCTATAACGTAATATGTCCTAGCCTAAGGCAACCTAACATCTCGGACGCAATATTTTACAACATTCCATGAGTGTCGGCACCTACTTATCGGTGGGAACATTATGTACGTATATAACGTTATATGTCCTAACCTAATGCAACCTGATATCTCGGACACAATATTTAACAACATTCGTTACGTGTCGACCCCTACTCCTCGGTGGGTACATTATGTACGTCTATAATGTTATATATCCTCACCTAAGGCAACCTAACATCTCGGATGTAATATTTTACAACATTCCTTGCGTGTCGGCCCCTACTTCTTGGTGGGAAAATTATGTACGTATATAACGTTATATGTCCTATCCTAGGGCAACCTAACATCTCGGATGTAATATTTTATAACATTCCTTGCGTGTCGGCCCCTACTTCTCGGTGGGAACATTATGTACGGCTATAACGTTATATGTCCTAACCTAAGGCAACCTAACACCTCGGATGTAATATTTAACAACATTCGTGACGTGTCGGCCACTACTTCTCGGTGGGAACATTATGTACTTCTATAACGTTATATATCTTATCCTAAGGCAACCTAACATCTCGGATGTAATATCTTACAGCATTCCTTGCGTGTCGGCACCTACTTTTCGGTGGTAACATTATATACGTCTATAACGTTATATGTCCTATCCTAGGGCAACCTAACATCTCGGATGTAGTATTTTATAACATTCCTTGCGTGTCGGCCCCTACTTCTTGGTGGGCACATTATGTACGTATATAACGTTATATGTACTAACCTAAGCAAACCTAACATCTCGAATGTAATATTTCACAACATTCGTGGCGTGTAGGCCTCTACTTCTCGGTGGGAACATTATGTGCAGCTATAACGTAATATGTCCTATCCTAGGGCAACCTAACATCTCGGATGTAATATTTTATAACATTCCTTGCGTGTCGACCCCTACTCCTCGGTGGGAACATTATGTACGTCTATAACGTTATATGTCCTAACCTAAGGCAATCTAACATCTCGGTAGTAATATTTTACAACATTCCTTGCGTATCGGCGCCTACTTCTCGGTGGGAACATTATGTACGGCTATAACATTATATGTCCTAACCTAAGGCAACCTAAGATTTCGGACGCAATATTTTAAAACATTCCATTCGTGTCGGCACCTACTTCTCGGTGGGAACATTATGTACGCATATAACGTTATATGTCCTAACCTAATGCAACCTGATATCTCGGACATAATATTTAACAACATTCGTTACGTGTCGACCCCTACTCCTCGGTGGGTACATTATGTACGTCTATAATGTTATATATCCTAACCTAAGGCAACCTAACATCTCGTATGTAATATTTTACAACATTCCTTGCGTGTCGGCCCCTACTTCTTGGTGGGAACATTATGTACGTATATAAAGTTATATGTCCTATCCTGGGGCAACCTAACATCTCGGATGTAATATTTTACAACATTCGTGGCGTGTCGGCGCCTACTTCTCGGTGGGAACATTATGTACGGATATAACGTTATATGTCCTAACCTAATGCACCCTGATATCTCGGACACAATATTTAACAACATTCGTTACGTGTCGACCCCTACTCCTCGGTGGGAACATTATGTACGTCTATAATGTTATATATCCTAACCTAAGGCAACCCAACATTTCGGATGTAATATTTTACAACATTCCTTGCGTGTCGGCCCCTACTTCTTGGTGGGAACATTATGTACGTATATAACGTTATATGTCCTAACCTAAGCAAACCTAACATCTCGGATGTAATATTTTACAACATTCGTGGCGTGTCGGCCTCTACTTCTCGGTGGGAACATTATGTACGTCCATAACGTTATGTGTCCTAACCTAAGACCACCTACCACCTCGGATGTAATATTTAACAACATTCGTGGCGTGTCGGCCACTACTTCTCGGTGGGAACATTATGTGCAGCTATAACGTAATACGTCCTAACCTAAGACAACCTAACATCTCGGATATAATATTTTACAACATTCCTTGCTTGTCGGAGCATACTGCTCCGTGAGAATATTATATACGTCCAGAACATTATATATCCTAACATAAGGCAACCTAACATCTCGGATGTAATATTTTACAACATTCCTTGCGTGTCGGCGCCTACTTCTCGGTGGGAACATTATGTACGGCTATAACATTATATGTCCTAACCTAAGGCAACCTAACATTTCGGACGCAATATTTTAAAACATTCCATTCGTGTCGGCACCTACTTCTCGGTGGGAACATTATGTACGTATATAACGTTATATGTCCTAACCTAATGCAACCTGATATCTCGGACACAATATTTAACAACATTCGTTACGTGTCGACCCCTACTCCTGGGTGGGAACATTATGTACGTATATAACGTTATATGTCCTAACCTAATGCAACCTGATATCTCGGACACAATATTTAACAACATTCGTTACGTGTCGACCCCTACTCCTCGGTGGGAACATTATGTACGTCTATAATATTATATATCCTAACCTATGGCAACCTAACATCTCGGATGTAATATTTTACAACATTCCTTGCGTGTCGGCGCCTACTTCTCGGTGGGAACATTATGTACGTATATAACGTTATATGTCCTAACCTAATGAAACCTGATATCTCGGACACAATATTTAACAACATTCGATACGTGTCGACCCCTACTCCTCGGTGGGAATATTATGTACGTCTATAATGTTATATATCCTAACCTAAGGCAACCTAACATCTCGGATGTAATATTTTACAACATTCCTTGCGTGTCGGCACCTACTTTTCGGTGGGAACATTATGTACGTCTATAACGTTATATGTCCTATCCTAGGGCAACCTAACATCTCGGATGTAATATTTTACACCATTCGTGGCGTGTCGGAGCCTACTTCTCGGTGGGAACATTATATACTTCTATAACGTTATACGTCCTAAGCTAAGGCAACCTAACATCTCGGATGTACTATTTTACACCATTTGTGGCGTGTCGGCCCCTACTTCTCGCTGGGAACATTATGTACGGATATAACATTCTATGTCCTAACCGAAGACAACCTAACACCTCGGATGTTATATTTTACAGCATTCCTTGCGTGTCGGCACCTACTTTTCGGTGGTAACATTATATACGTCTATAACGTTATATGTCCTATCCTAGGGCAACCTAACATTTCGGATGTAATATTTTACAACACTCGTGGCGTGTAGGCCTCTACTTCTCGGTGGGAACATTATGTGCAGCTATAACGTAATATGTCCTAGCCTAAGGCAACCTAACATCTCGGACGCAATATTTTACAACAGTCCATGCGTGTCGGCACCTACTTCTCGGTGGGAACATTATGTACGTATATAACGTTATATGTCCTAACCTAATGCAACCTGGTATCTCGGACACAATATTTAAGAACATTCGTTACGTGTCGACCCCTACTCCTCGGTGGGAACATTATGTGCAGCTATAACGTAATATGTCCTAACCTAAGGCAACCTAACATCTCGGATGTAATATTTTACAACATTCCATTCGCGTCGCCACCTACTTCGCGGTGGGAACATTATGTACGGCTATAACATTATATGTCCTAACCTAAGGCCACCTAACATCTCGGACGCAATATTTTACAACATTCCATTCGTGTCGGCACCTACTTCTCGGTGGGAACATTATGTACGTATATATCGTTATATGTCCTAACTTAATGCAACCTGACATCTCGGACACAATATTTAACAACATTCGTTACGTGTCGACCCCTACTCCTCGGTGGGAACATTATGAACGTCTATAACGTTATATGTCCTAACCTAAGGCAATTTAACATCTCGGACGTGATATTTTACAACATTCCTTGCGTGTCGGCACCTACTTCTCGGTGGGAACATTATGTACGTCTATAACGTTATATGTCCTATCCTAGGGCAACCTAACATCTCGGATGTAATATTTTACAACATTCGTGACGTGTCGGCGCCTACTTCTCGGTGGGAACATTATGTACGGATATAACGTTATATGTCCTAACCTAAGGCAACCTAACACCTCGGATGTAATATTTAACAACATTCGTGGCGTGTCGGCCACTTCTTCTCGGTGGGAACATTATGTGGAGCTATAACGTAATATGTCCTAACCTAATGCAACCTAACATTTCGGACGCAATATTTTACAACATTCGTGGCGTGTCGGCACCTACTTCTCGGTGCGAAAGTTATGTACGTCTATAACGTTATATGCCCTAACCTAAGGCAACCTAACAACTCGGATGTAATATTTAACAACATTCGTGGCGTGTCGGCCACTTCTTCTCGGTGGGAACATTATGTGGAGCTATAACGTAATATGTCCTAACCTAATGCAACCTAACATTTCGGACGCAATATTTTACAACATTCGTGGCGTGTCGGCACCTACTTCTCGGTGCGAAAATTATGTACGTCTATAACGTTATATGCCCTAACCTAAGGCAAACTAACAACTCGGATGTAATACATAATAATTATGACGTTATATGTCCTAACCTAAGGCAACCTAACTTATCGGACGTAATATTTTACAACATTCCTTGCGTGTCGGCGCCTACTTCTCCGTGGGAACATTATATACGTCTATAACGTTATATATCCTAACCTAAGGCAACCTAACACCTCGTATGTAATATTTTACAACATTCGTGGCGTGTTGGCCCCTACTTCTTGGTGGGAACATTATGTACGACTATAACGTAATACGTCCTAACCTAAGGCAAGCTAACATCTCGGACACCATATTTAATAACATTCGTTACGTGTCGACCCCTACTCCACGGTGGGAACATTATGTGCAGCTATAACGTAATATGTCCTAACGTAAGGCAACCTAACATCTCGGATGTAATATTTTACAACAATCCTTGCGTTTCGGCGCCTACTGCTCCGTGAGAATATTATATACGTCTAGAACTGTATATATCCTAACATAAGGCAACCTGACATCTCGGATGTAATATTTTACAACATTCCTTGCGTGTCGGCGCCTACTCCTCGGTGGGAACATTATATACGGCTATAACATTATATGTCCTAACCTAAGGCCACCTAACATCTCGGATGTAATATTTTACAACATTCCTTGCGTGTCGACGCATACTGCTCCGTGGGAATATTATATACGTCTATAAATTTATATATCCTAACCTAAGGCAATCTAACATCTCGGATGTAATATTTTACGTCATTCCTTGCGTGTCGGCCTCTACTTCTCGGTGGGAACATTATGTACGTATATAACGTTATATGTCCTAACCTAATGCAACCTGATATCTCGGACACAATATTTAAGAACATTCGTTACGTGTCGACCCCTACTCCTCGGTGGGAACATTATGTACGTATATAACGTTATATGTCCTAACCTAATGCAACCTGATATCTCGGACACAATATTTAAGAACATTCGTTACGTGTCGACCCCTACTCCTCGGTGGGAACATTGTGTACGTCTATAACGTTATATGTCCTAACCTAAGGCAATTTAACATCTCGGACGTGATATTTTACAACATTCCTTGCGTGTCGGCACCTACTTCTCGGTGGGAACATTATGTACGTCTATAACGTTATATGTCCTATCCTAGGGCAACCTAACATCTCGGATGTAATATTTTACAACATTCGTGGCGTGTCGGCGCCTACTTCTCGGTGGGAACATTATGTACGGATATAACGTTATATGTCCTAACCTAAGGAAACCTAACACCTCGGATGTAATATTTAAAAACATTCGTGGCGTGTCGGCCACTTCTTCTCGGTGGGAACATTATGTGCAGCTATAACGTAATATGTCCTAACCTAAGGCAACCTAACATCTCGGATGTAATATTTTAAACATTCCATTCGCGTCGGCACCTACTTCGCGGTGGGAACATTATGTACGGCTATAACATTATATGTCCTAACCTAAGGCCACCTAACATCTCGGACGCAATATTTTACAACATTCCATTCGTGTCGGCACCTACTTCTCGGTGGGAACATTATGTACGTATATATCGTTATATGTCCTAACTTAATGCAACCTGACATCTCGGACACAATATTTATCAACATTCGTTACGTGTCGACCCCTACTCCTCGGTGGGAACATTATGTACGTCTATAACGTTATATGTCCTAACCTAAGGCAATTTAACATCTCGGACGTGATTTTTCTACAACATTCCTTGCTTGTCGGCACCTACTTCTCGGTCGGAACATTATGTACGTCTATAACGTTATATGTCCTATCCTAGGGCAACCTAACATCTCGGATGTAATATTTTACAACATTCGTGGCGTGTCGGCGCCTACTTCTCGGTGGGAACATTATGTACGGATATAACGTTATATGTCCTAACCTAAGGCAACCTAACACCTCGGATGTAATATTTAACAACATTCGTGGCGTGTCGGCCACTTCTTCTCGGTGGGAACATTATGTGCAGCTATAACGTAATATGTCCTAACCTAAGGCAACCTAACATCTCGGACGCAATATTTTACAACATTCGTGGCGTGTCGGCACCTACTTCTCGGTGCGAAAATTATGTACGTCTATAACGTTATATGCCCTAACCTAAGGCAACCTAACAACTCGGATGTAATACATAATAATTATGACGTTATATGTCCTAACCTAAGGCCACCTAACTTATCGGACGTAATATTTTACAACATTCCTTGCGTGTCGGCGCCTACTTCTCGGTGGGAACATTATATACGTCTATAACGTTATATATCCTAACCTAAGGCAACCTAACACCTCGTATGTAATATTTTACAACATTCGTGGCGTGTCGGCCCCTACTTCTTGGTGGGAACATTATGTACGACTATAACGTTATACGTCCTAACCTAAGGCAAGCTAACATCTCGGACACCATATTTAATAACATTCGTTACGTGTCGACCCCTACTCCTCGGTCGGAACATTATGTACGTCTATAACGTTATATGTCCTAACCTAAGGCAACCTAACACCTCGGATGTAATATTTAACAATATTCGTGGCGTGTCGGCCACTTCTTCTCGGTGGGAACATTATGTGCAGCTATAACGTAATATGTCCTAACCTAAGGCAACCTAACATCTCGGACGCAATATTTTACAACATTCGTGGCGTGTCGGCATCTACTTCTCGGTGCGAAAATTATGTACGTCTATAACGTTATATGCCCTAACCTAAGGCAACCTAACAACTCGGATGTAATACATAATAATTATGACGTTATATGTCCTAACCTAAGGCAACCTAACTTATCGGACGTAATATTTTACAACATTCCTTGCGTGTCGGCGCCTACTTCTCGGTGGGAACATTATATACGTCTATAACGTTATATATCCTAACCTAAGGCAACCTAACACCTCGTATGTAATATTTTACAACATTCGTGGCGTGTCGGCCCCTACTTCTCGGTGGGAACATTATGTACTTCTATAACGTTATATGTCCTATCCTAGTGCAACATAACATCTCGGATGTAATATTTTACAGCATTCCTTGCGTGTCGGCACCAACTTTTCGGTGGTAACATTATATACCTCTATAACGTTATATGTCCTATCCTAGGGCAACCTAACATTTCGGATGTAATATTTTACAAGATTCCTTGCGTGTCGGCCCCTACTTCTCGGTGGGAACATTATGTACGTCTATAACGTTATATATCCTAACCTAAGGCAATCTAACATCTCGGATGTAATATTTTACAACATTCCTTGCGTGTCGGCCCCTACTTCTTGGTGGGAACATTATGTACGACTATACCGTTATACATCCTAACCTAAGGCAACCTAACAACTCGAATGTAGTATTTCACAACATTCGTGGCGTGTCGGCCTCTACTTCTCGGTGGGAACATTATGTACGTCTATAACGTTATGTGTCCTAACCTAAGGCAACCTAACTCCTCGTATGTAATATTTTACAACATTTGTGGCGTGTCGGCCCCTACTTCTCGGTGGGAACATTATGTACGGATATAACGTTCTATGTCCTAACCGAAGACAACCTAACACCTCGGATGTAATATTTTACAGAATTCCTTGCGTGCCGGCATCTGCTTTTCGGTGGTAACATTATATACGTCTATAACGTTATATGTCCTATCCTAGGGCAACCTAACATTTCGGATGTAATATTTTACAACATTCCTTGCGTGTCGGCCCCTACTTCTCGGTGCGAACATTATGTACGTCTATAACGTTATATATCGTAACCTAAGGCAACCTAACATCCCGGATGTAATATTTTACAACATTCCTTGCGTGTCGGCCCCTACTTCTTGGTGGGAACATTATGTACGTATATAACGTTATACGTCCTAACCTAAGGCAACCTAACATCTCGAATGTAATATTTCACAACATTCGTGGCGTGTCGGCCTCTACTTCTCGGTGGGAACATTATGTACGTCTATAACGTTATGTGTCCTAACCTAAGGCAACCTAACACCTCGTATGTAATATTTTACAACATTCGTGGCGAGGCGGCCCCTACTTCTCGGTGGGAACATTATGTACTTCTATAACGTTATATATCCTATCCTAAGACAACCTAACATCTCGGATGTAATATTTTACAGTATTCCTTCCGTGTCGGCACCTACTTTTCGGTGGTAATATTATATACGTCTATAACGTTATATGTCCTATTCTAGGGAAACCTAACATCTCGGATGTAATATTTTACAACATTCCTTGCGTGTCGGCGCATACTGCTCCGTGGGAATAGTATATACGTCTAGAACTTTATATATCCTAACATAAGGCATCCTAACAAATCGGATGTAATATTTTACAACATTCCTTGCTTGTCGGCGCCTACTTCTCGGTGGGAAAATTATGTACGGCTATAACATTATATGTTCTAACCTAAGGCGACCTAACATCTCGGACCCAATATATTACAACATTCCATTCGTGTCGGCACCTACTTCTCGGTGGGAACATTATGTACGTATACAACGTTACATGTCCTAACCTAATGCAACCTGATATCTCGGACACAATATTTAACAACATTCGTTACGTGTCGACCCCTACTCCTCGGTGGGAACATTATGTACGTCTATAACGTTATATGTCCTAACCTAAGGCAATCTAACATCTCGGATGTAATATTTTACAACATTCCTTGCGTGTCGGCCCCTACTTCTTGGTGGGAACATTATGTACGGCTATAACATTATATGTCCTAACCTAAGGCCACCTAACATCTCGGACGCAATATTTAACAACATTCGTGGCGTGTCGGCCTCTGCTTCTCGGTGGGAACATTATGTACGTCTATAACGTTATGTGTCCTAACCTAAGCAAACCTAACATCTCGGATGTAATATTTTACAGCATTCCTTGAGTGTCGGCACCTACTTTTCGGTGGTAACATTATGTACGTCTATAACGTTATATGTACTAACCTAAGGCAATCTAACATCTCGGATGTAATATTTTACAACATTCCTTGCATGTCGGCCCCTACTGCTTGGTGGGAACATTATGTACGACTATACCGTTATACATCCTAACCCAAGGCAACCTAACAACTCGAATGTAGTATTTCACAACATTCGTGGCGTGTCGGCCTCTAGTTCTCGGTGGGAACATTATGTACGTCTATAACGTTATGTGTCCTAACCTAAGGCAACCAAACACCTCGTATGTAATATTTTACAACATTCGTGGCGTGTAGGCCTCTACTTCACGGTGGGAACATTATGTACGTCTATAACGTTATGTGCCCTAACCTAAGGCACCTAACACCTCGTATGTAATATTTTACAACATTCGTGGCGTGTAGGCCTCTACTTCTCGGTGGGAACATTATGCACGTCTATAACGTTATATACCCTAACGTAAGGCAACCTAACATCTCGGATGTAATATTTTACAACATTCCTTGCGTGTCGGCCCCTACTTCTTGGTGGTAACATTATATACGGCTATAACGTTATATGTCCTATCCTAGGGCAACCTAACATTTCGGATGTAATATTTTACAACATTCCTTGCGTGCCAGCCCCTACTTCTCGGTGGGAACATTATGTACGTCTGTAACGTTATATATCCTAACCTAAGGCAACCTAACATCCCGGATGTAATATTTTACAACATTCCTTGCGTGTCGGCCCCTACTTCTCGGTGGGAACATTATGTACGGCTATAACATTATATGTCCTAACCTAAGGCCACCTAACGTCTCGGACGCAATATTTAACAACATTCGTGGCGTGTCGGCCTCTACTTCTCGGTGGGAACATTATGTACGTCTATAACGTTATGTGTCCTAACCTAAGGCAACCTAACAACTCGTATGTAATATTTTACAACATTCGTGGCGTGTCGGCGCCTACTTCCCGGTGGGAACATTATATACGTCTATAACAATATATGTCCTATCCTAGGGCAACCTAACATCTCGGATGTAATATTTTACAACATTCCTTGCGTGTCGGCCCCTACTTCTCGGTGGGAACATTATGTACGGCTATAACGTTATATGTCCTAACCTAAGGCAACCTAACACCTCGGATGTCATATTTAACAACATTCCATTCGTGTCCGCCCCTACTTCTCGGTGGGAACATTATGTACTTCTATAACGTTATATATCCTATCCTAAGGCAACCTAACATCTCGGATGTAATATTTTACAGCATTCCTTGCGTGTCGGCACCAACTTTTCGGTGGTAACATTATATACGTCTATAACGTCATATGTCCTATCCTAGGGCAACCTAACATTTCGGATGTAATATTTTACAAGATTCCTTGCGTGTCGGCCCCTACTTCTCGGTGGGAACATTATGTACGTCTATAACGTTATATATCCTAACCTAAGGCAACCTAACATCCCGGATGTAATATTTCACAACATTCCTTGCGTGTCGGCCCCTACTTCTTGGTGGGAACATTATGTACGACTATACCGTTATACATTCTAACCTAAGGCAACCTAACAACTCCAATGTAGTATTTCACAACATTCGTGGCGTGTCGGCCTCTACTTCTCGGTGGGAACATTATGTACGTCTATAACGTTATGTGTCCTAACCTAAGGCAACCTAACTCCTCGTATGTAATATTTTACAACATTCCTTGCGTGTCGGCCCCTACTTTCTGGTGGGAACATTATGTACGTATATAACGTTATATGTCCTAACCTAAGCAAACCTAATATCTCGGATGTAATATTTCACAACATTCATTGCGTGTCGGCGCATACTGCTCCGTGGGAATATTATATACGTCTATGACCTTATATATACTAACCTAAGGCAACCTAACATCTCGGATGTAATATTTTACAACATTACATGCGTGTCGTCGCCTACTTATCCGTGGGAACATTATACACTTCTATAACGTTATATGTCCTAACCGAAGGCAACATAACATCTCGGACGTGATATTTTACAACATTCGTGGCGTGTAGGCCTCTACTTCTCGGTGGGAACGTTATGCACGTCTATAACGTTATATGTCCTAACCTAAGGCAACCTAACACCTCGTATGTAATATTTTACAACATTCGTGGCGTGTCGGCACCTACTTTTCGGTGGTAACATTATATACGTCTATAACCTTATATGTCCTATCCTAGGGCAACCTAACATCTCGGATGTAATATTTTACAACATTCCTTGCGTGTCGGCCCCTACTTCTTTGTGGGAACATTATGTACGTATGTAACGTTATATGTCCTAACCTAAGCAAACCTAACATCTCGGATGTAATATTTCTCAACATTCGTGGCGTGTCGGCCTCTACTTCTCGGTGGGAACATTATGTACGTATATAACGTTATATGTCCTAACCTAAGCAAACCTAACATCTCGGATGTAATATTTCACAACGTTCGTGGCGTGTCGGCCTCTACTTCACGGTGGGAACATTATGTACGTCTATAACGTTATGTGCCCTAACCTAAGGCACCTAACACCTCGTGTGTAATATTTTACAACATTCGTGGCGTGTAGGCCTCTACTTCTCGGTGGGAACATTATGCACGTCTATAACGTTATATACCCTAACGTAAGGCAACCTAACATCTCGGATGTAATATTTTACAACATTCCTTGCGTGTCGGCCCCTACTTCTTGGTGGTAACATTATATACGGCTATAACATAATATGTCCTAGCCTAAGGCAACCTAACGTCTCGGATGTAATATTTTACAACATTCCTTGCGTGCCAGCCCCTACTTCTCGGTGGGAACATTATGTACGTCTGTAACGTTATATATCCTAACCTAAGGCAACCTAACATCCCGGATGTAATATTTTACAACATTCCTTGCGTGTCGGCCCCTACTTCTCGGTGGGAACATTATGTACGGCTATAACATTATATGTCCTAACCTAAGGCCACCTAACGTCTCGGACGCAATATTTAACAACATTCGTGGCGTGTCGGCCTCTACTTCTCGGTGGGAACATTATGTACGTCTATAACGTTATGTGTCCTAACCTAAGGCAACCTAACAACTCGTATGTAATATTTTACAACATTCGTGGCGTGTCGGCGCCTACTTCCCGGTGGGAACATTATATACGTCTATAACAATATATGTCCTATCCTAGGGCAACCTAACATCTCGGATGTAATATTTTACAACATTCCTTGCGTGTCGGCCCCTACTTCTCGGTGGGAACATTATGTACGGCTATAACGTTATATGTCCTAACCTAAGGCAACCTAACACCTCGGATGTCATATTTAACAACATTCCATTCGTGTCCGCCCCTACTTCTCGGTGGGAACATTATGTACTTCTATAACGTTATATATCCTATCCTAAGGCAACCTAACATCTCGGATGTAATATTTTACAGCATTCCTTGCGTGTCGGCACCAACTTTTCGGTGGTAACATTATATACGTCTATAACGTCATATGTCCTATCCTAGGGCAACCTAACATTTCGGATGTAATATTTTACAAGATTCCTTGCGTGTCGGCCCCTACTTCTCGGTGGGAACATTATGTACGTCTATAACGTTATATATCCTAACCTAAGGCAACCTAACATCCCGGATGTAATATTTCACAACATTCCTTGCGTGTCGGCCCCTACTTCTTGGTGGGAACATTATGTACGACTATACCGTTATACATTCTAACCTAAGGCAACCTAACAACTCCAATGTAGTATTTCACAACATTCGTGGCGTGTCGGCCTCTACTTCTCGGTGGGAACATTATGTACGTCTATAACGTTATGTGTCCTAACCTAAGGCAACCTAACTCCTCGTATGTAATATTTTACAATATTCCTTGCGTGTCGGCCCCTACTTTCTGGTGGGAACATTATGTACGTATATAACGTTATATGTCCTAACCTAAGCAAACCTAATATCTCGGATGTAATATTTCACAACATTCATTGCGTGTCGGCGCATACTGCTCCGTGGGAATATTATATACGTCTATGACCTTATATATACTAACCTAAGGCAACCTAACATCTCGGATGTAATATTTTACAACATTACATGCGTGTCGTCGCCTACTTATCCGTGGGAACATTATACACTTCTATAACGTTATATGTCCTAACCGAAGGCAACATAACATCTCGGACGTGATATTTTACAACATTCGTGGCGTGTAGGCCTCTACTTCTCGGTGGGAACGTTATGCACGTCTATAACGTTATATGTCCTAACCTAAGGCAACCTAACACCTCGTATGTAATATTTTACAACATTCGTGGCGTGTCGGCACCTACTTTTCGGTGGTAACATTATATACGTCTATAACGTTATATGTCCTATCCTAGGGCAACCTAACATCTCGGATGTAATATTTTACAACATTCCTTGCGTGTCGGCCCCTACTTCTTTGTGGGAACATTATGTACGTATGTAACGTTATATGTCCTAACCTAAGCAAACCTAACATCTCGGATGTAATATTTCTCAACATTCGTGGCGTGTCGGCCTCTACTTCTCGGTGGGAACATTATGTACGTATATAACGTTATATGTCCTAACCTAAGCAAACCTAACATCTCGGATGTAATATTTCACAACGTTCGTGGCGTGTCGGCCTCTACTTCACGGTGGGAACATTATGTACGTCTATAACGTTATGTGCCCTAACCTAAGGCACCTAACACCTCGTGTGTAATATTTTACAACATTCGTGGCGTGTAGGCCTCTACTTCTCGGTGGGAACATTATGCACGTCTATAACGTTATATACCCTAACGTAAGGCAACCTAACATCTCGGATGTAATATTTTACAACATTCCTTGCGTGTCGGCCCCTACTTCTTGGTGGTAACATTATATACGGCTATAACATAATATGTCCTAGCCTAAGGCAACCTAACGTCTCGGATGTAATATTTTACAACATTCCTTGCGTTTCGGCGCCTACTCCTCGGTGGGAACATTATATACGGCTATAACATTATATGTTCTAACGTAAGGCCACCTAACATCTCGGACGCAATATTTTACAACATTCCATTCGTGCTGGCACCTACTTCTCGGTGGGAACATTATGTACGTATATAACGTTATATGTCCTAACCTAAGGCAACCTAACACCTCGTATGTAATATCTTACCACATTCCTGGCGTGTCGGCCCCTACTTCTCGGTGGGAACATTATGTACGTATACAACGTTACATGTCCTAACCTAATGCAACCTGATATCTCGGACACAATATTTAACAACATTCGTTACGTGTCGACCCCTACTCCTCGGTGGGAACATTATGTACGTCTATAACGTTATATGTCCTAACCTAAGGCAATCTAACATCTCGGATGTAATATTTTACAACATTCCTTGCGTGTCGGCCCCTACTTCTTGGTGGGAACATTATGTACGACTATACCGTTATACGTTCTAACCTAAGGCAACCTAACAACTCCAATGTAGTATTTCACAACATTCGTGGCGTGTCGGCCTCTACTTCTCGGTGGGAACATTATGTACGTCTATAACGTTATGTGTCCTAACCTAAGGCAACCTAACTCCTCGTATGTAATATTTTACAACATTCCTTGCGTGTCGGCCCCTACTTTCTGGTGGGAACATTATGTACGTATATAACGTTATATGTCCTAACCTAAGCAAACCTAATATCTCGGATGTAATATTTCACAACATTCCTTGCGTGTCGGCGCATACTGCTCCGTGGGAATATTATATACGTCTATAACCTTATATATACTAACCTAAGGCAACCTAACATCTCGGATGTAATATTTTACAACATTACTTGCGTGTCGTCGCCTACTTATCCGTGGGAACATTATACACTTCTATAACGTTATATGTCCTAACCGAAGGCAACATAACATCTCGGACGTGATATTTTACAACATTCGTGGCGTGTAGGCCTCTACTTCTCGGTGGGAACATTATGCACGTCTATAACGTTATATGTCCTAACCTAAGGCAACCTAACACCTCGTATGTAATATTTTACAACATTCGCGGCGTGTCGGCACCTACTTTTCGGTGGTAACATTATATACGTCAATAACGTTATATGTCCTATCCTAGGGCAACCTAACATCTCGGATGTAATATTTTACAACATTCCTTGCGTGTCGGCCCCTACTTCTTTATGGGAACATTATGTACGTATGTAACGTTATATGTCCTAACCTAAGCAAACCTAACATCTCGGATGTAATATTTCTCAACATTCGTGGCGTGTCGGCCTCTACTTCTCGGTGGGAACATTATGTACGTATATAACGTTATATGTCCTAACCTAAGCAAACCTAACATCTCGGATGTAATATTTCACAACGTTCGTGGCGTGTCGGCCTCTACTTCACGGTGGGAACATTATGTACGTCTATAACGTTATGTGCCCTAACCTAAGGCACCTAACACCTCGTATGTAATATTTTACAACATTCGTGGCGTGTAGGCCTCTACTTCTCGGTGGGAACATTATGCACGTCTATAACGTTATATACCCTAACGTAAGGCAACCTAACATCTCGGATGTAATATTTTACAACATTCCTTGCGTGTCGGCCCCTACATCTTGGTGGTAACATTAGATACGGCTATAACATAATATGTCCTAGCCTAAGGCAACCTAACGTCTCGGATGTAATATTTTACAACATTCCTTGCGTTTCGGCGCCTACTCCTCGGTGGGAACATTATATACGGCTATAACATTATATGTCCTAACGTAAGGCCACCTAACATCTCGGACGCAATATTTTACAACATTCCATTCGTGTTGGCACCTACTTCTCGGTGGGAACATTATGTACGTATATAACGTTATATGTCCTAACCTAAGGCAACCTAACACCTCGTATGTAATATCTTACAACATTACTGGCGTGTCGGCCCCTACTTCTTGGTGGGAACATTATGTACGACTATACCGTTATACATCCTAACCCAAGGCAACCTAACAACTCGAATGTAGTATTTCACAACATTCGTGGCGTGTC
Source organism: Xylocopa violacea (assembly GCA_963969225.1). Taxonomy (NCBI): domain Eukaryota; kingdom Metazoa; phylum Arthropoda; class Insecta; order Hymenoptera; family Apidae; genus Xylocopa; species Xylocopa violacea. The sequence continues at coordinate 1,147,051 of CAXAJV010000929.1, forward strand.
GGCCTCTAGTTCTCGGTGGGAACATTATGAACGTCTATAACGTTATGTGTCCTAACCTAAGGCAACCAAACACCTCGTATGTAATATTTTACAACATTCGTGGCACGTAGGCCTCTACTTCACGGTGGGAACATTATGTACGTCTGTAACGTTATGTGCCCTATCCTAAGGCACCTAACACCTCGTATGTAATATTTTACAACATTCGTGGCGTGTAGGCCTCTACTTCTCGGTGGGAACATTATGCACGTCTATAACGTTATATACCCTAACGTAAGGCAACCTAACATCTCGGATGTAATATTTTACAACATTCCCTGCGTGTCGGCCCCTACTTCTTGGTGGTAACATTATATACGGCTATAACATAATATGTCCTAGCCTAAGGCAACCTAACGTCTCGGATGTAATATTTTACAACATTCCTTGCGTTTCGGCGCCTACTCCTCGGTGGGAACATTATGTACGGATATAACGTTCTATGTCCTAACCGAAGACAACCGAACATCTCGGATGTAATATTTTACAGCATTCCTTGCGTGTCGGCACCAACTTTTCGGTGGTAACATTATATACGTCTATAACGTTATATGTGCTATCCTAGGGCAACCTAACATTTCGGATGTAACATTTTACAACATTCCTTGCGTGCCGGCCCCTACTTCTCGGTGGGAACATTATGTACGTCTGTAACGTTATATATCCTAACCTAAGGCAACCTAACATCCCGGATGTAATATTTTACAAGATTCCTTGCGTGTCGGCCCCTACTTCTCGGTGGGAACATTATGTACGTCTATAACGTTATATATCCTAACCTAAGGCAACCTAACATCCCGGATGTAATATTTCACAACATTCCTTGCGTGCCGGCCCCTACTTCTTGGTGGGAACATTATGTACGTATATAACGTTAAATGTACTAACCTAAGCAAACCTAACATCTCGGATGTAATATTTTACAGCATTCCTTGAGTGTTGGCACCTACTTTTCGGTGGTAACATTATATACGTCTATAACGTTATATGTCCTATCCTAGGGAAACCTAACATCTCGGATGTAATATTTTACAACATTCCTTGCGTGTCGGCGCATACTGCTCCGTGAGAATATTATATACGTCTAGAACTGTATATATCCTAACATAAGGCAACCTGACATCTCGGATGTAATATTTTACAACATTCCTTGCGTGTCGGCGCCTACTCCTCGGTGGGAACATTATATACGGCTATAACATTATATGTCCTAACCTAAGGCCACCTAACATCTCGGATGTAATATTTTACAACATTCCTTGCGTGTCGACGCATACTGCTCCGTGGGAATATTATATACGTCTATAACTTTATATATCCTAACCTAAGGCAATCTAACATCTCGGATGTAATATTTTACAACATTCCTTGCGTGTCGGCCTCTACTTCTCGGTGGGAACATTATGTACGTATATAACGTTATATGTCCTAACCTAATGCAACCTGATATCTCGGACACAATATTTAAGAACATTCGTTACGTGTCGACCCCTACTCCTCGGTGGGAACATTATGTACGTATATAACGTTATATGTCCTAACCTAATGCAATCTGATATCTCGGACACAATATTTAAGAACATTCGTTACGTGTCGACCCCTACTCCTCGGTGGGAACATTGTGTACGTCTATAACGTTATATGTCCTAACCTAAGGCAATTTAACATCTCGGACGTGATATTTTACAACATTCCTTGCGTGTCGGCACCTACTTCTCGGTGGGAACATTATGTACGTCTATAACGTTATATGTCCTATCCTAGGGCAACCTAACATCTCGGATGTAATATTTTACAACATTCGTGGCGTGTCGGCGCCTACTTCTCGGTGGGAACATTATGTACGGATATAACGTTATATGTCCTAACCTAAGGAAACCTAACACCTCGGATGTAATATTTAAAAACATTCGTGGCGTGTCGGCCACTTCTTCTCGGTGGGAACATTATGTGCAGCTATAACGTAATATGTCCTAACCTAAGGCAACCTAACATCTCGGATGTAATATTTTAAACATTCCATTCGCGTCGGCACCTACTTCGCGGTGGGAACATTATGTACGGCTATAACATTATATGTCCTAACCTAAGGCCACCTAACATCTCGGACGCAATATTTTACAACATTCCATTCGTGTCGGAACCTACTTCTCGGTGGGAACATTATGTACGTATATATCGTTATATGTCCTAACTTAATGCAACCTGACATCTCGGACACAATATTTATCAACATTCGTTACGTGTCGACCCCTACTCCTCGGTGGGAACATTATGTACGTCTATAACGTTATATGTCCTAACCTAAGGCAATTTAACATCTCGGACGTGATATTTTACAACATTCCTTGCTTGTCGGCACCTACTTCTCGGTCGGAACATTATGTACGTCTATAACGTTATATGTCCTATCCTAGGGCAACCTAACATCTCGGATGTAATATTTTACAACATTCGTGGCGTGTCGGCGCCTACTTCTCGGTGGGAACATTATGTACGGATATAACGTTATATGTCCTAACCTAAGGCAACCTAACACCTCGGATGTAATATTTAACAACATTCGTGGCGTGTCGGCCACTTCTTCTCGGTGGGAACATTATGTGCAGCTATAACGTAATATGTCCTAACCTAAGGCAACCTAACATCTCGGACGCAATATTTTACAACATTCGTGGCGTGTCGGCACCTACTTCTCGGTGCGAAAATTATGTACGTCTATAACGTTATATGCCCTAACCTAAGGCAACCTAACAACTCGGATGTAATACATAATAATTATGACGTTATATGTCCTAACCTAAGGCCACCTAACTTATCGGACGTAATATTTTACAACATTCCTTGCGTGTCGGCGCCTACTTCTCGGTGGGAACATTATATACGTCTATAACGTTATATATCCTAACCTAAGGCAACCTAACACCTCGTATGTAATATTTTACAACATTCGTGGCGTGTCGGCCCCTACTTCTTGGTGGGAACATTATGTACGACTATAACGTTATACGTCCTAACCTAAGGCAAGCTAACATCTCGGACACCATATTTAATAACATTCGTTACGTGTCGACCCCTACTCCTCGGTCGGAACATTATGTACGTCTATAACGTTATATGTCCTAACCTAAGGCAACCTAACACCTCGGATGTAATATTTAACAATATTCGTGGCGTGTCGGCCACTTCTTCTCGGTGGGAACATTATGTGCAGCTATAACGTAATATGTCCTAACCTAAGGCAACCTAACATCTCGGACGCAATATTTTACAACATTCGTGGCGTGTCGGCATCTACTTCTCGGTGCGAAAATTATGTACGTCTATAACGTTATATGCCCTAACCTAAGGCAACCTAACAACTCGGATGTAATACATAATAATTATGACGTTATATGTCCTAACCTAAGGCAACCTAACTTATCGGACGTAATATTTTACAACATTCCTTGCGTGTCGGCGCCTACTTCTCGGTGGGAACATTATATACGTCTATAACGTTATATATCCTAACCTAAGGCAACCTAACACCTCGTATGTAATATTTTACAACATTCGTGGCGTGTCGGCCCCTACTTCTCGGTGGGAACATTATGTACTTCTATAACGTTATATGTCCTATCCTAGTGCAACATAACATCTCGGATGTAATATTTTACAGCATTCCTTGCGTGTCGGCACCAACTTTTCGGTGGTAACATTATATACGTCTATAACGTTATATGTCCTATCCTAGGGCAACCTAACATTTCGGATGTAATATTTTACAAGATTCCTTGCGTGTCGGCCCCTACTTCTCGGTGGGAACATTATGTACGTCTATAACGTTATATATCCTAACCTAAGGCAACCTAACATCCCGGATGTAATATTTCACAACATTCCTTGCGTGTCGGCCCCTACTTCTTGGTGGGAACATTATGTACGTATATAACGTTATATGTCCTAACCTAAGCAAACCTAACATCTCGGATGTAATATTTTACAGTATTCCTTCCGTGTCGGCACCTACTTTTCGGTGGTAACATTATATACGTCTATAACGTTATATGTCCTATTCTAGGGAAACCTAACATCTCGGATGTAATATTTTACAACATTCCTTGCGTGTCGGCGCATACTGCTCCGTGGGAATAGTATATACGTCTAGAACTTTATATATCCTAACATAAGGCATCCTAACAAATCGGATGTAATATTTTACAACATTCCTTGCTTGTCGGCGCCTACTTCTCGGTGGGAAAATTATGTACGGCTATAACATTATATGTTCTAACCTAAGGCCACCTAACATCTCGGACGCAATATATTACAACATTCCATTCGTGTCGGCACCTACTTCTCGGTGGGAACATTATGTACGTATACAACGTTACATGTCCTAACCTAATGCAACCTGATATCTCGGACACAATATTTAACAACATTCGTTACGTGTCGACCCCTACTCCTCGGTGGGAACATTATGTACGTCTATAACGTTATATGTCCTAACTTAAGGCAATCTAACATCTCGGATGTAATATTTTACAACATTCCTTGCGTGTCGGCCCCTACTTCTTGGTGGGAACATTATGTACGGCTATAACATTATATGTCCTAACCTAAGGCCACCTAACATCTCGGACGCAATATTTAACAACATTCGTGGCGTGTCGGCCTCTGCTTCTCGGTGGGAACATTATGTACGTCTATAACGTTATGTGTCCTAACCTAAGCAAACCTAACATCTCGGATGTAATATTTTACAGCATTCCTTGAGTGTCGGCACCTACTTTTCGGTGGTAACATTATGTACGTCTATAACGTTATATGTACTAACCTAAGGCAATCTAACATCTCGGATGTAATATTTTACAACATTCCTTGCGTGTCCGCCCCTACTGCTTGGTGGGAACATTATGTACGACTATACCGTTATACATCCTAACCTAAGGCAACCTAACAACTCGAGTGTAGTATTTCACAACATTCGTGGCGTGTCGGCCTCTACTTCTCGGTGGGAACATTATGTACGTCTATAACGCTATGTGTCCTAACCTAAGGCAACCTAACTCCTCGTATGTAATATTTTACAACATTCGTGGCGTGTCGGCCCCTGCTTCTCGGTGGGAACATTATGTACTTCTATAACGTTATACGTCCTAACCTAAGGCAACCTAACATCTCGGATGTAATATTTTACAACATTCCTTGCGTGTCGGCCCCTACTTCCTGGCGGGAACATTATGTACGTATATAACGTTATATGTCCTAACCTAAGCAAACCTAACATCTCGGATGTAATATTTCACAACATTCGTGGCGTGTCGGCCTCTAGTTCTCGGTGGGAACATTATGTACGTCTATAACGTTATGTGTCCTAACCTAAGGCAACCAAACACCTCGTATGTAATATTTTACAACATTCGTGGCATGTAGGCCTCTACTTCTCGTTGGGAACATTATGTACTTCTATAACGTTATATATCCTATCCTAAGACAACATAACATCTCGGATGTAATATTTTACAGCATTCCTTGCGTGTCGGCACCTACTTTTCGGTGGTAACATTATATACGTCTATAACGTTATATGTCCTATCCTAGGGAAACCTAACATCTCGGATGTAATATTTTACAACATTCGTTACGTGTCGGCCCCTACTCCTCGGTGGGAACATTATGTACGTCTATAACGTTATATGTACTAACCTAAGGCAATCTAACATCTCGGAGGTAATATTTTACAACATTCCTTGCGTGTCGGCTCCTACTTCTTGGTGGGAACATTATGTACGACTATACCGTTATACATCCTAACCCAAGGCAACCTAACAACTCGAATGTAGTATTTCACAACATTCGTGGCGTGTCGGCCTCTAGTTCTCGGTGGGAACATTATGTACGTCTATAACGTTATGTGTCCTAACCTAAGGCAACCAAACACCTCGTATGTAATATTTTACAACATTCGTGGCGTGTAGGCCTCTACTTCACGGTGGGAACATTATGTACGTCTATAACGTTATGTGCCCTAACCTAAGGCACCTAACACCTCGTATGTAATATTTTACAACATTCGTGGCGTGTAGGCCTCTACTTCTCGGTGGGAACATTATGCACGTCTATAACGTTATATACCCTAACGTAAGGCAACCTAACATCTCGGATGTAATATTTTACAACATTCCTTGCGTGTCGGCCCCTACTTCTTGGTGGTAACATTATATACGGCTATAACGTTATATGTCCTATCCTAGGGCAACCTAACATTTCGGATGTAATATTTTACAACATTCCTTGCGTGCCAGCCCCTACTTCTCGGTGGGAACATTATGTACGTCTGTAACGTTATATATCCTAACCTAAGGCAACCTAACATCCCGGATGTAATATTTTACAACATTCCTTGCGTGTCGGCCCCTACTTCTCGGTGGGAACATTATGTACGGCTATAACGTTATATGTCCTAACCTAAGGCAACCTAACACCTCGGATGTCATATTTAACAACATTCCATTCGTGTCCGCCCCTACTTCTCGGTGGGAACATTATGTACTTCTATAACGTTATATATCCTATCCTAAGGCAACCTAACATCTCGGATGTAATATTTTACAGCATTCCTTGCGTGTCGGCACCAACTTTTCGGTGGTAACATTATATACGTCTATAACGTCATATGTCCTAACCTAAGGCAACCTAACATCCCGGATGTAATATTTTACAAGATTCCTTGCGTGTCGGCCCCTACTTCTCGGTGGGAACATTATGTACGTCTATAACGTTATATATCCTAACCTAAGGCAACATAACATCTCGGACGTGATATTTTACAACATTCGTGGCGTGTAGGCCTCTACTTCTCGGTGGGAACATTATGCACGTCTATAACGTTATATGTCCTAACCTAAGGCAACCTAACACCTCGTATGTAATATTCTACAACATTCGTGGCGTGTCGGCACCTACTTTTCGGTGGTAACATTATATACGTCTATAACGTTATATGTCCTATCCTAGGGAAACCTAACATCTCGGATGTAATATTTTACAACATTCCTTGCGTGTCGGCGCATACTGCTCCGTGAGAATAGTATATACGTCTAAAACTTTATATATCCTAACATAAGGCAACCTAACATATCGGATGTAATATTTTACAACATTCCTTGCTTGTCGGCGCCTACTTCTCGGTGGGAACATTATGTACGGCTATAACATTATATGTTCTAACCTAAGGCCACCTAACATCTCGGACGCAATATATTACAACATTCCATTCGTGTCGGCACCTACTTCTCGGTGGGAACATTATGTACGTATACAACGTTACATGTCCTAACCTAATGCAACCTGATATCTCGGACACAATATTTAACAACATTCGTTACGTGTCGACCCCTACTCCTCGGTGGGAACATTATGTACGTTTATAACGTTATATGTCCTAACCTAAGGCAATCTAACATCTCGGATGTAATATTTTACAGCATTCCTTGCGTGTCGGCACCTACTTTTCGGTGGTAACATTATATACGTCTATAACTTTATATGTCCTATCCTAGGGCAACCTAACATCTCGGATGTAATATTTTACAACATTCCTTGCGTGTCGGCCTCTACTTCTCGGTGGGAACATTATGTACGTCTCTAACGTTATGTGTCCTAACCTAAGGCAACCTGACATCTCGGATGGAATATTTTACAACATTTGTGGCGTGTCGGCCCCTACCTCTCGGTGGGAACATTATGTACGGATATAACGTTCTATGTCCTAACCGAAGACAACCTAACACCTCGGATGTAACATTTTACAGCATTCCTTGCGTGTCGGCACCTACTTCTCGGTGGGAACATTATGTACGGTTATAAGGTTATATGTCCTAACCTAAGGCAACCTAACACCTCGGATGTAATATTTAACAACATTCGTCCCGTGTCGGCCACTTCTTCTCGGTGGGAACATTATGTGCAGCTATAACGTAATATGTCCTAACCGAACACAACCGAACATCTCGGATGTAATATTTTACAGCATTCCTTGCGTGTCGGCACCAACTTTTCGGTGGTAACATTATATACGTCTATAACGTTATATGTCCTATCCTAGGGCAACCTAACATTTCGGATGTAATATTTTACAACATTCCTTGCGTGCCGGCCCCTACTTCTCGGTGGGAACATTATGTACGTCTGTAACGTTATATATCCTAACCTAAGGCAACCTAACATCCCGGATGTAATATTTTACAACATTCCTTGCGTGTCGGCCCCTACTTCTCGGTGGGAACATTATGTACGGCTATAACATTGTATGTCCTAACCTAAGGCCACCTAACATCTCGGACGCAATATTTAACAACATTCGTGGCGTGTCGGCCTCTACTTCTCGGTGGGAACATTATGTACGTCTATAACGTTATGTGTCCTAACCTAAGGCAACCTAACAACTCGTATGTAATATTTTACAACATTCGTGGCGTGTCGGCCCCTACTTCTCGGTGGGAACATTATGTACTCCTATAACGTTATATGTCCTATCCTAGGGCAACATAACATCTCGGATGTAATATTTTACAGGGGACGCCATCTTGGATCGGTCGAGGACAGACGCGCTTCACGTCGCTCCGTAAAAATTTCGTGTTTTCGGTGTAAAAACCGTCAGGAAATTTAAACCGAGTATTCTAAAGTGGTTCTCTAGTGGTTGTGGACGATCAGTGACAATAAGTTCAGTGAAATTCGAAGTTTGTGGACTGAAAAGTTATAAAACCGGTGTTGGGCGTTTCCCACGCGCCGAAGTACCTTCATCAACTCTCTTCAGCTTCAGAGCACGGAACTGCCTGACGCCCCAGCCAGGATTTATATATCAAAAGAAGCGGAACAACACTAACTTCATTTTGATATAAGCAGATTGGAAATCAAGCAATCAACAGCAAAGGTAAGTGAAATTTACTGTTTCAGAAAGTGACAGGTTAGTCGGCCATATTGGACGCCATCTTGGACGCCATCTTGGACGCCATCTTTGACGCATCATCGAAGTCAACGCCACCACGCGGAGAGTAAACACAGTGTCTACACGCGAGACATCAGCAATGGAAGGAGACACGTCAGATACGGAAAGGGCCGTAATTACACAAAAATATAGCAGGAAAGGAAAACATGTGCGAAAAAGAAGACTGCTCTCGGAGACAGAAACGGACATGGAAAGGCCGCAGAAACGAAACGAAAAAGACACTCGCGCGGAAAATAAGACAAACGCAACGGAAAAGCAACGAACCGAGGAAAGCGAGAACGAACACGAAATGGACATAGACAGCGCGGACACAGGAAACATTCGCAGTATTAAGATAAGAGCCGAAACTATACAGAAGAAGCTGGTCAATCATCTGACTAACCCGGACAACGGAATAAAACAAGGGACCACCAGGTACATCCTTACCAAGATCGGGAACCTGCAAAGTCTGCTACAGGAGTCACTGTTATTAAACAGCAGGCTAGAAGGGCAAATAGAAGCCTTAAAATCAGAGACGAGAAAGCAGAGAAAGGACTTCGTGGCAGCAGAAAAGAAAGCAGCAATAACAGTCCAAGCACAACCGCAGAAAATGACATATGCGGAACGACTTGGAATCAAGTCAAAAGCAGCGGAACTCTCAAACTTGAAACAGGATCCACCAAATGTTGCGGTGATAAGACCAGCGGATAAAACGAAGTTCACCAACAGTGAGGAAACGAAGCGAGCGCTGATAGATCTAGTGTCACCAAAAGAGAACAGCCTGCAAGTTAAAAACGTCAGGAAAGTGCAAGGAAGTGCAATTATAGTTGAGACCGCAAAATCAGGTAATGTTCAGACACTTATTCAAAGCGAGAAGCTCAAATCGGCAGGCCTTTTGGTCGATATCCCGGTAAAGAAGAACCCCCGCATCATTGTCTACGGAGCACCAAGGACCGAAAACGACGAAGACGTAATACAGGCCATCCTCGACCAGAACTGCAGCGAGCAAGAGAAGAAGAAATACGCACAGCAAATGAAGATAGCTTTCAAAACAGGAAACAAAAATAACAAGGACAGTTGCAACATAGTACTGGAAACATCAAAAGAGGCTAGAGAAATCCTGATTAAAAAAGAGCGGCTTTACATCATGTGGCAATGCTGCAGAGCTCAGGATTATATTGCAGCAACACGCTGCTACAAGTGTCAAGCGTACGGCCACACAACAAAACATTGTAGAAGTGAGACGGACGTTTGTGGGCATTGCGCAACGGCAGGACATATCTTCAAAAACTGCCCCAACAAGAACAAACCGGCGACGTGTGTAAACTGCAAGAAGAACAGAAAAACACACACTCACAGTGTCACCGACAAAGAATGCCCATCACATGTTGCAGCCATTAACCAGCTACTGACAAGAACCGACTATGGACAATAGACATAATCAACAGAAAGACGGAATCAAAATACTGCAGATTAACATGAGAAATACACAGTTCGTGAATATAGAAACCGCCAGACTCATGGAACAACAAAACATAGACATTCTCTTGATGCAAGAACCATACAACCCGGGCGGAAAACACATCGGACTCAACAGCAGCAGCATAATCATAACCGGAGGAAAACAAAACTGCGCCGTCCAGGCATCCATAGCCATAAAAAGAAACAGACTCACCGTCCTAAAAGTAGCTCACTTAAGCAACGAACACTGCATTTGCATAGAGACCACGAGTGAATTAGGGCGAATATATTTCGTAAACATGTATTTTCAGTATTCTCACGATATCGATAGCTATTTAGAACAGTTGCAAAAGATACTTACAAACTTAAAAGGAGAAAAAGTGATAATAGCAGCAGATGCAAACGCCAAATCACCACTTTGGCACAGCAATATTACAGATGAACGAGGAGAAAAACTTGAACAATTAATCGCGCGCAACAATCTCATTGTCTCAAACGAACCAGGAAACCCACCTACGTATTCATCACCAACGGGCACTTCAAATATCGATGTGACACTAATAACATACCCGGCAGCACGGCTAATGGAAACCTGGACGGTACAGGAAAACTGGACAAGCAGCGACCACAACGCAATAGTTTACAGTCTGACGAAGGACATAATCAAAGACAGCACAGCGACAATCACAAAAACACCAAGGTTTCGGACAAGCAAGATCAACTGGGAGACGTTCCGCAATACTCTAACGACAGAAAAACAGGAAATACTAAACAACTGGAACAATAAACTGGAAGAAGATATAGAAGGAGCAGCACAAACAATCCACAACTGTATTCTAAACACCTGCAACAAGACTCTCGGACATAGAAAAACCCGCATTTCAGCTGTTCCCTGGTGGACTGAAGCCCTAACAAAATTAAAAAGACACACATACAGGAAACGAAAAACCTTCCAACAAACAAAAGACGCCGAAAAAAGAGCCAAGGCAAAGGAAGAATATCACATAATAAGAAACAAATACACAACAGAAATCCGGAAGACAAAAAAAGAATGCTGGGAGAAATTCGTAACAGATGAAGGGAACGCCAAACCCTGGGGAACAGTATACAAAATTTGCATGCAGAAAATAACACCGGAACGAGCCCTAGCTACATGCGAATCTGGAACCGAACACACAATCACATGGAAGGACACAGCTAAAGGATTCCTACAGACCCTAGTACCGGATGATAGTGACGACACCACGGAATTACAGAGAGAAAGAAGGATCGACATTCAAGAAACTCCAAACACCGAAGACGCAAACTCGTTCACAGACCTGGAAATAGCCACTGCAATAAAAGAACTCAGAAACAAAAAGCACCAGGCATAGACGGAATAGAAGTTGAAGTATTAAAAGCCTCATACAACATATTACAATCAGAATTCAACGGATTATTCAACGCCTGCATCAAACAAGGTCACTTCCCGAAAATCTGGAAGGTAGGGAACATCCGCGCCTTATTAAAGGACCCTGAAAAGGACGACACGAACCCCAATTCATTCAGACCGATCTGTCTTCTTCCGGTGATAGGCAAAGCTTTAGAGAAGCTGTTGGTACGGAAACTAACTCCAACACTCCAAAAAGAACACTTCACATCAGAGCGACAATATGGATTCACCGCAGGCAAATCAACCGAAGACGCAATAATACAGATGCGAGAACTAGTTTCCGCAAGCAGTGAGAAATATGCATTGGCCATCCTGTTCGACATCGCGGGCGCCTTTGATAACGTCTGGTGGCCGAGTATCCTGCACCGACTCAAAGAGCGGCAATGTCCGAGAAACATCTATCGGACAATAGCAAATTACTTGCAAGACCGCACCGTAAAATTCCAAGGACAAACGGAGGAAGTTACGAAGAAAGTAACGAAAGGCTGCCCGCAAGGATCCATCTTAGGCCCACACTTATGGAAGCTAGTTTTCGACGATCTCCTCGTAAACCTAGCCAACGCAGGAATAGAGATAATAGCATATGCCGATGATTTACTAGTATTAATATTTGGAAATAGCCGACTGGAATTAGAAAAACAAGGACAAGAAACAGTAGATATGATACAAAACTGGTGCAAAAACGAAAAACTTCAATTATCAGTGTCAAAAACTGAAATGACTCTCTTCAAAGGCATATTAGATCCCAAAAGACCACCAAAAATAAAAATAGACAACAAGCAAATCGCATACAAACCAACAGTAAGATATCTCGGTATCCATTTCAGATATAGAGGATTATACGTAAGGACCCACGTTGAAAAGCTGAAGAGCAAGTGTGAGAAGAAATTCAATGCACTTGCTAGGGTAGCTAGAAGAGACTGGGGCCTGAACTATAAGTGCTTAAAAGTTTTATATACAGGAGTTTTCGTACCAACAGTTACATACGCGTCTGCAGCCTGGAGTGACAGACTAACGAAAGGAAACACAGGAAGATTACTCGCAGCCCAGAGAAACGCACTGCTTAAATTAACAAAAGCATACAGAACGACATCCACAACAGCCTTACACGTAATTGCAGGAAAATTGCCAATAGACCTGGAAATAAGATACGCAGCATACAGATATAAAATCAGAAGGAAAAGAACATTCGAAATAGAACAATACGTCCACACCGAAACCAGTAACACCGAAGCAACAATAGCCAGAATAGAAACGCACCTGATGACAACATGGCAGCAACGCTGGAACGACTCAGATACAGGAAGGCACACGTACAGCCTGCTACCCGACGTACGGAGCAGGATGGACATGAGCTGGCTGTATCTGAACCATTATATGACACAGTTCTTGTCGGGACACGGGGACTTCGCCCAGTACCTATTCAAAACGAGGATATCGATAAATAGATACTGCGGTTGTGGGGAAGAAGAAACTGCAATACACGCCATATTACACTGCACACAACACGAAGAGGAAAGAAAACGATTGCAGACAAAGTACAGAGAAGTCAACCTCCCCTGGCCGCCAGACACACCGGATATACTAAAGCAACAAACATATAAGGAACTCGCGCGAACCAGCGAAGAAATATTGAAGAAGAAGGAAAAATTATGGACCAGACGACCGAAGAGAAGAAGAGACAGAAGATAGGAAAAATAACGGATACAGACGAAACGTGAACGGACGACGCACAAACACTCACAACTACCTCGCGGGTATCGCTATCACTCGTGATAGCGATATGGTAGTGTGATTACTTGCACAACCATCGTGCAAGCCCGTAAGAGATTGAGCCTTCAGCTAGTGACTCGCCTCCCCGTGGCCCCCGCTGGAAACGTTTCGCCCGCAAAACTACGTTGCGGGCCAAACGGCTAAGTAGTCGCTTCCCGAAAGGGACAATCTACCCTTCCGATGATCCTTAAACGGTGAGGAGGGGGTTTCTCCGAGCCCGCCGCTCATAACATCTACGAGCGTGACTCTTCGCAGTGGTTTCAAGCTACCATAACATCTGTCGATATAGGCGAAAGCCTCGGTGCGACATGAGCCGGCGCCCGCGCCCGAATGCTCTAGAAACAATAAACTTCTGTAATATTTTACAACATTCGTGGCGTGTCGGCGCCTACTTCCCGGTGGGAACATTATGTGCAGCTATAACGTAATATGTCCTAACCTAAGGCAACCTAACACCTCGTATGTAATATTTTACAACATTCGTGGCGTGTCGGCCCGTACTTCTCGGTGGGAACATTATGTACTTCTATAACGTTATATATCCTATCCTAAGGCGACCTAACATCTCGGATGTAATATTTTACAGCATTCATTGCGTGTCGGCACCTACTTTTCGGTGGTAACATTATATACGTCTATAACGTTATATGTCCTAACCGAAGGCAACATAACAACTCGGACGTGATATTTTACAACATTCCTTGCGTGTCGGCCCCTACTTCTCGGTGGGAACATTATGTACGGTTATAAGGTTATATGTCCTAACCTAAGGCAACCTAACACCTCGGATGTAATATTTAACAACATTCGTCCCGTGTCGGCCACTTCTTCTCGGTGGGAACATTATGTGCAGCTATAACGTAATATGTCCTAACCGAAGACAACCGAACATCTCGGATGTAATATTTTACAGCATTCCTTGCGTGTCGGCAACAACTTTTCGGTGGTAACATTATATACGTCTATAACGTTATATGTCCTATCCTAGGGCAACCTAACATTTCGGATGTAATATTTTACAACATTCCTTGCGTGCCGGCCCCTACTTCTCGGTGGGAACATTATGTACGTCTGTAACGTTCTATATCCTAACCTAAGGCAACCTAACATCCCGGATGTAATATTTTACAACATTCCTTGCGTGTCGGACCCTACTTCTCGGTGGGAACATTATGTACGGCTATAACATTATATGTTCTAACCTAAGGCCACCTAACATCTCGGACGCAATATTTAACAACATTCGTGGCGTGTCGGCCTCTACTTCTCGGTGGGAACATTATGTACGTCTATAACGTTATGTGTCCTAACCTAAGGCAACCTAACAACTCGTATGTAATATTTTACAACATTCGTGGCGTGTCGGCCCCTACTTCTCGGTGGGAACATTATGTACTCCTATAACGTTATATGTCCTATCCTAGGGCAACATAACATCTCGGATGTAATATTTTACAACATTCGTGGCGTGTCGGCGCCTACTTCCCGGTGGGAACATTATATACGTCTATAACAATATATGTCCTATCCTAGGGCAACCTAACATCTCGGATGTAATATTTTACAACATTCCTTCCGTGTCGGCCCCAACTTCTCGGTGGGAACATTATGTACGGCTATAACGTTATATGTCCTAATCTAAGGCAACCTAACACCTCGGATGTCATATTTAACAACATTCCATTCGTGTCCGCCCCTACTTCTCGGTGGGAACATTATGTACGTATACAACGTTACATGTCCTAACCTAATGCAACCTGATATCTCGGACACAATATTTAACAACATTCGTTACGTGTCGACCCCTACTCCTCGGTGGGAACATTATGTACGTCTATAAAGTTATATGTCCTAACCTAAGGCAATCTAACATCTCGGATGTAATATTTTACAACATTCCTTGCGTGTCGGCCCCTACTTCTTGGTGGGAACATTATGTACGACTATACCGTTATACATCCTAACCTAAGGCAACCTAACAACTCCAGTGTAGTATTTCACAACATTCGTGGCGTGTCGGCCTCTACTTCTCGGTGGGAACATTATGTACGTCTATAACGTTATGTGTCCTAACCTAAGGCAACCTAACTCCTCGTATGTAATATTTTACAACATTCGTGGCGTGTCGGCCCCTACTTCTCGGTGGGAACATTATGTACTTCTATAACGTTATACGTCCTAACCTAAGGCAACCTAACATCTCGGATGTAATATTTTACAACATTCCTTGCGTGTCGGCCCCTACTTTCTGGTGGGAACATTATGTACGTATATAACGTTATATGTCCTAACCTAAGCAAACCTAATATCTCGGATGCAATATTTCACAACATTCCTTGCGTGTCGGCGCATACTGCTCCGTGGGAATATTATATACGTCTATAACCTTATATATACTAACCTAAGGCAACCTAACACCTCGGATGTAATATTTTACAACATTACTTGCGTGTCGTCGCCTACTTATCCGTGGGAACATTATACACTTCTATAACGTTATATGTCCTAACCGAAGGCAACATAACATCTCGGACGTGATATTTTACAACATTCGTGGCGTGTAGGCCTCTACTTCTCGGTGGGAACATTATGCACGTCTATAACGTTATATGTCCTAACCTAAGGCAACCTAACACCTCGTATGTAATATTTTACAACATTCGTGGCGTGTCGGCACCTACTTTTCGGTGGGAACATTATGTACGTCTATAACGTTATGTGTCCTAACCTAAGGCAACCTAACATCTCGGATGGAATATTTTACAACATTTGTGGCGTGTCGGCCCCTACCTCTCGGTGGGAACATTATGTACGGATATAACGTTCTATGTCCTAACCGAAGACAACCTAACACCTCGGATGTAACATTTTACAGCATTCCTTGCGTGTCGGCACCTACTTCTCGGTGGGAACATTATGTACGTATATAACGTTATATGTCCTAACCTAATGCAACCTGATATCTCGGACACAATATTTAATGACATTCGTTACGTGTCGACCCCTACTCCTCGGTGGGAACATTATGTGCACCTATAACGTAATATGTCCTAACCTAAGGCAACCTAACTCCTCGTATGTAATATTTTACAGCATTCGTGGCGTGTCGGCCCCTACTTCTTGGTGGGAACATTATGTACGACTATAGCGTTATACATCCTATCCTAAGGCAACCTAACATCTCGAATGTAATATTTCACAACATTCGTGGCGTGTCGGCCTCTACTTCTCGGTGGGAACATTATGTACGTCTATAACGTTATGTGTCCTAACCTAAGGCAACCTAACTCCTCGTATGTAATACTTTACAGCATTCGTGGCGTGTCGGCCCCTACTTCTCGGTGGGAACATTATGTACTTCTATAACGTTATATATCCTATCCTAAGGCAACCTAACATCTCGGATGTAATATTTTACAGCATTCCTTGCGTGTCGGCACCTACTTTTCGGTGGTAAAATTATATACGTCTATAACGTTATATGTCCTATCCTAGGGCAACCTAACATCTCGTATGTAATATTTTACAACATTCGTGGCGTGTCGGCCCCTACTTCTTGGTGGGAACATTATGTACGGCTATAACGTTATATGTCCTAACCTAAGGCAAACTAACATCTCGGATGTAATATTTTACAACATTCCTTGCGTGTCGGCCCCTACTTCTCGGTGGGAACATTATGTACGGTTATAAGGTTATATGTCCTAACCTAAGGCAACCTAACACCTCGGATGTAATATTTAACAACATTCGTCCCGTGTCGGCCACTTCTTCTCGGTGGGAACATTATGTGCAGCTATAACGTAATATGTCCTAACAGAAGACAACCGAACATCTCGGATGTAATATTTTACAGCATTCCTTGCGTGTCGGCAACAACTTTTCGGTGGTAACATTATATACGTCTATAACGTTATATGTCCTATCCTAGGGCAACCTAACATTTCGGATGTAATATTTTACAACATTCCTTGCGTGCCGGCCCCTACTTCTCGGTGGGAACATTATGTACGTCTGTAACGTTATATATCCTAACCTAAGGCAACCTAACATCCCGGATGTAATATTTTACAACATTCCTTGCGTGTCGGCCCCTACTTCTCGGTGGGAACATTATGTACGGCTATAACATTATATGTCCTAACCTAAGGCCACCTAACATCTCGGACGCAATATTTAACAACATTCGTGGCGTGTCGGCCTCTACTTCTCGGTGGGAACATTATGTACGTCTATAACGTTATGTGTCCTAACCTAAGGCAACCTAACAACTCGTATGTAATATTTTACAACATTCGTGGCGTGTCGGCCCCTACTTCTCGGTGGGAACATTATGTACTCCTATAACGTTATATGTCCTATCCTAGGGCAACATAACATCTCGGATGTAATATTTTACAACATTCGTGGCGTGTCGGCGCCTACTTCCCGGTGGGAACATTATATACGTCTATAACAATATATGTCCTATCCTAGGGCAACCTAACATCTCGGATGTAATATTTTACAACATTCCTTCCGTGTCGGCCCCAACTTCTCGGTGGGAACATTATGTACGGCTATAACGTTATATGTCCTAATCTAAGGCAACCTAACACCTCGGATGTCATATTTAACAACATTCCATTCGTGTCCGCCCCTACTTCTCGGTGGGAACATTATGTACGTATACAACGTTACATGTCCTAACCTAATGCAACCTGATATCTCGGACACAATATTTAACAACATTCGTTACGTGTCGACCCCTACTCCTCGGTGGGAACATTATGTACGTCTATAAAGTTATATGTCCTAACCTAAGGCAATCTAACATCTCGGATGTAATATTTTACAACATTCCTTGCGTGTCGGCCCCTACTTCTTGGTGGGAACATTATGTACGACTATACCGTTATACATCCTAACCTAAGGCAACCTAACAACTCCAGTGTAGTATTTCACAACATTCGTGGCGTGTCGGCCTCTACTTCTCGGTGGGAACATTATGTACGTCTATAACGTTATGTGTCCTAACCTAAGGCAACCTAACTCCTCGTATGTAATATTTTACAACATTCGTGGCGTGTCGGCCCCTACTTCTCGGTGGGAACATTATGTACTTCTATAACGTTATACGTCCTAACCTAAGGCAACCTAACATCTCGGATGTAATATTTTACAACATTCCTTGCGTGTCGGCCCCTACTTTCTGGTGGGAACATTATGTACGTATATAACGTTATATGTCCTAACCTAAGCAAACCTAATATCTCGGATGCAATATTTCACAACATTCCTTGCGTGTCGGCGCATACTGCTCCGTGGGAATATTATATACGTCTATAACCTTATATATACTAACCTAAGGCAACCTAACATCTCGGATGTAATATTTTACAACATTACTTGCGTGTCGTCGCCTACTTATCCGTGGGAACATTATACACTTCTATAACGTTATATGTCCTAACCGAAGGCAACATAACATCTCGGACGTGATATTTTACAACATTCGTGGCGTGTAGGCCTCTACTTCTCGGTGGGAACATTATGCACGTCTATAACGTTATATGTCCTAACCTAAGGCAACCTAACACCTCGTATGTAATATTTTACAACATTCGTGGCGTGTCGGCACCTACTTTTCGGTGGGAACATTATGTACGTCTATAACGTTATGTGTCCTAACCTAAGGCAACCTAACATCTCGGATGGAATATTTTACAACATTTGTTGCGTGTCGGCCCCTACCTCTCGGTGGGAACATTATGTACGGATATAACGTTCTATGTCCTAACCGAAGACAACCTAACACCTCGGATGTAACATTTTACAGCATTCCTTGCGTGTCGGCACCTACTTCTCGGTGGGAACATTATGTACGTATATAACGTTATATGTCCTAACCTAATGCAACCTGATATCTCGGACACAATATTTAATGACATTCGTTACGTGTCGACCCCTACTCCTCGGTGGGAACATTATGTGCACCTATAACGTAATATGTCCTAACCTAAGGCAACCTAACTCCTCGTATGTAATATTTTACAGCATTCGTGGCGTGTCGGCCCCTACTTCTTGGTGGGAACATTATGTACGACTATAGCGTTATACATCCTATCCTAAGGCAACCTAACATCTCGAATGTAATATTTCACAACATTCGTGGCGTGTCGGCCTCTACTTCTCGGTGGGAACATTATGTACGTCTATAACGTTATGTGTCCTAACCTAAGGCAACCTAACTCCTCGTATGTAATACTTTACAGCATTCGTGGCGTGTCGGCCCCTACTTCTCGGTGGGAACATTATGTACTTCTATAACGTTATATATCCTATCCTAAGGCAACCTAACATCTCGGATGTAATATTTTACAGCATTCCTTGCGTGTCGGCACCTACTTTTCGGTGGTAAAATTATATACGTCTATAACGTTATATGTCCTATCCTAGGGCAACCTAACATCTCGTATGTAATATTTTACAACATTCGTGGCGTGTCGGCCCCTACTTCTTGGTGGGAACATTATGTACGGCTATAACGTTATATGTCCTAACCTAAGGCAACCTAACATCTCGAATGTAATATTTCACAACATTCGTGGCGTGTCGGCCTCTACTTCTCGGTGGTAACCTTATATACTTCTATAACGTGATATGTCCTATCCTAAGGCAACCTAACATCTCGGATGTAATATTTTACAGCATTCCTTGCGTGTCGGCACCTACTTTTCGGTGGTAAAATTATATACGTCTATAACGTTATATGTCCTATCCTAGGGCAACCTAACATCTCGTATGTAATATTTAACAACATTCGTGGCGTGTCGGCCACTTCTTCTCGGTGGGAACATTATGTGCAGCTATAACGTAATACGTCCTAACCTAAGGCAACCTAACATCTCGGATGTAATATTTTACAACATTCCTTGCGTGTCGGCGCATACTGCTCGGTGGGAACAGTATGTACTTCTATAACGTTATATATCCTATCCTAAGGCAACCTAACATCTCGGATGTAATATTTTACAGCATTCATTGCGTGTCGGCACCTACTTTTCGGTGGTAACATTATATACGTCTATAACGTTATATGTCCCATCCTAGGGCAACCTAACATCTCGTATGTAATATTTTACAACATTCATTGCGTGTCGGCCCCTACTTCTCGGTGGGAACATTATGTACGACTATACCGTTATATGTCCTAACCTAAGGCAACCTAACACCTCGGATGTAATATTTAACAACATTCGTGGCGTGTCGGCAACTACTTCTCGGTGGGAACATTATGTGCAGCTATAACGTAATATGTCCTAACCTAAGGCAACCTAACGTCTCGGATCTAATATTTTACAAAATTCCTTGCGTGTCGACGCATACTGCTCCGTGGGAATATTATATACGTCTATAACTTTATATATCCTAACCTAAGGCAACCTAACATCTCGGATGTAATATTTTACAACATTCCTTGCGTGTCGGCCTCTACTTCTCGGTGGGAACATTATGTGCAGCTATAACGTAATATGTCCTAACCTAAGGCAACATAACACCACGTATGTAATATTGTACAACATTCGTGGCGTGTCGGCCCGTACTTCTCGGTGGCAACATTATGTACTTCTATAACGTTATATATCCTATCCTAAGGCGACCTAACATCTCGGATGTAATATTTTACAGCATTCATTGCGTGTCGGCACCTACTTTTCGGTGGTAACATTATATACGTCTATAACGTTATATGTCCTAACCGGAGGCAACATAACATCTCGGACGTGATATTTTACAACATTCCTTGCGTGTCGGCCCCTACTTCTCGGTGGGAACATTATGTACGGCTATAACATTATATGTTCTAACCTAAGGCCACCTAACATCTCGGACGCAATATTTAACAACATTCGTGGCGTGTCGGCCTCTACTTCTCGGTGGGAACATTATGTACGTCTATAACGTTATGTGTCCTAACCTAAGGCAACCTAACAACTCGTATGTAATATTTTACAACATTCGTGGCGTATCGGCCCCTACTTCTCGGTGGGAACATTATGTACTTCTATAACGTTATATGTCCTACCCTAGGGCAACCTAACATCTCGGATGTAATATTTTACAACACTCGTGGCGTGTCGGCGCCTACTTCTCGGTGGGAACATTATATACTTCTATAACGTTATATGTCCTAACCGAAGGCAACATAACATCTCGGACGTGATGTTTTACAACGTTCGTGGCGTGTCGGCCTCTACTTCTCGGTGGGAACATTATGTGCAGCTATAACGTAATATGTCCTAACCTAAGGCAACCTAACATCTCGGAAGCAATATTTTACAACATTCGTGGCGTGTCGGCAACTACTTCTCGGTGGGAACATTATGTACGTCTATAACGTTATATGCCCTAACCTAAGGCAACCAAATAACTCGGATGTAATACATAATAATTATGACGTTATATGTCCTAACCTAAAGCAAACTTACTTATCGGACATAATATTTTACAACATTCCTTGCGTGTCGGCGCCTACTTCTCCGTGGGAACATTATATACGTCTGTAACATTATATATCCTAACCTAAGGCAACCTAACACCTCGTATGTAATATTTTAAAACATTCGTGGCGTGTCGGCCCCTACTTCCCGGTGGGAACATTATGTACGTCTATAACGTTATATATCCTAACCTAAGGCAACCTAACATCCCGGATGTAATATTTTACAACATTCCTTGCGTGTCGGTCCCTACTTCTTGGTGCGAACATTATGTACGTATGTAACGTTATATGTCCTAACCTAAGCAAACCTATCATCTGGAATGTAATATTTCACAACATTCTTGGCGTGTCGGCCTCTACTTCTCGGTGGGAACATTATGTACGTCTATAACGTTATGTGTCCTAACCTAAGGCAACCTAACACCTCGTATGTAATATTTTGCAACATTCGTGGTGTGTAGGCTTCTACTTCTCGGTGGGAACATTATGTACGTCTATAACGTTATATGTCCTAACCTAAGGCAACCTAACACCTCGTATGTAATATTTAACAACATTCGTGGCGTGTCGGCCACTTCTTCTCGGTGGGAACATTATGTGCAGCTATAACGTAATACGTCCTAACCTAAGGCAACCTAACATCTCGGATGTAATATTTTACAACATTCCTTGCGTGTCGGCGCATACTGCGCGGTGGGAACAGTATGTACTTCTATAACGTTATATATCCTATCCTAAGGCGACCTAACATCTCGGATGTAATATTTTACAGCATTCATTGCGTGTCGGCACCTACTTTTCGGTGGTAACATTATATACGTCTATAACGTTATATGTCCCATCCTAGGGCAACCTAACATCTCGTATGTAATATTTTACAACATTCATTGCGTGTCGGCCCCTACTTCTCGGTGGGAACATTATGTACGACTATACCGTTATATGTCCTAACCTAAGGCAACCTAACACCTCGGTTGTAATATTTAACAACATTCGTGGCGTGTCGGCAACTACTTCTCGGTGGGAACATTATGTGCAGCTATAACGTAATATGTCCTAACCTAAGGCAACCTAACGTCTCGGATCTAATATTTTACAAAATTCCTTGCGTGTCGACGCATACTGCTCCGTGGGAATATTATATACGTCTATAACTTTATATATCCTAACCTAAGGCAACCTAACATCTCGGATGTAATATTTTACAACATTCCTTGCGTGTCGGCCTCTACTTCTCGGTGGGAACATTATGTGCAGCTATAACGTAATATGTCCTAACCTAAGGCAACCTAACACCTCGTATGTAATATTGTACAACATTCGTGGCGTGTCGGCCCGTACTTCTCGGTGGGAACATTATGTACTTCTATAACGTTATATATCCTATCCTAAGGCGACCTAACATCTCGGATGTAATATTTTACAGCATTCATTGCGTGTCGGCACCTACTTTTCGGTGGTAACATTATATACGTCTATAACGTTATATGTCCTAACCGGAGGCAACATAACATCTCGGACGTGATATTTTACAACATTCCTTGCGTGTCGGCCCCTACTTCTCGGTGGGAACATTATGTACGGTTATAAGGTTATATGTCCTAACCTAAGGCAACCTAACACCTCGGATGTAATATTTAACAACATTCGTCCCGTGTCGGCCACTTCTTCTCGGTGGGAACATTATGTGCAGCTATAACGTAATATGTCCTAACCGAAGACAACCGAACATCTCGGATGTAATATTTTACAGCATTCCTTGCGTGTCGGCAACAACTTTTCGGTGGTAACATTATATACGTCTATAACGTTATATGTCCTATCCTAGGGCAACCTAACATTTCGGATGTAATATTTTACAACATTCCTTGCGTGCCGGCCCCTACTTCTCGGTGGGAACATTATGTACGTCTGTAACGTTCTATATCCTAACCTAAGGCAACCTAACATCCCGGATGTAATATTTTACAACATTCCTTGCGTGTCGGACCCTACTTCTCGGTGGGAACATTATGTACGGCTATAACATTATATGTTCTAACCTAAGGCCACCTAACATCTCGGACGCAATATTTAACAACATTCGTGGCGTGTCGGCCTCTACTTCTCGGTGGGAACATTATGTACGTCTATAACGTTATGTGTCCTAACCTAAGGCAACCTAACAACTCGTATGTAATATTTTACAACATTCGTGGCGTGTCGGCCCCTACTTCTCGGTGGGAACATTATGTACTCCTATAACGTTATATGTCCTATCCTAGGGCAACATAACATCTCGGATGTAATATTTTACAACATTCGTGGCGTGTCGGCGCCTACTTCCCGGTGGGAACATTATATACGTCTATAACAATATATGTCCTATCCTAGGGCAACCTAACATCTCGGATGTAATATTTTACAACATTCCTTCCGTGTCGGCCCCAACTTCTCGGTGGGAACATTATGTACGGCTATAACGTTATATGTCCTAATCTAAGGCAACCTAACACCTCGGATGTCATATTTAACAACATTCCATTCGTGTCCGCCCCTACTTCTCGGTGGGAACATTATGTACGTATACAACGTTACATGTCCTAACCTAATGCAACCTGATATCTCGGACACAATATTTAACAACATTCGTTACGTGTCGACCCCTACTCCTCGGTGGGAACATTATGTACGTCTATAAAGTTATATGTCCTAACCTAAGGCAATCTAACATCTCGGATGTAATATTTTACAACATTCCTTGCGTGTCGGCCCCTACTTCTTGGTGGGAACATTATGTACGACTATACCGTTATACATCCTAACCTAAGGCAACCTAACAACTCCAGTGTAGTATTTCACAACATTCGTGGCGTGTCGGCCTCTACTTCTCGGTGGGAACATTATGTACGTCTATAACGTTATGTGTCCTAACCTAAGGCAACCTAACTCCTCGTATGTAATATTTTACAACATTCGTGGCGTGTCGGCCCCTACTTCTCGGTGGGAACATTATGTACTTCTATAACGTTATACGTCCTAACCTAAGGCAACCTAACATCTCGGATGTAATATTTTACAACATTCCTTGCGTGTCGGCCCCTACTTTCTGGTGGGAACATTATGTACGTATATAACGTTATATGTCCTAACCTAAGCAAACCTAATATCTCGGATGCAATATTTCACAACATTCCTTGCGTGTCGGCGCATACTGCTCCGTGGGAATATTATATACGTCTATAACCTTATATATACTAACCTAAGGCAACCTAACACCTCGGATGTAATATTTTACAACATTACTTGCGTGTCGTCGCCTACTTATCCGTGGGAACATTATACACTTCTATAACGTTATATGTCCTAACCGAAGGCAACATAACATCTCGGACGTGATATTTTACAACATTCGTGGCGTGTAGGCCTCTACTTCTCGGTGGGAACATTATGCACGTCTATAACGTTATATGTCCTAACCTAAGGCAACCTAACACCTCGTATGTAATATTTTACAACATTCGTGGCGTGTCGGCACCTACTTTTCGGTGGGAACATTATGTACGTCTATAACGTTATGTGTCCTAACCTAAGGCAACCTAACATCTCGGATGGAATATTTTACAACATTTGTGGCGTGTCGGCCCCTACCTCTCGGTGGGAACATTATGTACGGATATAACGTTCTATGTCCTAACCGAAGACAACCTAACACCTCGGATGTAACATTTTACAGCATTCCTTGCGTGTCGGCACCTACTTCTCGGTGGGAACATTATGTACGTATATAACGTTATATGTCCTAACCTAATGCAACCTGATATCTCGGACACAATATTTAATGACATTCGTTACGTGTCGACCCCTACTCCTCGGTGGGAACATTATGTGCACCTATAACGTAATATGTCCTAACCTAAGGCAACCTAACTCCTCGTATGTAATATTTTACAGCATTCGTGGCGTGTCGGCCCCTACTTCTTGGTGGGAACATTATGTACGACTATAGCGTTATACATCCTATCCTAAGGCAACCTAACATCTCGAATGTAATATTTCACAACATTCGTGGCGTGTCGGCCTCTACTTCTCGGTGGGAACATTATGTACGTCTATAACGTTATGTGTCCTAACCTAAGGCAACCTAACTCCTCGTATGTAATACTTTACAGCATTCGTGGCGTGTCGGCCCCTACTTCTCGGTGGGAACATTATGTACTTCTATAACGTTATATATCCTATCCTAAGGCAACCTAACATCTCGGATGTAATATTTTACAGCATTCCTTGCGTGTCGGCACCTACTTTTCGGTGGTAAAATTATATACGTCTATAACGTTATATGTCCTATCCTAGGGCAACCTAACATCTCGTATGTAATATTTTACAACATTCGTGGCGTGTCGGCCCCTACTTCTTGGTGGGAACATTATGTACGGCTATAACGTTATATGTCCTAACCTAAGGCAAACTAACATCTCGGATGTAATATTTTACAACATTCCTTGCGTGTCGGCCCCTACTTCTCGGTGGGAACATTATGTACGGTTATAAGGTTATATGTCCTAACCTAAGGCAACCTAACACCTCGGATGTAATATTTAACAACATTCGTCCCGTGTCGGCCACTTCTTCTCGGTGGGAACATTATGTGCAGCTATAACGTAATATGTCCTAACAGAAGACAACCGAACATCTCGGATGTAATATTTTACAGCATTCCTTGCGTGTCGGCAACAACTTTTCGGTGGTAACATTATATACGTCTATAACGTTATATGTCCTATCCTAGGGCAACCTAACATTTCGGATGTAATATTTTACAACATTCCTTGCGTGCCGGCCCCTACTTCTCGGTGGGAACATTATGTACGTCTGTAACGTTATATATCCTAACCTAAGGCAACCTAACATCCCGGATGTAATATTTTACAACATTCCTTGCGTGTCGGCCCCTACTTCTCGGTGGGAACATTATGTACGGCTATAACATTATATGTCCTAACCTAAGGCCACCTAACATCTCGGACGCAATATTTAACAACATTCGTGGCGTGTCGGCCTCTACTTCTCGGTGGGAACATTATGTACGTCTATAACGTTATGTGTCCTAACCTAAGGCAACCTAACAACTCGTATGTAATATTTTACAACATTCGTGGCGTGTCGGCCCCTACTTCTCGGTGGGAACATTATGTACTCCTATAACGTTATATGTCCTATCCTAGGGCAACATAACATCTCGGATGTAATATTTTACAACATTCGTGGCGTGTCGGCGCCTACTTCCCGGTGGGAACATTATATACGTCTATAACAATATATGTCCTATCCTAGGGCAACCTAACATCTCGGATGTAATATTTTACAACATTCCTTCCGTGTCGGCCCCAACTTCTCGGTGGGAACATTATGTACGGCTATAACGTTATATGTCCTAATCTAAGGCAACCTAACACCTCGGATGTCATATTTAACAACATTCCATTCGTGTCCGCCCCTACTTCTCGGTGGGAACATTATGTACGTATACAACGTTACATGTCCTAACCTAATGCAACCTGATATCTCGGACACAATATTTAACAACATTCGTTACGTGTCGACCCCTACTCCTCGGTGGGAACATTATGTACGTCTATAAAGTTATATGTCCTAACCTAAGGCAATCTAACATCTCGGATGTAATATTTTACAACATTCCTTGCGTGTCGGCCCCTACTTCTTGGTGGGAACATTATGTACGACTATACCGTTATACATCCTAACCTAAGGCAACCTAACAACTCCAGTGTAGTATTTCACAACATTCGTGGCGTGTCGGCCTCTACTTCTCGGTGGGAACATTATGTACGTCTATAACGTTATGTGTCCTAACCTAAGGCAACCTAACTCCTCGTATGTAATATTTTACAACATTCGTGGCGTGTCGGCCCCTACTTCTCGGTGGGAACATTATGTACTTCTATAACGTTATACGTCCTAACCTAAGGCAACCTAACATCTCGGATGTAATATTTTACAACATTCCTTGCGTGTCGGCCCCTACTTTCTGGTGGGAACATTATGTACGTATATAACGTTATATGTCCTAACCTAAGCAAACCTAATATCTCGGATGCAATATTTCACAACATTCCTTGCGTGTCGGCGCATACTGCTCCGTGGGAATATTATATACGTCTATAACCTTATATATACTAACCTAAGGCAACCTAACATCTCGGATGTAATATTTTACAACATTACTTGCGTGTCGTCGCCTACTTATCCGTGGGAACATTATACACTTCTATAACGTTATATGTCCTAACCGAAGGCAACATAACATCTCGGACGTGATATTTTACAACATTCGTGGCGTGTAGGCCTCTACTTCTCGGTGGGAACATTATGCACGTCTATAACGTTATATGTCCTAACCTAAGGCAACCTAACACCTCGTATGTAATATTTTACAACATTCGTGGCGTGTCGGCACCTACTTTTCGGTGGGAACATTATGTACGTCTATAACGTTATGTGTCCTAACCTAAGGCAACCTAACATCTCGGATGGAATATTTTACAACATTTGTTGCGTGTCGGCCCCTACCTCTCGGTGGGAACATTATGTACGGATATAACGTTCTATGTCCTAACCGAAGACAACCTAACACCTCGGATGTAACATTTTACAGCATTCCTTGCGTGTCGGCACCTACTTCTCGGTGGGAACATTATGTACGTATATAACGTTATATGTCCTAACCTAATGCAACCTGATATCTCGGACACAATATTTAATGACATTCGTTACGTGTCGACCCCTACTCCTCGGTGGGAACATTATGTGCACCTATAACGTAATATGTCCTAACCTAAGGCAACCTAACTCCTCGTATGTAATATTTTACAGCATTCGTGGCGTGTCGGCCCCTACTTCTTGGTGGGAACATTATGTACGACTATAGCGTTATACATCCTATCCTAAGGCAACCTAACATCTCGAATGTAATATTTCACAACATTCGTGGCGTGTCGGCCTCTACTTCTCGGTGGGAACATTATGTACGTCTATAACGTTATGTGTCCTAACCTAAGGCAACCTAACTCCTCGTATGTAATACTTTACAGCATTCGTGGCGTGTCGGCCCCTACTTCTCGGTGGGAACATTATGTACTTCTATAACGTTATATATCCTATCCTAAGGCAACCTAACATCTCGGATGTAATATTTTACAGCATTCCTTGCGTGTCGGCACCTACTTTTCGGTGGTAAAATTATATACGTCTATAACGTTATATGTCCTATCCTAGGGCAACCTAACATCTCGTATGTAATATTTTACAACATTCGTGGCGTGTCGGCCCCTACTTCTTGGTGGGAACATTATGTACGGCTATAACGTTATATGTCCTAACCTAAGGCAACCTAACATCTCGAATGTAATATTTCACAACATTCGTGGCGTGTCGGCCTCTACTTCTCGGTGGTAACCTTATATACTTCTATAACGTGATATGTCCTATCCTAAGGCAACCTAACATCTCGGATGTAATATTTTACAGCATTCCTTGCGTGTCGGCACCTACTTTTCGGTGGTAAAATTATATACGTCTATAACGTTATATGTCCTATCCTAGGGCAACCTAACATCTCGTATGTAATATTTAACAACATTCGTGGCGTGTCGGCCACTTCTTCTCGGTGGGAACATTATGTGCAGCTATAACGTAATACGTCCTAACCTAAGGCAACCTAACATCTCGGATGTAATATTTTACAACATTCCTTGCGTGTCGGCGCATACTGCTCGGTGGGAACAGTATGTACTTCTATAACGTTATATATCCTATCCTAAGGCAACCTAACATCTCGGATGTAATATTTTACAGCATTCATTGCGTGTCGGCACCTACTTTTCGGTGGTAACATTATATACGTCTATAACGTTATATGTCCCATCCTAGGGCAACCTAACATCTCGTATGTAATATTTTACAACATTCATTGCGTGTCGGCCCCTACTTCTCGGTGGGAACATTATGTACGACTATACCGTTATATGTCCTAACCTAAGGCAACCTAACACCTCGGATGTAATATTTAACAACATTCGTGGCGTGTCGGCAACTACTTCTCGGTGGGAACATTATGTGCAGCTATAACGTAATATGTCCTAACCTAAGGCAACCTAACGTCTCGGATCTAATATTTTACAAAATTCCTTGCGTGTCGACGCATACTGCTCCGTGGGAATATTATATACGTCTATAACTTTATATATCCTAACCTAAGGCAACCTAACATCTCGGATGTAATATTTTACAACATTCCTTGCGTGTCGGCCTCTACTTCTCGGTGGGAACATTATGTGCAGCTATAACGTAATATGTCCTAACCTAAGGCAACATAACACCACGTATGTAATATTGTACAACATTCGTGGCGTGTCGGCCCGTACTTCTCGGTGGCAACATTATGTACTTCTATAACGTTATATATCCTATCCTAAGGCGACCTAACATCTCGGATGTAATATTTTACAGCATTCATTGCGTGTCGGCACCTACTTTTCGGTGGTAACATTATATACGTCTATAACGTTATATGTCCTAACCGGAGGCAACATAACATCTCGGACGTGATATTTTACAACATTCCTTGCGTGTCGGCCCCTACTTCTCGGTGGGAACATTATGTACGGCTATAACATTATATGTTCTAACCTAAGGCCACCTAACATCTCGGACGCAATATTTAACAACATTCGTGGCGTGTCGGCCTCTACTTCTCGGTGGGAACATTATGTACGTCTATAACGTTATGTGTCCTAACCTAAGGCAACCTAACAACTCGTATGTAATATTTTACAACATTCGTGGCGTATCGGCCCCTACTTCTCGGTGGGAACATTATGTACTTCTATAACGTTATATGTCCTACCCTAGGGCAACCTAACATCTCGGATGTAATATTTTACAACACTCGTGGCGTGTCGGCGCCTACTTCTCGGTGGGAACATTATATACTTCTATAACGTTATATGTCCTAACCGAAGGCAACATAACATCTCGGACGTGATGTTTTACAACGTTCGTGGCGTGTCGGCCTCTACTTCTCGGTGGGAACATTATGTGCAGCTATAACGTAATATGTCCTAACCTAAGGCAACCTAACATCTCGGAAGCAATATTTTACAACATTCGTGGCGTGTCGGCAACTACTTCTCGGTGGGAACATTATGTACGTCTATAACGTTATATGCCCTAACCTAAGGCAACCAAATAACTCGGATGTAATACATAATAATTATGACGTTATATGTCCTAACCTAAAGCAAACTTACTTATCGGACATAATATTTTACAACATTCCTTGCGTGTCGGCGCCTACTTCTCCGTGGGAACATTATATACGTCTGTAACATTATATATCCTAACCTAAGGCAACCTAACACCTCGTATGTAATATTTTAAAACATTCGTGGCGTGTCGGCCCCTACTTCCCGGTGGGAACATTATGTACGTCTATAACGTTATATATCCTAACCTAAGGCAACCTAACATCCCGGATGTAATATTTTACAACATTCCTTGCGTGTCGGTCCCTACTTCTTGGTGCGAACATTATGTACGTATGTAACGTTATATGTCCTAACCTAAGCAAACCTATCATCTGGAATGTAATATTTCACAACATTCTTGGCGTGTCGGCCTCTACTTCTCGGTGGGAACATTATGTACGTCTATAACGTTATGTGTCCTAACCTAAGGCAACCTAACACCTCGTATGTAATATTTTGCAACATTCGTGGTGTGTAGGCTTCTACTTCTCGGTGGGAACATTATGTACGTCTATAACGTTATATGTCCTAACCTAAGGCAACCTAACACCTCGTATGTAATATTTAACAACATTCGTGGCGTGTCGGCCACTTCTTCTCGGTGGGAACATTATGTGCAGCTATAACGTAATACGTCCTAACCTAAGGCAACCTAACATCTCGGATGTAATATTTTACAACATTCCTTGCGTGTCGGCGCATACTGCGCGGTGGGAACAGTATGTACTTCTATAACGTTATATATCCTATCCTAAGGCGACCTAACATCTCGGATGTAATATTTTACAGCATTCATTGCGTGTCGGCACCTACTTTTCGGTGGTAACATTATATACGTCTATAACGTTATATGTCCCATCCTAGGGCAACCTAACATCTCGTATGTAATATTTTACAACATTCATTGCGTGTCGGCCCCTACTTCTCGGTGGGAACATTATGTACGACTATACCGTTATATGTCCTAACCTAAGGCAACCTAACACCTCGGTTGTAATATTTAACAACATTCGTGGCGTGTCGGCAACTACTTCTCGGTGGGAACATTATGTGCAGCTATAACGTAATATGTCCTAACCTAAGGCAACCTAACGTCTCGGATCTAATATTTTACAAAATTCCTTGCGTGTCGACGCATACTGCTCCGTGGGAATATTATATACGTCTATAACTTTATATATCCTAACCTAAGGCAACCTAACATCTCGGATGTAATATTTTACAACATTCCTTGCGTGTCGGCCTCTACTTCTCGGTGGGAACATTATGTGCAGCTATAACGTAATATGTCCTAACCTAAGGCAACCTAACACCTCGTATGTAATATTGTACAACATTCGTGGCGTGTCGGCCCGTACTTCTCGGTGGGAACATTATGTACTTCTATAACGTTATATATCCTATCCTAAGGCGACCTAACATCTCGGATGTAATATTTTACAGCATTCATTGCGTGTCGGCACCTACTTTTCGGTGGTAACATTATATACGTCTATAACGTTATATGTCCTAACCGGAGGCAACATAACATCTCGGAGGTGATATTTTACAACATTCCTTGCGTGTCGGCCCCTACTTCTCGGTGGGAACATTATGTACGGTTATAAGGTTATATGTCCTAACCTAAGGCAACCTAACACCTCGGATGTAATATTTAACAACATTCGTCCCGTGTCGGCCACTTCTTCTCGGTGGGAACATTATGTGCAGCTATAACGTAATATGTCCTAACCTAAGGCAACCTAACATCTCGTATGTAATATTTTACAACATTCGTGGCGTATCGGCCCCTACTTCTCGGTGGGAACATTATGTACTTCTATAACGTTATATGTCCTACCCTAGGGCAACCTAACATCTCGGATGTAATATTTTACAACACTCGTGGCGTGTCGGCGCCTACTTCTCGGTGGGAACATTATATACTTCTATAACGTTATATGTCCTAACCGAAGGCAACATAACATCTCGGACGTGATGTTTTACAACGTTCGTGGCGTGTCGGCCTCTACTTCTCGGTGGGAACATTATGTGCAGCTATAACGTAATATGTCCTAACCTAAGGCAACCTAACATCTCGGAAGCAATATTTTACAACATTCGTGGCGTGTCGGCAACTACTTCTCGGTGGGAACATTATGTGCGTCTATAACGTTATATGCCCTAACCTAAGGCAACCAAATAACTCGGATGTAATACATAATAATTATGACGTTATATGTCCTAACCTAAAGCAAACTTACTTATCGGACATAATATTTTACAACATTCCTTGCGTGTCGGCGCCTACTTCTCCGTGGGAACATTATATACGTCTGTAACATTATATATCCTAACCTAAGGCAACCTAACACCTCGTATGTAATATTTTAAAACATTCGTGGCGTGTCGGCCCCTACTTCCCGGTGGGAACATTATGTACGTCTATAACGTTATATATCCTAACCTAAGGCAACCTAACATCCCGGATGTAATATTTTACAACATTCCTTGCGTGTCGGTCCCTACTTCTTGGTGCGAACATTATGTACGTATGTAACGTTATATGTCCTAACCTAAGCAAACCTATCATCTGGAATGTAATATTTCACAACATTCTTGGCGTGTCGGCCTCTACTTCTCGGTGGGAACATTATGTACGTCTATAACGTTATGTGTCCTAACCTAAGGCAACCTAACACCTCGTATGTAATATTTTGCAACATTCGTGGTGTGTAGGCTTCTACTTCTCGGTGGGAACATTATGTACGTCTATAACGTTATATGTCCTAACCTAAGGCAACCTAACACCTCGTATGTAATATTTAACAACATTCGTGGCGTGTCGGCCACTTCTTCTCGGTGGGAACATTATGTGCAGCTATAACGTAATACGTCCTAACCTAAGGCAACCTAACATCTCGGATGTAATATTTTACAACATTCCTTGCGTGTCGGCGCATACTGCGCGGTGGGAACAGTATGTACTTCTATAACGTTATATATCCTATCCTAAGGCGACCTAACATCTCGGATGTAATATTTTACAGCATTCATTGCGTGTCGGCACCTACTTTTCGGTGGTAACATTATATACGTCTATAACGTTATATGTCCCATCCTAGGGCAACCTAACATCTCGTATGTAATATTTTACAACATTCATTGCGTGTCGGCCCCTACTTCTCGGTGGGAACATTATGTACGACTATACCGTTATATGTCCTAACCTAAGGCAACCTAACACCTCGGTTGTAATATTTAACAACATTCGTGGCGTGTCGGCAACTACTTCTCGGTGGGAACATTATGTGCAGCTATAACGTAATATGTCCTAACCTAAGGCAACCTAACATCTTGTATGTAATATTTTACAACATTCGTGGCGTATCGGCCCCTACTTCTCGGTGGGAACATTATGTACTTCTATAACGTTATATGTCCTACCCTAGGGCAACCTAACATCTCGGATGTAATATTTTACAACACTCGTGGCGTGTCGGCGCCTACTTCTCGGTGGGAACATTATATACTTCTATAACGTTATATGTCCTAACCGAAGGCAACATAACATCTCGGACGTGATGTTTTACAACGTTCGTGGCGTGTCGGCCTCTACTTCTCGGTGGGAACATTATGTGCAGCTATAACGTAATATGTCCTAACCTAAGGCAACCTAACATCTCGGAAGCAATATTTTACAACATTCGTGGCGTGTCGGCAACTACTTCTCGGTGGGAACATTATGTACGTCTATAACGTTATATGCCCTAACCTAAGGCAACCAAATAACTCGGATGTAATACATAATAATTATGACGTTATATGTCCTAACCTAAAGCAAACTTACTTATCGGACATAATATTTTACAACATTCCTTGCGTGTCGGCGCCTACTTCTCCGTGGGAACATTATATACGTCTGTAACATTATATATCCTAACCTAAGGCAACCTAACACCTCGTATGTAATATTTTAAAACATTCGTGGCGTGTCGGCCCCTACTTCCCGGTGGGAACATTATGTACGTCTATAACGTTATATATCCTAACCTAAGGCAACCTAACATCCCGGATGTAATATTTTACAACATTCCTTGCGTGTCGGTCCCTACTTCTTGGTGCGAACATTATGTACGTATGTAACGTTATATGTCCTAACCTAAGCAAACCTATCATCTGGAATGTAATATTTCACAACATTCTTGGCGTGTCGGCCTCTACTTCTCGGTGGGAACATTATGTACGTCTATAACGTTATGTGTCCTAACCTAAGGCAACCTAACACCTCGTATGTAATATTTAACAACATTCGTGGCGTGTCGGCCACTTCTTCTCGGTGGGAACATTATGTGCAGCTATAACGTAATACGTCCTAACCTAAGGCAACCTAACATCTCGGATGTAATATTTTACAACATTCCTTGCGTGTCGGCGCATACTGCGCGGTGGGAACAGTATGTACTTCTATAACGTTATATATCCTATCCTAAGGCGACCTAACATCTCGGATGTAATATTTTACAGCATTCATTGCGTGTCGGCACCTACTTTTCGGTGGTAACATTATATACGTCTATAACGTTATATGTCCCATCCTAGGGCAACCTAACATCTCGTATGTAATATTTTACAACATTCATTGCGTGTCGGCCCCTACTTCTCGGTGGGAACATTATGTACGACTATACCGTTATATGTCCTAACCTAAGGCAACCTAACACCTCGGTTGTAATATTTAACAACATTCGTGGCGTGTCGGCAACTACTTCTCGGTGGGAACATTATGTGCAGCTATAACGTAATATGTCCTAACCTAAGGCAACCTAACGTCTCGGATCTAATATTTTACAAAATTCCTTGCGTGTCGACGCATACTGCTCCGTGGGAATATTATATACGTCTATAACTTTATATATCCTAACCTAAGGCAACCTAACATCTCGGATGTAATATTTTACAACATTCCTTGCGTGTCGGCCTCTACTTCTCGGTGGGAACATTATGTGCAGCTATAACGTAATATGTCCTAACCTAAGGCAACCTAACACCTCGTATGTAATATTGTACAACATTCGTGGCGTGTCGGCCCGTACTTCTCGGTGGGAACATTATGTACTTCTATAACGTTATATATCCTATCCTAAGGCGACCTAACATCTCGGATGTAATATTTTACAGCATTCATTGCGTGTCGGCACCTACTTTTCGGTGGTAACATTATATACGTCTATAACGTTATATGTCCTAACCGGAGGCAACATAACATCTCGGACGTGATATTTTACAACATTCCTTGCGTGTCGGCCCCTACTTCTCGGTGGGAACATTATGTACGGTTATAAGGTTATATGTCCTAACCTAAGGCAACCTAACACCTCGGATGTAATATTTAACAACATTCGTCCCGTGTCGGCCACTTCTTCTCGGTGGGAACATTATGTGCAGCTATAACGTAATATGTCCTAACCTAAGGCAACCTAACATCTCGTATGTAATATTTTACAACATTCGTGGCGTATCGGCCCCTACTTCTCGGTGGGAACATTATGTACTTCTATAACGTTATATGTCCTACCCTAGGGCAACCTAACATCTCGGATGTAATATTTTACAACACTCGTGGCGTGTCGGCGCCTACTTCTCGGTGGGAACATTATATACTTCTATAACGTTATATGTCCTAACCGAAGGCAACATAACATCTCGGATGTAATATTTTACAACATTCCTTGCGTGTCGGCCTCTACTTCTCGGTGGGAACATTATGTGCAGCTATAACGTAATATGTCCTAACCTAAGGCAACCTAACACCTCGTATGTAATATTGTACAACATTCGTGGCGTGTCGGCCCGTACTTCTCGGTGGGAACATTATGTACTTCTATAACGTTATATATCCTATCCTAAGGCGACCTAACATCTCGGATGTAATATTTTACAGCATTCATTGCGTGTCGGCACCTACTTTTCGGTGGTAACATTATATACGTCTATAACGTTATATGTCCTAACCGGAGGCAACATAACATCTCGGACGTGATATTTTACAACATTCCTTGCGTGTCGGCCCCTACTTCTCGGTGGGAACATTATGTACGGTTATAAGGTTATATGTCCTAACCTAAGGCAACCTAACACCTCGGATGTAATATTTAACAACATTCGTCCCGTGTCGGCCACTTCTTCTCGGTGGGAACATTATGTGCAGCTATAACGTAATATGTCCTAACCTAAGGCAACCTAACATCTCGGATGTAATATTTTACAATATTCCTTGCGTGCCGGCGCAAACTCCTCCGTGAGTATATTATATACGTCTAGAACTTTATATATCCTACCATAAGGCAACCTAACATCTCGGATGTAATATTTTACAACATTCCTTGCGTGTCGGCCCCTACTTCTCGGTGGGAACATTATGTACGGTTATAAGGTTATATGTCCTAACCTAAGGCAACCTAACACCTCGGATGTAATATTTAACAACATTCGTCCCGTGTCGGCCACTTCTTCTCGGTGGGAACATTATGTGCAGCTATAACGTAATATGTCCTAACCGAAGACAACCGAACATCTCGGATGTAATATTTTACAGCATTCCTTGCGTGTCGGCAACAACTTTTCGGTGGTAACATTATATACGTCTATAACGTTATATGTCCTATCCTAGGGCAACCTAACATTTCGGATGTAATATTTTACAACATTCCTTGCGTGCCGGCCCCTACTTCTCGGTGGGAACATTATGTACGTCTGTAACGTTATATATCCTAACCTAAGGCAACCTAACATCCCGGATGTAATATTTTACAACATTCCTTGCGTGTCGGCCCCTACTTCTCGGTGGGAACATTATGTACGGCTATAACATTATATGTCCTAACCTAAGGCCACCTAACATCTCGGACGCAATATTTAACAACATTCGTGGCGTGTCGGCCTCTACTTCTCGGTGGGAACATTATGTACGTCTATAACGTTATGTGTCCTAACCTAAGGCAACCTAACAACTCGTATGTAATATTTTACAACATTCCTTCCGTGTCGGCCCCAACTTCTCGGTGGGAACATTATGTACGGCTATAACGTTATATGTCCTAATCTAAGGCAACCTAACACCTCGGATGTCATATTTAACAACATTCCATTCGTGTCCGCCCCTACTTCTCGGTGGGAACATTATGTACGTATACAACGTTACATGTCCTAACCTAATGCAACCTGATATCTCGGACACAATATTTAACAACATTCGTTACGTGTCGACCCCTACTCCTCGGTGGGAACATTATGTACGTCTATAAAGTTATATGTCCTAACCTAAGGCAATCTAACATCTCGGATGTAATATTTTACAACATTCCTTGCGTGTCGGCCCCTACTTCTTGGTGGGAACATTATGTACGTCTATAACGTTATATGTCCTAACCTGAGGCCACCTAACACCTCGGACACAATATTTAACAACATTCGTTACGTGTCGACCCTTACTCCCCGGTAGGAACATTATGTACGTCTATAACGTTATATATCCTAACCTAAGGCAACCTAACATCTCGGATGTAATATTTTACAACATTCCTTGCGTGTCGGCCCCTTCTTCTTGGTGGGAAAATTATGTACGTATATAACGTTATATGTCCTAACCTAAGCAAACCTATCATCTCGGATGTAATATTTCACAACATTCGTGGCGTGTCGGCCTCTACTTCTCGGTGTGAACATTATGTACGTCTATAACGTTATGTGCCCTAACCTAAGGCAACCTAACACCTCGTATGTAATATTTTACAACATTCGTGGCGTGTCGGCCCCTACTTCTCGGTGGGAACATTATGTACTTCTATAACGTTATACGTCCTAACCTAAGGCAACCTAACATCTCGGATGTAATATTTTACAACATTCCTTGCGTGTCGGCCCCTACTTTCTGGTGGGAACATTATGTACGTATATAACGTTATATGTCCTAACCTAAGCAAACCTAATATCTCGGATGCAATATTTCACAACATTCCTTGCGTGTCGGCGCATACTGCTCCGTGGGAATATTATATACGTCTATAACCTTATATATACTAACCTAAGGCAACCTAACATCTCGGATGTAATATTTTACAACATTACTTGCGTGTCGTCGCCTACTTATCCGTGGGAACATTATACACTTCTATAACGTTATATGTCCTAACCGAAGGCAACATAACATCTCGGACGTGATATTTTACAACATTCGTGGCGTGTAGGCCTCTACTTCTCGGTGGGAACATTATGCACGTCTATAACGTTATATGTCCTAACCTAAGGCAACCTAACACCTCGTATGTAATATTTTACAACATTCGTGGCGTGTCGGCACCTACTTTTCGGTGGGAACATTATGTACGTCTATAACGTTATGTGTCCTAACCTAAGGCAACCTAACATCTCGGATGGAATATTTTACAACATTTGTGGCGTGTCGGCCCCTACCTCTCGGTGGGAACATTATGTACGGATATAACGTTCTATGTCCTAAGCGAAGACAACCTAACACCTCGGATGTAACATTTTACAGCATTCCTTGCGTGTCGGCACCTACTTCTCGGTGGGAACATTATGTACGTATATAACGTTATATGTCCTAACCTAATGCAACCTGATATCTCGGACACAATATTTAATGACATTCGTTACGTGTCGACCCCTACTCCTCGGTGGGAACATTATGTGCACCTATAACGTAATATGTCCTAACCTAAGGCAACCTAACTCCTCGTATGTAATATTTTACAGCATTCGTGGCGTGTCGGCCCCTACTTCTTGGTGGGAACATTATGTACGACTATAGCGTTATACATCCTATCCTAAGGCAACCTAACATCTCGAATGTAATATTTCACAACATTCGTGGCGTGTCGGCCTCTACTTCTCGGTGGGAACATTATGTACGTCTATAACGTTATGTGTCCTAACCTAAGGCAACCTAACTCCTCGTATGTAATACTTTACAGCATTCGTGGCGTGTCGGCCCCTACTTCTCGGTGGGAACATTATGTACTTCTATAACGTTATATATCCTATCCTAAGGCAACCTAACATCTCGGATGTAATATTTTACAGCATTCCTTGCGTGTCGGCACCTACTTTTCGGTGGTAAAATTATATACGTCTATAACGTTATATGTCCTATCCTAGGGCAACCTAACATCTCGTATGTAATATTTTACAACATTCGTGGCGTGTCGGCCCCTACTTCTTGGTGGGAACATTATGTACGGTTATAACGTTATCGGTCCTAACCTAAGGCAACCTAACATCTCGAATGTAATATTTCACAACATTCGTGGCGTGTCGGCCTCTACTTCTCGGTGGTAACCTTATATACTTCTATAACGTGATATGTCCTATCCTAAGGCAACCTAACATCTCGGATGTAATATTTTACAGCATTCCTTGCGTGTCGGCACCTACTTTTCGGTGGTAAAATTATATACGTCTATAACGTTATATGTCCTATCCTAGGGCAACCTAACATCTCGTATGTAATATTTTACAACATTCGTGGCGTGTCGGCCCCTACTTCTTGGTGGGAACATTATGTACGGCTATAACGTTATATGTCCTAACCTAAGGCAACCTAACATCTCGAATGTAATATTTCACAACATTCGTGGCGTGTCGGCCTCTACTTCTCGGTGGTAACCTTATATACTTCTATAACGTGATATGTCCTATCCTAGGGCAACCTAACATCTCGGATGTAATATTTTACAACATTCCTTGCGTGTCGGCCCCTACTTCTCGGTGGGAACATTATGTACGGTTATAACGTTATATGTCCTAACCTAAGGCAACCTAACACCTCGGATGTAATATTTAACAACATTCGTGGCGTGTCGGCCACTTCTTCTCGGTGGGAACATTATGTGCAGCTATAACGTAATACGTCCTAACCTAAGGCAACCTAACATCTCGGATGTAATATTTTACAACATTCCTTGCGTGTCGGCGCATACTGCTCGGTGGGAACAGTATGTACTTCTATAACGTTATATATCCTATCCTAAGGCAACCTAATATCTCGGATGTAATATTTTACAGCATTCATTGCGTGTCGGCACCTACTTTTCGGTGGTAACATTATATACGTCTATAACGTTATATGTCCCATCCTAGGGCAACCTAACATCTCGAATGTAATATTTTACAACATTCATTGCGTGTCGGCCCCTACTTCTCGGTGGGAACATTATGTACGACTATACCGTTATATGTCCTAACCTAAGGCAACCTAACACCTCGGTTGTAATATTTAACAACATTCGTGGCGTGTCGGCAACTACTTCTCGGTGGGAACATTATGTGCAGCTATAACGTAATATGTCCTAACCTAAGGCAACCTAACGTCTCGGATCTAATATTTTACAAAATTCCTTGCGTGTCGACGCATACTGCTCCGTGGGAATATTATATACGTCTATAACTTTATATATCCTAACCTAAGGCAACCTAACATCTCGGATGTAATATTTTACAACATTCCTTGCGTGTCGGCCTCTACTTCTCGGTGGGAACATTATGTGCAGCTATAACGTAATATGTCCTAACCTAAGGCAACCTAACACCACGTATGTAATATTGTACAACATTCGTGGCGTGTCGGCCCGTACTTCTCGGTGGCAACATTATGTACTTCTATAACGTTATATATCCTATCCTAAGGCGACCTAACATCTCGGATGTAATATTTTACAGCATTCATTGCGTGTCGGCACCTACTTTTCGGTGGTAACATTATATACGTCTATAACGTTATATGTCCTAACCGGAGGCAACATAACATCTCGGACGTGATATTTTACAACATTCCTTGCGTGTCGGCCCCTACTTCTCGGTGGGAACATTATGTACGGTTATAAGGTTATATGTCCTAACCTAAGGCAACCTAACACCTCGGATGTAATATTTAACAACATTCGTCCCGTGTCGGCCACTTCTTCTCGGTGGGAGCATTATGTGCAGCTATAACGTAATATGTCCTAACTTAAGGCAACCTAACATCTCGGATGTAATATTTTACAACATTCCTTGCGTGCCGGCGCAAACTCCTCCGTGAGTATATTATATACGTCTAGAACTTTATATATCCTACCATAAGGCAACCTAACATCTCGGATGTAATATTCTACAACATTCCTTGCGTGTCGGCGCCTACTTCTCGGTGGGAACATTATGTACGGCTATAACATTATATGTTCTAACCTAAGGCCACCTAACATCTCGGACGCAATATTTAACAACATTCGTGGCGTGTCGGCCTCTACTTCTCGGTGGGAACATTATGTACGTCTATAACGTTATGTGTCCTAACCTAAGGCAACCTAACATCTCGGATGTAATATTTTACAGCATTCCTTGCGTGTCGGCAACAACTTTTCGGTGGTAACATTATATACGTCTATAACGTTATATGTCCTATCCTAGGGCAACCTAACATTTCGGATGTAATATTTTACAACATTCCTTGCGTGCCGGCCCCTACTTCTCGGTGGGAACATTATGTACGTCTGTAACGTTATATATCCTAACCTAAGGCAACCTAACATCCCGGATGTAATATTTTACAACATTCCTTGCGTGTCGGCCCCTACTTCTCGGTGGGAACATTATGTACGGCTATAACATTATATGTCCTAACCTAAGGCCACCTAACATCTCGGACGCAATATTTAACAACATTCGTGGCGTGTCGGCCTCTACTTCTCGGTGGGAACATTATGTACGTCTATAACGTTATGTGTCCTAACCTAAGGCAACCTAACAACTCGTATGTAATATTTTACAACATTCCTTCCGTGTCGGCCCCAACTTCTCGGTGGGAACATTATGTACGGCTATAACGTTATATGTCCTAATCTAAGGCAACCTAACACCTCGGATGTCATATTTAACAACATTCCATTCGTGTCCGCCCCTACTTCTCGGTGGGAACATTATGTACGTATACAACGTTACATGTCCTAACCTAATGCAACCTGATATCTCGGACACAATATTTAACAACATTCGTTACGTGTCGACCCCTACTCCTCGGTGGGAACATTATGTACGTCTATAAAGTTATATGTCCTAACCTAAGGCAATCTAACATCTCGGATGTAATATTTTACAACATTCCTTGCGTGTCGGCCCCTACTTCTTGGTGGGAACATTATGTACGTCTATAACGTTATATGTCCTAACCTGAGGCCACCTAACACCTCGGACACAATATTTAACAACATTCGTTACGTGTCGACCCTTACTCCCCGGTAGGAACATTATGTACGTCTATAACGTTATATATCCTAACCTAAGGCAACCTAACATCTCGGATGTAATATTTTACAACATTCCTTGCGTGTCGGCCCCTTCTTCTTGGTGGGAAAATTATGTACGTATATAACGTTATATGTCCTAACCTAAGCAAACCTATCATCTCGGATGTAATATTTCACAACATTCGTGGCGTGTCGGCCTCTACTTCTCGGTGTGAACATTATGTACGTCTATAACGTTATGTGCCCTAACCTAAGGCAACCTAACACCTCGTATGTAATATTTTACAACATTCGTGGCGTGTCGGCCCCTACTTCTCGGTGGGAACATTATGTACTTCTATAACGTTATACGTCCTAACCTAAGGCAACCTAACATCTCGGATGTAATATTTTACAACATTCCTTGCGTGTCGGCCCCTACTTTCTGGTGGGAACATTATGTACGTATATAACGTTATATGTCCTAACCTAAGCAAACCTAATATCTCGGATGCAATATTTCACAACATTCCTTGCGTGTCGGCGCATACTGCTCCGTGGGAATATTATATACGTCTATAACCTTATATATACTAACCTAAGGCAACCTAACATCTCGGATGTAATATTTTACAACATTACTTGCGTGTCGTCGCCTACTTATCCGTGGGAACATTATACACTTCTATAACGTTATATGTCCTAACCGAAGGCAACATAACATCTCGGACGTGATATTTTACAACATTCGTGGCGTGTAGGCCTCTACTTCTCGGTGGGAACATTATGCACGTCTATAACGTTATATGTCCTAACCTAAGGCAACCTAACACCTC
The DNA here is from genome assembly GCA_963969225.1 of Xylocopa violacea. NCBI lineage: Eukaryota > Metazoa > Arthropoda > Insecta > Hymenoptera > Apidae > Xylocopa > Xylocopa violacea. Next base: position 1,191,625 of record CAXAJV010000929.1, read on the forward strand.
GTATGTAATATTTTACAACATTCGTGGCGTGTCGGCACCTACTTTTCGGTGGGAACATTATGTACGTCTATAACGTTATGTGTCCTAACCTAAGGCAACCTAACATCTCGGATGGAATATTTTACAACATTTGTGGCGTGTCGGCCCCTACCTCTCGGTGGGAACATTATGTACGGATATAACGTTCTATGTCCTAAGCGAAGACAACCTAACACCTCGGATGTAACATTTTACAGCATTCCTTGCGTGTCGGCACCTACTTCTCGGTGGGAACATTATGTACGTATATAACGTTATATGTCCTAACCTAATGCAACCTGATATCTCGGACACAATATTTAATGACATTCGTTACGTGTCGACCCCTACTCCTCGGTGGGAACATTATGTGCACCTATAACGTAATATGTCCTAACCTAAGGCAACCTAACTCCTCGTATGTAATATTTTACAGCATTCGTGGCGTGTCGGCCCCTACTTCTTGGTGGGAACATTATGTACGACTATAGCGTTATACATCCTATCCTAAGGCAACCTAACATCTCGAATGTAATATTTCACAACATTCGTGGCGTGTCGGCCTCTACTTCTCGGTGGGAACATTATGTACGTCTATAACGTTATGTGTCCTAACCTAAGGCAACCTAACTCCTCGTATGTAATACTTTACAGCATTCGTGGCGTGTCGGCCCCTACTTCTCGGTGGGAACATTATGTACTTCTATAACGTTATATATCCTATCCTAGGGCAACCTAACATCTCGGATGTAATATTTTACAGCATTCCTTGCGTGTCGGCACCTACTTTTCGGTGGTAAAATTATATACGTCTATAACGTTATATGTCCTATCCTAGGGCAACCTAACATCTCGTATGTAATATTTTACAACATTCGTGGCGTGTCGGCCCCTACTTCTTGGTGGGAACATTATGTACGACTATAGCGTTATACATCCTATCCTAAGGCAACCTAACATCTCGAATGTAATATTTCACAACATTCGTGGCGTGTCGGCCTCTACTTCTCGGTGGGAACATTATGTACGTCTATAACGTTATGTGTCCTAACCTAAGGCAACCTAACTCCTCGTATGTAATACTTTACAGCATTCGTGGCGTGTCGGCCCCTACTTCTCGGTGGGAACATTATGTACTTCTATAACGTTATATATCCTATCCTAAGGCAACCTAACATCTCGGATGTAATATTTTACAGCATTCCTTGCGTGTCGGCACCTACTTTTCGGTGGTAAAATTATATACGTCTATAACGTTATATGTCCTATCCTAGGGCAACCTAACATCTCGTATGTAATATTTTACAACATTCGTGGCGTGTCGGCCCCTACTTCTTGGTGGGAACATTATGTACGGTTATAACGTTATATGTCCTAACCTAAGGCAACCTAACATCTCGAATGTAATATTTCACAACATTCGTGGCGTGTCGGCCTCTACTTCTCGGTGGTAACCTTATATACTTCTATAACGTGATATGTCCTATCCTAAGGCAACCTAACATCTCGGATGTAATATTTTACAGCATTCCTTGCGTGTCGGCACCTACTTTTCGGTGGTAAAATTATATACGTCTATAACGTTATATGTCCTATCCTAGGGCAACCTAACATCTCGTATGTAATATTTTACAACATTCGTGGCGTGTCGGCCCCTACTTCTTGGTGGGAACATTATGTACGGCTATAACGTTATATGTCCTAACCTAAGGCAACCTAACATCTCGAATGTAATATTTCACAACATTCGTGGCGTGTCGGCCTCTACTTCTCGGTGGTAACCTTATATACTTCTATAACGTGATATGTCCTATCCTAGGGCAACCTAACATCTCGGATGTAATATTTTACAACATTCCTTGCGTGTCGGCCCCTACTTCTCGGTGGGAACATTATGTACGGTTATAACGTTATATGTCCTAACCTAAGGCAACCTAACACCTCGGATGTAATATTTAACAACATTCGTGGCGTGTCGGCCACTTCTTCTCGGTGGGAACATTATGTGCAGCTATAACGTAATACGTCCTAACCTAAGGCAACCTAACATCTCGGATGTAATATTTTACAACATTCCTTGCGTGTCGGCGCATACTGCTCGGTGGGAACAGTATGTACTTCTATAACGTTATATATCCTATCCTAAGGCAACCTAACATCTCGGATGTAATATTTTACAGCATTCATTGCGTGTCGGCACCTACTTTTCGGTGGTAACATTATATACGTCTATAACGTTATATGTCCCATCCTAGGGCAACCTAACATCTCGAATGTAATATTTTACAACATTCATTGCGTGTCGGCCCCTACTTCTCGGTGGGAACATTATGTACGACTATACCGTTATATGTCCTAACCTAAGGCAACCTAACACCTCGGATGTAATATTTAACAACATTCGTGGCGTGTCGGCAACTACTTCTCGGTGGGAACATTATGTGCAGCTATAACGTAATATGTCCTAACCTAAGGCAACCTAACGTCTCGGATCTAATATTTTACAAAATTCCTTGCGTGTCGACGCATACTGCTCCGTGGGAATATTATATACGTCTATAACTTTATATATCCTAACCTAAGGCAACCTAACATCTCGGATGTAATATTTTACAACATTCCTTGCGTGTCGGCCTCTACTTCTCGGTGGGAACATTATGTGCAGCTATAACGTAATATGTCCTAACCTAAGGCAACCTAACACCACGTATGTAATATTGTACAACATTCGTGGCGTGTCGGCCCGTACTTCTCGGTGGCAACATTATGTACTTCTATAACGTTATATATCCTATCCTAAGGCGACCTAACATCTCGGATGTAATATTTTACAGCATTCATTGCGTGTCGGCACCTACTTTTCGGTGGTAACATTATATACGTCTATAACGTTATATGTCCTAACCGGAGGCAACATAACATCTCGGACGTGATATTTTACAACATTCCTTGCGTGTCGGCCCCTACTTCTCGGTGGGAACATTATGTACGGTTATAAGGTTATATGTCCTAACCTAAGGCAACCTAACACCTCGGATGTAATATTTAACAACATTCGTCCCGTGTCGGCCACTTCTTCTCGGTGGGAGCATTATGTGCAGCTATAACGTAATATGTCCTAACTTAAGGCAACCTAACATCTCGGATGTAATATTTTACAACATTCCTTGCGTGCCGGCGCAAACTCCTCCGTGAGTATATTATATACGTCTAGAACTTTATATATCCTACCATAAGGCAACCTAACATCTCGGATGTAATATTCTACAACATTCCTTGCGTGTCGGCGCCTACTTCTCGGTGGGAACATTATGTACGGCTATAACATTATATGTTCTAACCTAAGGCCACCTAACATCTCGGACGCAATATTTAACAACATTCGTGGCGTGTCGGCCTCTACTTCTCGGTGGGAACATTATGTACGTCTATAACGTTATGTGTCCTAACCTAAGGCAACCTAACATCTCGGATGTAATATTTTACAGCATTCCTTGCGTGTCGGCAACAACTTTTCGGTGGTAACATTATATACGTCTATAACGTTATATGTCCTATCCTAGGGCAACCTAACATTTCGGATGTAATATTTTACAACATTCCTTGCGTGCCGGCCCCTACTTCTCGGTGGGAACATTATGTACGTCTGTAACGTTATATATCCTAACCTAAGGCAACCTAACATCCCGGATGTAATATTTTACAACATTCCTTGCGTGTCGGCCCCTACTTCTCGGTGGGAACATTATGTACGGCTATAACATTATATGTCCTAACCTAAGGCCACCTAACATCTCGGACGCAATATTTAACAACATTCGTGGCGTGTCGGCCTCTACTTCTCGGTGGGAACATTATGTACGTCTATAACGTTATGTGTCCTAACCTAAGGCAACCTAACAACTCGTATGTAATATTTTACAACATTCCTTCCGTGTCGGCCCCAACTTCTCGGTGGGAACATTATGTACGGCTATAACGTTATATGTCCTAATCTAAGGCAACCTAACACCTCGGATGTCATATTTAACAACATTCCATTCGTGTCCGCCCCTACTTCTCGGTGGGAACATTATGTACGTATACAACGTTACATGTCCTAACCTAATGCAACCTGATATCTCGGACACAATATTTAACAACATTCGTTACGTGTCGACCCCTACTCCTCGGTGGGAACATTATGTACGTCTATAAAGTTATATGTCCTAACCTAAGGCAATCTAACATCTCGGATGTAATATTTTACAACATTCCTTGCGTGTCGGCTCCTACTTCTTGGTGGGAACATTATGTACGTCTATAACGTTATATGTCCTAACCTGAGGCCACCTAACACCTCGGACACAATATTTAACAACATTCGTTACGTGTCGACCCTTACTCCCCGGTAGG